>JBAWJQ010000164.1:0-600000 GCA_037783105.1 Bactrocera zonata | reverse complement strand
TTGCACCTGAATCTTCATCTGCTGCACCTGAATCTTCATCTGCCGTACCTGAATCTTCATCCGCTGCACCCGAGTCCTCATCTGCTGCACCTGAATCTTCATCTGCCGCACCTGAATCTTCATCTGCCGCACCTGAATCTTCATCTGCTGCACCCGAGTCTTCATCTGCTGCACCCGAGTCCTCATCTGCTGCACCTGAATCTTCATCTGCCGCACCTGAATCTTCGTCGGCTGCACCCGAATCCTCATCGGCTGCTCCTGAATCTTCATCTGCCGCACCTGAATCCTCATCGGCTGCACCCGAATCCTCATCTGCCGCTCCTGAAACTTCATCTGCTGCACCCGAATCCTCATCTGCTGCATCTGAATCTTCATCTGCCGCACCTGAATCTTCATCTGTCGCACCTGAATCTTCATCTGCTGCACCCGAGTCCTCATCTGCTGCACCTGAATCTTCATCTGCCGCACCTGAATCTTCGTCGGCTGCACCCGAATCCTCATCGGCTGCTCCTGAATCTTCATCTGCTGCTCCTGAATCTTCATCTGCCGCACCTGAATCTTCATCTGCCGCACCTGAATCTTCATCGGCTGCACCTGAATCTTCATCTGCCGCACCTGAATCTTCATCTGCTGCACCCGAGTCTTCATCTGCTGCACCTGAATCTTCATCTGCCGCACCAGAATCCTCATCGGCTGCTCCTGAATCTTCATCTGCTGCACCTGAATCTTCATCTGCCGCACCTGAATCTTCATCGGCTGCACCCGAATCTTCATCTGCTGCACCCGAGTCCTCATCTGCTGCACCTGAATCTTCATCTGCCGCACCTGAATCTTCGTCGGCTGCACCCGAATCCTCATCTGCTGCACCTGAATCTTCATCTGCCGCACCAGAATCTTCATCTGCTGCACCCGAATCCTCATCGGCTGCTCCTGAATCTTCATCTGCTGCTCCTGAATCTTCATCTGCTGCTCCTGAATCTTCATCTGCCGCACCTGAATCTTCATCCGCTGCACCTGAATCTTCATCTGCCGCACCTGAATCTTCATCTGCTGCACCCGAGTCCTCATCTGCTGCACCTGAATCTTCATCTGCCGCACCAGAATCTTCATCTGCTGCACCCGAATCCTCATCGGCTGCTCCTGAATCTTCATCTGCTGCTCCTGAATCTTCATCTGCTGCTCCTGAATCTTCATCTGCCGTACCTGAATCTTCATCCGCTGCACCTGAATCTTCATCTGCCGCACCTGAATCTTCATCTGCTGCACCCGAGTCCTCATCTGCTGCACCTGAATCTTCATCTGCCGCACCTGAATCTTCGTCGGCTGCACCCGAATCCTCATCGGCTGCTCCTGAATCTTCATCTGCTGCTCCTGAATCTTCATCTGCCGCACCTGAATCTTCGTCGGCTGCACCCGAATCCTCATCTGCTGCACCTGAATCTTCATCTGCCGCACCTGAATCTTCGTCGGCTGCACCCGAATCCTCATCGGCTGCACCTGAATCTTCATCTGCCGCACCAGAATCTTCATCTGCTGCACCCGAATCCTCATCGGCTGCTCCTGAATCTTCATCTGCTGCTCCTGAATCTTCATCTGCTGCTCCTGAATCTTCATCTGCCGCACCTGAATCTTCATCCGCTGCACCTGAATCTTCATCTGCCGCACCTGAATCTTCATCTGCTGCACCCGAGTCCTCATCTGCTGCACCTGAATCTTCATCTGCCGCACCAGAATCTTCATCTGCTGCACCCGAATCCTCATCGGCTGCTCCTGAATCTTCATCTGCTGCTCCTGAATCTTCATCTGCCGTACCTGAATCTTCATCCGCTGCACCTGAATCTTCATCTGCCGCACCTGAATCTTCATCTGCTGCACCCGAGTCCTCATCTGCTGCACCTGAATCTTCATCTGCCGCACCTGAATCTTCGTCGGCTGCACCCGAATCCTCATCGGCTGCTCCTGAATCTTCATCTGCTGCTCCTGAATCTTCATCTGCCGCACCTGAATCTTCATCCGCTGCACCTGAATCTTCATCTGCCGCACCTGATTCTTCATCTGCCGCACCAGAATCCTCATCGGCTGCTCCTGAATCTTCATCTGCTGCACCTGAATCTTCATCTGCCGCACCTGAATCTTCATCGGCTGCACCCGAATCTTCATCTGCTGCACCCGAGTCCTCATCTGCTGCACCTGAATCTTCATCTGCCGCACCTGAATCTTCGTCGGCTGCACCCGAATCCTCATCTGCTGCACCTGAATCTTCATCTGCCGCACCTGAATCTTCGTCGGCTGCACCCGAATCCTCATCGGCTGCTCCTGAATCTTCATCTGCTGCTCCTGAATCTTCATCTGCCGCACCTGAATCTTCATCCGCTGCACCCGAGTCCTCATCTGCTGCACCTGAATCTTCATCTGCCGCACCAGAATCTTCATCTGCTGCACCCGAATCCTCATCGGCTGTTCCTGAATCTTCATCTGCCGCACCTGAATCTTCATCGGCTGCACCCGAATCCTCTTCTGCCGCTCCTGAAACTTCATCTACTGCACCCGAATCCTCATCGGCTGCTCCTGAATCTTCATCTGCTGCACCTGAATCTTCATCTGCCGCACCTGAATCTTCATCGGCTGCACCCGAATCCTCATCGGCTGCTCCTGAATCTTCATCTGCTGCACCTGAATCTTCATCTGCCGCACCTGAATCTTCATCTGCTGCACCCGAATCCTCATCTGCTGCACCTGAATCTTCATCTGCCGTACCTGAATCTTCATCGGCTGCACCCGAATCCTCTTCTGCCGCTCCTGAAACTTCATCTACTGCACCCGAATCCTCATCGGCTGCTCCTGAATCTTCATCTGCTGCACCTGAATCTTCATCTGCCGCACCTGAATCTTCATCTGCCGCACCTGAATCTTCATCGGCTGCACCCGAATCCTCATCGGCTGCTCCTGAATCTTCATCTGCCGCACCTGAATCTTCTTCTGCTGCACCTGAATCTTCATCTGCCGCACCTGAATCTTCATCTGCTGCACCCGAGTCCTCATCTGCTGCACCTGAATCTTCATCTGCCGCACCTGAATCTTCGTCGGCTGCACCCGAATCCTCATCGGCTGCTCCTGAATCTTCATCTGCTGCACCTGAATCTTCATCTGCTGCTCCTGAATCTTCATCTGCTGCTCCTGAATCTTCATCTGCCGCACCTGAATCTTCTTCTGCTGCGCCTGAATCTTCATCTGCCGCACCTGAATCTTCATCGGCTGCACCCGAATCCTCATCGGCTGCACCTGAATCCTCATCTGCTGCACCTGAATCTTCATCGGCTGCACCCGAATCCTCATCAGCTGCTCCTGAATCTTCATCTGCAGCCGCTGTATAAAGTTGGGAGTGTTAATCTTGATAGACAAAAAGTATTTTATAGAGTGTCAACTAAATTACTAAATATTAAGGAAGTTTCAATAAAAGTACGATTCTTTAGTGCTTAAGAACTCATTGAACTCTTTGCGAAATTTCAGGCAGTAGACAAAAATTTCGTAACTAACCATGACAGTAAAGGATGTCCGGATAAAAAACGGATGATAACAACTCCATCGTGTTCCGTCACATAAGTTTTAAATTAAAAAATATTATCAAAGAAGCTAAAGTAGCTAAACCTCGAATTCCAGCAGTAACGAAGAACTAAGTACTAAAGAACTAATCCGAGGTAACAACGATTGGTGTACTGCAGAAAATATAAGAAGCTCTTTAGGTATTTTGGTGTGGTTACTGCTCCAAATCTTAAGGATTATGAAAACAATTTAAGTTAGGTGTCGTTATTCTCTATGACTTGTATCACTCCTCTCTACCTTCTCTTTAGGTAGAAGAGTACGTATAAAGCTACGTACAAATTCAGATTCAAAACTAAATGTATTATGCTAATATCCAAAACTGTTAAACAAGTTTGACTTTTAAGGGTAATAATATTTTACCTGAACAAAGAGACTGGCTCATTGAAAATGTTAATATTAAGCCTATAAATATGCAAAAACATATTTTGGACTTTATTAACGCAGTTGGCTTGAACTGTACGTTAATAACGGGGTTTTCAGTAAGAGCGCTACAAAAGTTTAAAAAGAAAATAATTTTTAAATAGGACAAAAATCATTTGATATGTCAATGAAATTCCTTTTGAAAGTGCATTCGAGGCCATTATGTATGGAATGGGCCATTTCGTTCATGTCATACAATTCGGGACAAAAATATTCGGTTATCATTGAGCGGTAGCGATTCCCATTAACAGTAACGTGCCGGTCTTGGTCATCACAGAAGAAGTACGACCCAATGACGCCGCCGGCCCATAAACCGCACCAAACCGAAATTGCACGAAATTGCATAACGCATATTTTGCTTATTGACGAAGTTATTCAGCCAGAAATGAGCCTAATCGCCGAAGTCGATTTTTCGATGATAATCCGGGTAATTTTCAAGTCGTTGCTCAGCCCCATTCACGAACATTCGACTATTCTGCTGGTCAAGCAGATTCAGTTCCTGCGTCAATTTGATCATGTACGGATGTAGGCCAAGATCTTTTCGCAAAATTTGCCACAACAACGTCACAGAGGTGACCAACGCTTGAGAACGTCGTGTGAGAGAATGATTTGTGTCTTCCTCAATTGATGCGATAGCGGCAGCAAAATTCTCAACTCTACGGACACTTCTTTGTCTCACTGCCACGGGAAGATTTTATAACGTGCCTGTAGATTCAAAATTTTCCACTAGGCGCTCAATAACTGATCTAACAGAACGATTATGACGATCATAAATTGGACGTAGCGCTCTTAAAAGTTGAGGTCACTGACTCCGAGTTTCGGAAGTAAATTTTAATAATTTCGACTCATTGTTGGATCTTTCCACGATGAAATAGCAAACCTTGATGAAGAGAAGTGTCAAATGAGCCGAAAAAATATGGCGTCGTTTGCCGTCCTTATTGGTCTACTTTTGTAGCTTTTTTCTTTCGAGTGATGCAGACCGTAGAAAAAGCAACTGAGCCTTAAGCTGCAGAAATGTATTTCAGTGCCATCTTTGGTCGATGCAAACATATCATTGTACCACCTTTTTGTCTTTAAAGCTTGGCTTTCTTTTCGATATCAGAAAATATGTACCTAAGCACGAGGTTGTAGAGCCTTTGCAAGGGTTGTGGTCAATACATGTTGCTTTGAATGAAGTTTCTCGGACCCTGCAGAATTGCATTCAGACCGCAAGTCTAATGAACTGCAGTCTAATATTTACTCTATTATTGCGTATTATACATACGCATAAATAAATTACGGTAGTTTTTTAGTTCGCAAATATTTGTTTGTCTTTATCTAAATAGAAAAATGTATTCACAGTTGGTGTGGAATATGATGATATTAATATTTGCTAAAATTCGTTTGTTGGGTTTTAATGAAGGTAAATTATACTATATAAGAATTAGGATTCCCACTGGAAAGTTAGCAGTTTGGCACATTTCATTTGATTGAGAAGATGAAACTCTTTACGGTATTGTTCGTTATCGCTTTCGCTGTAGTCCTGGTTGAAGGTATGTATCTCTAGGTAACATTTGATAAACCCTTTAACTTTTTTGATGTACATAAATTCTAGGTCAACGAGGATTCGGACGTCGAGGATCTCGTGGTTTTAATGGATCTCGTGGGCTCCATGGGCTCCGTGGACCAGGCGGACTAGGTAGACGAAGCGGTCCAGGTGGACCAGGTGGTCGTGGTGCAGGACTAATCCTTGGACAACCAGGTTTTGGAAGTCTCGGAGGATGTGGTGGTGGCAATCGTCATCGCCATCATCATCGTCATCACCGTCGTTCAACCGCTGCTCCATCGACTGTCGCACCAACAACTGCTGCACCATCAACTGCTGCACCATCAACTGCCGCACCATCAACTGCTGCACCAACAACTGTTGCGCCATCAACTGCCGCACCATCAACTGCTGCACCAACAACTGTTGCGCCATCAACTGCGGCACCATCAACTGCTGCACCAACAACTATTTCGCCAACAACTGTTGCAGCATAAACCTTAGTAACTATAAACAGTTGATTTAAAATTTTATAAATTAAAAATAAAAGGAATTCAGTCAATATTACTTTTTGCTCCATTAAAAGAAGGTACTTTTCTTTAATTTATTACACATAGAACAGGGTGTACCTATCAGTTCAGTTAGCAAACCAAAATAAAAGTTTTTTAACTCGCCGCCGAGCAGTGACCAGTGCGCGAAGTAGTAAAAACAGCTTGAAAACCAAACGTAAAGCAATGTGAGTGGTAGCTGGGCAACACTACTGTAAGCTATTACAAAAAGAACTATTTACTATTGTTATAAAAAAAAGAGGTAGAATTGTACCATAGAATATAAAAAACAAAACATAATAAAATGTTAGACACAGCAGAAGAAATGATTGAACAGTTAAAATAAAAGAGGATAGATAATGAGCAAACCGCGCAAACCCTCTCACCTCTAACCCACCTTCAATAATCACTATAGTTAGAAAGGTGATCGAACGATAAACAATTTTCAGGACGACCAGGAGAAATTAACTCCTGCAAGAAAAATGTTGATAGAATCTTTAAGGCGTACGATGGGGCCAAGAACATCCCTAAGTACTTTTGCCATACTACATACGATTAGGTACAAAATAGTTGGCGATGCTGACACAGCATTGGAGTCATACAACACTCTACTCGAATGGAGTCAAATTTGAAAATGCCTCAGGATGCATTATTCGTACTAAAGGGACCTAGGTACTCTTGAATACTAGATGACCACTCTGGTCCAGCGCTATGAAGGAATCCGACCTTCAATCAAAAAGTTTACCAGCATCATTCCCTTATATTAGACATTTTCATGTATCGACTTAAATGACGAGTCCATTAGGACTACGAGTATAACCAATTCATAAAGCGACAAAGCCCTCGACACATTCATTAGAGGGCTTAACGGCGATTTACCTCGTCTTCTCAGCATGTGAGGACTGATAAGCCCTATATCTATGTCAAAAACTGGATAACATGACCTATAGAATTAATCATACAAATACCACTCATAAACCCAATATTCAACTACCACCACGACCTCTTCGAAATAATGCTTTTAATAATTTTAATAACAACAGCACTTTTTGCACCGAACTAACATATTCCTACTCGCCCAGACGAAATTTCGACCTACATGCATTCGGTCGTCAATCAAATCAGTATCCCCAACACTCCACTAATTATATGCAAAATAATCAGGGACTCATACCGAGGTTTAATAACTACGCGAATAACCCCGACCCAAATAACGCGACCTATGGCAATAGGAAATACCACTTTTAACAGTAAACCATACTTGTCACCTAAATCACCGACCCCGATGGAAGTAGACCAGTCAATAAACTCAAGTCAGGTTAATTACAAGAATAGACTTAGTGCCTTCCAGGACAAGCGTTTGCTTTCTGCGCGGATAACGCACCCTCCGAATATTGTAAAATACAACGTAATTTCATTACTAACATTATTATTATATTGATATAATCGGCCTCAATATCTCCGCCGTTAGTTCTGCTTTATCCAAACTAGACAAGGAAGCAGAGCAAATGGGTCTAGCTGTGAACGAGGGCAAGACAAAATATCTCCTGTCATCAAAAAAACAGTCGTCGCACTCGCGTCTTGGCTCTCACGTCACTGTTTTCAGTATTGAAACTTTAAAGTCGTAGATAATTTCGTCTATCTTGGAATCAGTATAAACAACACCAACAATGTCAGCCTGGAAATCCAACGCAGAATAACTCTTGCCAACAGGACTGAGTAGGCAATTGAGAAGTAAAGTTATCTCTCGACTAACAAAAACCAAACTCGATTAGTCACTTATTATTTCCGTCCTGCTACATATATGGTGCAGAGGCATGGACGATGAGTGAAAGATTTATGGTCCTTTGCGTGTTGGACGAATATCGATGGAACGTTGAGCTGTTTGAGATATACGACGACATTGACATAGTTCAGCGAATTAAAAGACAGGGGCTACGCTGGCTAACGAATTAAGAATTAGTTTAAAGTAGGTTTATTTATTTTTAAAGAGTGAGTCTGTTAAATCAAATGTGCTGGAATGAGATTTGAAATCGTGGATGGTTCGTTTAACTCAAAATGTGTTCTAGAAAATTTCAGAATATCTGACAACAGAGATAGACAGACCCATTCATAAGTTTAACAAGGAATATTATGCCAAGTATTTCCCTACGACTATATAGTGTAAGCAACATTTAAACTATTAGTACCGACCGACATTTGATAGACGAAAATCATTCGGTCCCTTCGACCTTTGGCACTGCTACATCTTCACCTACTGCATCATCTTCAGCAGCACTTTTTTCCGCCATACCACCAACTTCTGCGGCAGCATCTACTCGTCTGTCACAAGGATTTCAAATTAGAAAATATTATCAAAGGATCCAACTTTCGTAGTACGAGGAAGAACTAATATGTAGTTAATACTCTTTAGGTACTTTAGTACGAGTAAGCAAACACCGTTCGATAGACTTACTCTTCCCTGAGGTCCTTGGTGTGTTACTTCGAACACTGTGGGTGGTTGAATGCGTCGTAGTGGTTCAGCTGCTGCACTTACTGCTCCAAAATCGTATGGAACTATGAAAGCAATTTGGTATCGTTAGACTTTATGATTACTATTAATTCTCTCTAGCTCTTTAGAGTACGTATCAGGCCACTTAAAACTTCACATGCAAAACTAAATGTAATTAACTTATATCCAATACTGTTAAATAAGCTTGATTCTTAAGGCTACTAATAGATTACCCGATCAAAAAGACTGGCTTATTGAAAATCTTAATATTAAGAAGCCTATAAATATGCAAAAAGTTTTATGTTTATGAACGCAGTGCTCTTTAATAGTACATTTATAATTACGGCTTTCAACATTTTATTGATATCAATATTTTCTCGTAGTATCATTCCTTTTAATGTCAAGTCTTAACTTCTGGTTATATACACAGTAGAACAAACAGCTGTGCCTTAAGTTCCAGAAATTTACTTCGGTGCTTTTTCCATGTTCGCCCTTGTCGATGTAAAAATATCATTGTACTACCTTTTTGTCTTTAAAGCTTGGTCTTTTTTGCGATATCAGACAATATGTTCCTAAGCACGAGGTTGTAGAGCCTTTGCAAGGGTTGTGGTCAATGTGTGTTACTTTGAATAAAGGTTCTCAGATTCAGCAGTATTACATTCTGACCACACGTCTAATGAACTGAGGTCTAATATTTACTACGTTATTGCGTATATTAAAAATTACGGTAGTTTTTTAGTTCGCATTTCTTTATTTGATTTTACTTAAATAGAAAATTGTATTCACAGTTGGTGTGAAATACGATGATATTAATATTTGCTAAAAATTTTTTGTTGAACTTTGGTGAAGGTAAATTATGCTATATAAGAATAAAGATTCCCACTGAAAAGTTAGCAGTTTGCTACATTTCATTTGATTGAGAAGATGAAACTCTTTACGGTATTATTTGTTATCGCTTTCGCGGTTGTCCTGGTTGAAGGTATGTATCGCTAAGTAATATTTGATAAACCCCTTCACTTTTTTGATATACACAAATTCTAGGTCAACGAGGATTCGGACGTCGAGGATCTCGTGGATTTGATGGACCTCGTGGACTCAGTGGACCTGGCGGACCAGGTAGACGTGGCGGTCAAGGACTAAGCCTAGGTGTTTTTAGAAGACCACCATTTGGTGGACGTGTAGGCGGATTTGAACAACCAGATTTTGGAGGTTTTGGAAGACTTGGAGGCTTTGGAGGTTTTGGTGGTGGCGATTGTCATCGCCGTCATCATCGCCATCATCATCGTCATCACTATCATCGTTCAACCGTTGCACCATCGACTGTCGCACCAGCAGCTTCTTCATCATCATCTGCCGCGCCATCAACTGCCGCTCCAGAAGCTTCTTCCTCATCATCTGCTGCACCATCAACCGCTGCACCATCAACAGCCGCGCCATCAACCGCTGCGCCATCAACCGCTGCACCATCAACCGCTGCGCCATCAACTGCTGCACCATAAACTGCCGCACCAGCTGCCGCAAAATTTTATTCTTAGTTTCTTTAGTAACTATAATCATATAAACTATAAAAGAAAAATTGTGAGCTTTTAGTTGAGTAATAAAACTACTTTTCGTTATCCATCGGCTGCACCTTTATGTACCATACCACCGACTTCTGTGGCACCATCTAATACAAAATCAACTAAGAGCTATAACTTTTTTGAGCATTCAATATTCTGAATAACATAAGTTACTTCGAGATAACTAAAAATTTTTCTTTTTTTTGGTGTGGGTTTCTTCTGGTAATGGAATTAAGCTAAGCCTTTGTAAATGAAGGGGGCTCGATTTTATGTACAACTGTCTTCTCTTCGTATAAAGGTGTGGTATAATCCATATTTTATGTGCATGAATATTAAAAACATAATAAATATTTGGAAGGAAATAACGGGTTGTCAAAAAAGTCTTGCGGTATTTTTATTGAATCAATTCGTGTGGCACCCATACATCGAGCTTCCTAGTGACTCCAAGCTTCCTGAAATGGTTTATAACGGTTTGATGGCTACTATGCCGGTTTCTTTCGACCAATTCAGCGATTTTATCGCAATTTTCGACGACAGGCCTTCCGGAGCGTGGCGCATCTTCAACCACCTCTTCACCAGAACGAAAACGTTGAAACCAACGCTGTGCGCTGGAAATGGGAACTGCATCGGGTCCATAAACTGCACAAATTTTATTGGCGGCTTGAGATTCATTTTTGCCTTTATCGTAGTAGTACTGTAAAATATGCCGTATTTTCTCTTTATTTTGCTCCATGTTTGCGACGCTATAACTCACGAACGACTTAAAAGAAACGACAATCAATCAAACACGTGTTAGCGCGTGAAATGAGCTTTCCAAAAAGGTATAGCATGACCCGATGCGACGTATAAAACTAGAACTACGCGCTTTCAGCGCCAACTAGCGAAAATACCGCAAGACTTTTTTGACGACCTAATATAGAATCTTGTGGGTAGCGAGAGTTCGGAGTCCCGACCATAAACTTAATCAATTATTCTTTTTTGATTCAACAGTTTGAGGTGGAGGTAAGACTTCGATAGCTTCCATGTCTCGACTTCCTTTTTTAAGAGACTTCACGTGAGGATTATCATCTGGGATCTAACTAAAAACCAAAGAGATTGAAGATCACCAACTTCAAGATCTGTAGAAAAACTGTAATTCGATGCACAACTTACGATGCAATCAGTTGAGACTACCGATAGATAGTGCAAAACATTCGATCAAATATACCGACATGCACAAAACATAGAAAATAACTGTAATAAGGATAAATTCAACTGAGATTTCTTTGGCTAATATAAGCCCGATGTAGCAGCAAGCCGCTTAGATGTACGAGTATTATTACAATGGAAGTTTGGTGTTGCCGCTGTATTTTATGATTCAATATATCGGCTATGTCGAAATTTGAAAATCATACATATGCAGATTGCTGCGAAACAGTCGGAAACACTCCATTAAGGGGAGCAGATATGTGCAGTTTATTTATGAAAAATGTGTACAGTAATATTATACAAAGTAATGCCGATCCGAAGCTTTAGCATTTCCCAGTCAATTTGAGTATTCCAACTCGAAGAATGAATCACACCTATTTACGATACACGATACGAAGAGGAAGACCTTCACTCCATTGGAAAGACCAGGTAGAGAAGGACCTGCCTATATTTGAAATATCAAACTGTGAACCGTATTTTAATGAGAGTTATTTGCATCGATCGCAAATAATGGTATATAGTCTGGGCTATAAAGTGGCTTAGGCAAGATAGTACTTACTACTGTTTTCCAAACAGTTTTTAAACGGTCTTGCAATATGAGGCTGGGCGTTGTCTTGATGAAAAATTATTGCCTAGTATCACCCAATTTCTGCGCTTTAGAATAACTGTTTGGGTGACTTCCAAGCATTCTTTGAGCTCTACTTGTACTTGGAAATAATCTTAATCAAGTAATGCATCCAGTTCCTCGACTTCGAACTTTTTGGTCCGCCCAATGCGTTCTCCGTCTTCCATTGCCGAAATCGCCACTTTTAAATCGTGCAAACCGCGTTGGGCTTGTTCGCTCAGCTAGAGCTTATTTATCGTAAACTTCCGCCAAAAGAAGTACGACTACTTTCGGTTGAAACTCTCTTCACATTAAAGCAATGAAGAAAAATCCCCGAAAAAATGTTTAGGTATAAAGTTCAACAGATTGGAAAGAAAAAAAATATTGTTGTTCACGCTTCAAATAAATAATATGTCCGAAAAAGTTCGCAGTATTGGAACAATGGTATATAGTACATATTTGTTGTACAACAATGTGGATTTTAGGTACATCTGAGATCTGATACTGCGAATGCAGTAATGAAAATACGCAAATTAATAATTTATTCGTTCGGTCTTTTACTGTTTAAACTATTAAAATTTGACAACGGCTAAGTAAATACTTGCCTAAGACGTATTATTTGATTGCGTTAAAAGCGACTATGGCGTCTGCAGAGTTATAGTATCTTATGTGAGAACTCTTTGTACTTTTAAATTCAGACATATACTGACGACGAATTTGCAGAAACCTTCTTTGAAAATTATAAGCTCTGTTGAATGTAGAGGTATGTTTCAACATAATAATTAATACCCTTCACGTCTGTGATGTTTGCTTTTGGGTATTAGAGATATCGTAGAAAACTTAATACATTCTGTTCAGGGTATTTATGTTCAGGTTTATTTATAAGTGTGATTCCAAAGGCCATATAAATTTCTTATTTGTACATTTTATGCCATTATGTTAATTAACTGAAAGTCCTAAATCTAATTTATTCCAAATGTGAACTTGTTTCATTCTATTCTATTGTGTATGTGCATGAGCTTGAATTCTGAGGATCTCTCAGAAAAAAATGCCAGAAAATGTAAAAAATCACCGGTGTTAGAAATAGTGCTACAGTTTCCTGGAATTACTTTTTTTAAAGGAGACTAATTGGCTGAAAAATAAATTAGTTCTTGACGTCATCCACGAAAGAAGAGAAGGATTTGGCTACAATTACTACTCGTATAATAATTTAGCAGGTCAAAATGTCCTCTAGAGCTCATTATTAGATCGATTGCAAGTAGAAAGGACCATAAATCTTTCTCTCGAACACTTCAGATGATGTCTTGTTCATGCCACTGCATCATATAACAGGACGGGAATAATGAGAGAACTTTACTTTTCAATCAATTGAAATTGGTCATTGATTGACCTTTTGATATTGTTGTTGTTGATACTGGTTCCAAGAAAGACGAAATTATGTCTACGACTTCTAAGTTGTGGCTGTCAACAGAGATGTGTGAGTGGAGTCGGGAATCGATGACTGTTTCTTTGATGATAGGAGAAATTTTGCCTTGTCTTCGTTAACAACCAGACCCATACTCTTCGTTCCCTTATCCAGTTTGGAGCAAGCAGAGCGGGCGCGATTCTTGAGCATTCGCAGCTGTGCACTTTTATGGAAGACTGCACCCTTTCTATTTAGCTCTGCAACTGTCGTAGTTGGGTTTAAAATCGACGAAGAGGTGGTGTGTGTTGATTTACCTTCCCCTGTTTTGACATCGGCCCCTGTGGTACTTTAGGCGGGTATTCTTGTCTAAAAGTCCGAATTATGAGCGTATTTTGGCAATTGCAACATATTGCTACAGGCTATAATAGTTTTGTTCACATAACGGTTGTACGTATCACCTAAAACTAATTAAAATAGATATCGGCTTATGTATATATAAATGACGGTGGAATCCGGGCGACAGTCTGTCTGTTCGTCTGCGCAAGCTGTAACCTGCAACTTGTAAAAATTGATAAGGACAAGTACGAGGTCGTAGATAAGCTTATTCGCACCATTGCCACGACCACAAAACGCCTTTTTAATTAAAAAACGTATGAAGTACCATAACTAAATTAAGACATAGTAAAACTCTAATTTGACACAGGGATCGCTGTAGCAAGGGACACCTGTGGGCATACAATTTTCAAAAAGTGGGCGTGGCCCCGCCCTTAAATCAGTTTAATGTAAATATCTCCAAAATCACTTAAACTACCATAATTAAATTTTCCCAAGACAAATACTACCTAACCTACCGACAGCGTGACAATGAATGGAATCAGGTGAAAACATAATCCCATATAACGGTACTATTAAAAATGTTTTAAAGCGCGATAAATCCATAATTAAATATGCACCAGATGGTATGACAGGGATTTAATGCAGTCGGGTTCAAAATTGGACCCCGAAATTGTGAAAATGAGTGAAGTCTTACTACAGCCAAGCCTACTTCCCATATAACAAAATTTTAGATTCCATTTGAAACTTTCACTTTTCAGTATGCAACAGTATACAATCATGAATTAATATATCAGGATAAAACTTTGCACGAATAGTAGTTTGCATTTGAGGTGTACGATTTTATGACTAAAAATTATGTAAATGGAACTATAACCATCCAAGTCCCTAGGTAATGAATATGTGGACTCAGTGCTTATACTTGACTTTTTACCGAAAGTGTGGGGAGTGGGAGATATATAATTGAAATTCAGAGAGAATCCTTTCCTGACAATGGTCTGTGTGCAACAAATGGGTCGAATCGAGTCAATAGCCCCATACACCTAATATAAATATTTTTGAATTTCCAGGTGACATTATACGCATATATCGGCCAATATATGACTTATCTTAATAAAATTGAGAGGCCGTGTTTATGTTATAACGGTGCACATTTGTTCTTAGGGTGAATAAAAGCGGATGAACTCTCGCCCTAGTCCCATATAACTAACATGCCCTATGTTCTGAAAGGAACTTCACTGCATATTGTATATGTAAAATTTTCGGTTGTACCATAACTTAGCTCTTGCTTACTTTTATTATCCATTTTTTGAAGAGTACACAAAATTACTTAAACAATGATAAATCCGTAATTAGTACCAATGGTGATATCTCCAGCAGCTGCCAAACTCAATATTTTTTTTATAAAATGGCCGTTACTAAAAAATATGGTAGATTTGTCACTAATCTCATTTGGCCCCAATACATTTTTTTCGTCCTCGAAAAAATTGTTAAAGTCAATATCCGGAATACTTTTTAATGTGCGTGGCGATTCACGCTTAATGTCTTCATTGGCCCAAAACGGTTCCCCCGTAGCGATCGTTTGAGCCTGCTCAATAAGTCAGAAGTCACACGGAACTAAATCAGGCGAATACGGTGGTTGCGGCACGATATTGGCTGAAAATTTGGCGAAAACTCACGAAAAGTGATTGCAGTATGCGACGGTGCATTATCGTAGTGTAAAAACCAAAAGTTATCGGCCCATAATTTCTGACTCCTTTTAAGAATAGCTTCGCGCAAATGACGCATACCACTCAAATAGTATTCCTTGATGACAGTTTGGCCGGTCGGAAGGAATTCGATTTTCGCCACACTTCTCATCTTGATTTATTACATATTCTATTTAAGATCTTAAGTATAGATCAAAGACTCATCGCCAATAATAATATGTTCCATAACATCCTGGTAGTTGGAAAGCAATATTTAAAAGACGTTAACGCGTCGCTGTTTTTCGAAAAAATTGTGTGATGTTGGAACTAATCTTGCTTTCACTTTTCTTAGGCCCAAATGATCTTTCAAAATGGTTTTTATTGATCCTTCCGATATTTCGACGATGCCAGTAAAATCTTGACTGTTAATTGTCGATTCTCAAACACTAATTCCTAACTTGTAGTAATGTATTGATTATTAGTTGATATTGATGCCTCCTCGACCCTCTTTGAATAATTTGTACCATTCAAAAATCTTTTGCTCGCAACAAAAAATTATCACCAAAGATTTTTTCCAACGCTCTGAACGTTTCGGCACCTGACAGTTGATTCCGCACACAAAATTTAATGGAATTTCTTAGTTGAATAACTTCACTTATCGCAAAAATCGCCGAATACACTTTATGTACTTCAGAAGGACAAGGGTACACTAAACAATAATGATTATTGTGATGTGTTATACCACGTTAGAAAAAATATTTCGACGAATGGGTTTTCGCGCAAAATCTAAATTGAAAAGTCTTACTATACTTTACTCTAAAAAAAGAGTTGCTATGTGAGTTATCTTATGCTACATTTCAGCACAACAGTATACGTTCTTAACATTTTTCCGAATAAAATGTATTTTTTATAAGTATTTAAATATGCATAAACCGGTTTGTACTAACATTTGTGACGTTTTTGTATGAAAGCCGTTATATTTACTTTTAATATGTATGTATATATATTAATATATATATTTAATTAGCTGTTTATAATTTTACTTTCTTTTACGCTATATCCATCACGATTTCGAGCTATAAGCTGGAGGTTTACCACACAACATATTTTTGTAACAGTTCCGGGAATGGGTGATCTTGGTCGGTTTTGTTCGCATTCTTTGGATTGGGCATGGTTTTGAACCCATATTTATTCAATTCGCCTAAATCTGAGATAGAAAATAGTTTAACTTGAACTTGCTGGTCAGCTATAGTTAGATTTAGAGGCTCTCTTCTGACTGTATCTAAGGAACGTCCTTTATTTCACAGTCGAATTCAAATTTCGTTAGCTCTTTAATACAATAGTTTTTCCTATACCTGGAAATCCCATAGTGTTTTTTTCGGCTAAAGAACTTTATACTTTATTAAAGTGCGGCCAATAGGGCTACCCGACTGTGTATATACGCCAGCTAAAAATTTTACTCACATCCTTTTTTACTCAATAAACTGCTCATTTGTCAGAACTGCCGATAGCGAACTCTATACGATCAGACTCAAGTACTTGTAAGTAATGCTTTTTCAATTGCCGAGATATAGTCACGAAAATTTTACATGAAGTATTGTCTAAGTCAATGTACATACATCAATATACATATTATATCTTATAGCTGTCATATATGAACGTAAGTTCTTGTAAGGTATCTTTTGTATTTGTGAAGGGTATTATACTGTAACCAGCTTCGTTGCAACCGAAGTGAACGTTTTTTCTTGTCTATTATGAAATACTTGTAAATTGTAACGAAGGTGAAATCTGCGGAAGATTTATGGTTCTTTGCGCATTGGCTACGGCGAATACCGTAGTCGATGGAATGATGAGCTGTACGAGATATACGACGAAACTGACGTAGTTCATATTTTCTGCGCTCGATAGGTCATAAGAGTATTGACCGGCAGAACGCCAGGTCTGAGCTCTGACAGTATTCGACGCCATGCCCACCGGGAGAAGCAGAGGAAAAGAGATAGGGAAGGACCTGACTACACTTGGATACTCCAATTAACGCCAAACAGCGAAAAAGAAGAACGACTGGCGTGTTGTTGTAAACTCGGCTTTAGCATTGGCGGTGTCTACCAATAAAGAAGAAGAAGAAAGTTAATAATCCAGAGGTACACCAATGATGTGTGCGCACTCACACTTATGATAAAGGTGACAATGAAATCTTCATCTTTTTTTGATGCTGCAACACAGAAATGTGGAAGTCTTTTTCGTAAGAAAAATTTTCCTCAAAAATTCGATTCGACTTCGATCTTATTACCATCCGTGTGGCACTATTGAGCTCGGGATCGGTTTGATTAATGTTGTATGTATATGATATTACAATTTTAATCATCGTATGTTGGAAGAAGGGGGATAAATAAACGTCAGATAGATAGATCTGATACATTATTTCGACTGATATAATGTAAGATGTTTTGCCACAATTCTTCTGTTATTTTTGAAGAATATTAAGCACCAAATGGAGGACCCTAAATGTTCCAAGTCGCCTCAAAATGACTGAAGAAATCGTAAAACAATTTTTTCTGGAATTTTAAATTCTCTGTCGAGGGACAAGCTCGTTTTAAACACTTGGTTAATTTTATAAGAGTCGATTCACCATCTTTCGAATAGTAATGACATCTTAAATTTCACCGACATCACTCGTTAGATGGAAAATAATGTGTTCTCTAACCTTAAAAAATTATAAACGTGTACAAATTGAGGGTATCAGCTTTTACGCCATCAGCCGCTTACGCCATTTGGTTTTGAATCTACCTTAGCGGAATTGCGTATTTCAAAATGAAATTCACCAAAAGAAATTTGTGTTAGAAACGAAGTGATGTATATTTATGGAGCCGGAGATTAAACAAAAACACTTTGTAGTCAAATATCGCCGCTATTAGCTATACACTACAGGCACTGTGTGCTAAACAGTATACGCAAGTGTTTTAAGAATGTACTTTTTAAGCGCAAATAAATGAGTTAAGTAAACATTAGGCCACAACGCGCCAATTTTACATACTTATTTCGAATATAAATTAGCGAAATTTTAACTTGAGACAAAGTAGTTTTCGTGCCCTCAATCCGACAACAACTGCATATATTTGGTTAAATGAGGTTCTTATCAGCGGCTTTTTTCTTATTCGGCTTGATAGCTACCAGCAATGGTGAGTTGAGATTTAAAACAATCTTTCTTAAGAAATACCTAAAAATGTGAGCTTTATGTTTATAATCTTTAGGCCATCGTTCGAAACACTCCAGATCATTTGGAATTAATTTGAACAACCGCCCAAAGCAGGGATATGCTACACGGGTGTACCTGCCAGGCACACCAAATGTACCTTCATATGGATCTGCATATTCACTATTGCCAAATCCCTCGAAAACGCTGGATCAACTCCCTGTGAAAACTAGTGACTATTCCGATATAATAAGTAATCCTGTGGAGGAGAGTGGCCTTCCAGTAAACCAACCAAATCTACCGATAGCATATAGCGAACCGTCTCCATGGAACTTCGATTATCCACGCAGACAAGGAGGTAATTTGTATGGTGGACCAAGGTATTGGCAACGTTATCCTTATTCATGGAATAGAGGCGGAAGTGGAAATTCCAAATACCCATCCGGAGGAAGTGGACGTTCTCCTAGAGATGCTAAACGGACACCATGTGATCAACATCACTCGTCTAAGAAAAGAAAAAGATCGCCATGTGGCAAGGAAACTCGACCACCAAAACATGACATACATCCACCTTGCCATAAATGTAAACCAACCAAGCGTCCTTGCCCTGGTAAACCAGTACCACGAACAACCACTGTTGCAGCAGAAGCAACCACACAACAATCTACACCACCTCAAGAAAGCACTGAAGTGCCCGTAGTATCTACGAAAGCTTCAGTAGAGTCAACAACTCAAACGAAAGTCGAAACTAGCACACCAGAAATAAGCACACCTCTACCAGAAGAGCCGACGACGAGCACTGAAGTGCCAGCAACAATTACAGAAGCTCCGACAGAGTCGACTGCTCAACCTGAGGTCGAAACTAGTACACCAGAAATAAGCACACCATTACCACAACAGCCCAACACAACCACTGAAGTTCCAGTAAAAACAACAGAAGCTTCGGTAGAGTCGACTGCTCAACCTGAGGTCCAAACTAGCACACCACAACCAGAACTGCCCAACACAACCACTGAAGTGGCAGTGGAAACAACAGAAGCTTCGGTAGAGTCTACTACTCAACCTGAGGTCGAAACTAGTACACCAGAAGTAAGCACACCACTACCAGAACAGCCCAACACAAGCACTGAAGTGCCAGTTGAAACAACAGAAGCTCCGGTGGAGTCCAGTACTCAACCTGAGGTCGAAACTAGTACACCAGAACAGCCCAACACAAGCACTGAAGTCCGAGCAGAAACAACGGAAGCTTCGGTGGAGTCGAGTACTCAACCTGAGGTCGAAACTAGTACACCAGAACAGCCCAACACAAGCACTGAAGTGCCAGTTGAAACAACAGAAGCTTCGGTGGAGTCGAGTACTCAACCTGAGGTCGAAACTAGTACACCAGAACAGCCCAACACAAGCACTGAAGTCCCAGTAGACACAACAGAAGCTTCGGTAGAGTCGACTACTCAACCTGAAGTCGAAAGTAGTACACCAGAAATAAGCACACCACTACCAGAAGATCCTAAAGCAAGCACTGAAATATCAGCGGAAGAAGCAGAATTACAGAAAGAGAGCACGACTGTGTCTGTTGTGAACACTACCACAACTAGCCTACCCGAAGCAGTAGAATTTAGTACGAGTACTCCTGAATCTGGAAGTCTAATCGTAAGCACTACACAGCCTGAGAAACCAAGTGATAACTCCACTCAGCCCGAACCTGAAGTAACTACTATAGCAACAGAGGATCCAAGTGAAAGCTCTTCTCAGGCTGAACCTGAAGTAACTACTGTAGCAACTGAGCAACCAAGTGAGAGCTCCACTACTTTAGCAACTGAGCAACCTAGTGAGAGCTCCACTCAGACTGAACCTGAAGTAACTACTTTAGCAACTGAGCAACCAAGTGAAAGCTCCACTCAGCCTGAACCTGAAGTAACCACTGTAGCAACTGAGGAGCCAAATGAGAGCTCCACTCAGCCCGAACCTGAAGTAACTACTTTAGTGACTGAGCAACCAAGTGAAAGCTCCACTCAGTCCGAACCTGAAGTAACTACTTTAGTGACTGAGCAACCAAGTGAAAGCTCCACTCAGCCCGAACCTGAAGTAACTACTTTAGCAACTGAGCAACCAAGTGAGAGCTCCACTCAGCCCGAACCTGAAGTAACTACTTTAGCAACTGAGCAACCAAGTGAAAGCTCGACTCAAGCTGAACCTGAAGTAACTACTATAGCAACAGAGGATTCAAGTGAGAGCTCTTCTCAGGCTGAACCTGAAGTAACTACTGTAGCAACTGAGCAACCAAGTGAGAGCTCCACTCAGCCCGAACCTGAAGTAACTACTTCAGTGACTGAGCAACCAAGTGAAAGCTCCACTCAGCCCGAACCTGAAGTAACTACTTTAGCAACTGAGCAACCAAGTGAGAGCTCCACTCAGCCCGAACCTGAAGTAACTACTTCAGTGACTGAGCAACCAAGTGAGAGCTCCACTCAGCCCGAACCTGAAGTAACCACTGTAGCAACTGAGCAACCAAGGACTCCACAACCTGAAGAACCCACTACAGTTAAACCTTGTGATCCAAAACCAGGGTGCAAATGTGGTTGTTGTCAACGAGTGAAGACTCTTGCCTTGTTGATATATTCGTCTGCAGAGAGCGGTAATGCCATTGGCAGTAAGCAACCGAATTGTTCACAAGGCTGCGCCGATAAAGCGCCTCTTGATTTATTCTCTCAACTTATTGCCAAGCTCAGATAAAATCAGAGTTCATAATAGGATGCAACTTTTATGAAATTTTGAAAAGTAAAAGTAAATATATATATGCATGTAAATTATTATATTTTGTTTTAAGATATTATTTATAAATCTCTAGACTTGTATATATATTAAGATCAGGTGTTGGAGGCTGATTATTTTACATTTTATTTAACCGTCCACACAATCGTTTTGTGGTTATATTTCACTAGATACGATAAAAAACGATTTAAGGATAAATAAATTGAAATATAATTCATGTACGACTTGATTTTTACATCATCGTCTTTCAATAAATTTTCTTTGTACACCACTTTACCTTATAAGAACCGTTTTTAATAACACTAGCAAGAGAATTTCTAAAATAGTTCGGATCGCTTCTACCGATGACAGAGATCCCCACCTCTGTGAACGATATCAGATATAGTCATAGTAAAATTAATGAATTCAATTTGCTGTTGTTTTAAGATTGCAGGTCCCTGGTACTCACTTCATTCAACATTCAGAAGAATTATGTATTATTAGAACTAGTCACGATTGCAGATTTGAGGTGCTTAATCACGTTTTACAACGGAAATCTCGTGATATTATATAGGTTAGGTTGTGTCATAGGGTTGACCCTAATCAAAGGATTTCCCTTTTGCAGATGTTTGTCCTTTACTTTACTCAGGAATCAGGATAGAGGTCGACAAGTCCAGCGCTAGTACGCAAGACGACATCGAAAACCGACTCGTTTCCGATCGGTTGAAATTGGGTAAGGGTGCATTTTCTATCTAGCTGATCGGCTTTTCAGTTTCCAGCGATTCCGCTGTGCCCGGGCTCTCATACAAGTCTAATATGGAAGACGCTTATGGCTATTGCTAACTAGATCATGCACTCCTGGACTAGTTTTGAGCGCACAGCCAACGACGTCAAAGCAAGTATACCCGATCAGATATCGAATTGAATGCGCACTTCTTTGAGCGAACTTCAGTGCAGTACTGAGTATATACTCCTACCTTGATGGCACTCTTTGACTACTTTTGAGCGCACATCCAGCGACCTCAAAGCTAATATCGCCGATCGGCTATCGAAGTGAATCTACGCTTCTTTGAAGGACCTTCAGAGCAGTATATATACTGCTACCTTGACGGCGTTCACCTCCGCTTCAAAGGCACTAGAATGGTCTTGTAGCCTAAAACTAGAGCTGATAAATAGCTTCCGACAGAAGACTCCACCTTCTACTCTCCCTTGACAGAAAACTCACTTCGCCCCTTTCTCTCTCGTAGGTGTGAGAGTCGAGAAGAAACCGCCAGGAACGCAATCGAAGCATTGCAAACGTCGGTGTGTCAATGTACGGGTCATATACTTATTTTCTCTAAATCTAACATCAATTGCAAAGCACTTGCAATTATGTCTGCAGATGCAACGCATAGAATGGCATTGATTACCATTGTTGATGTTGTCTTTAGTACATCACAAATGCCGATGAGAGCCGCTCTTTAATACATCCCAACTGTTTACCTTGTGTGGTGTTTTTGAGCGCCTCCAATCAGACAACAGACTCATAAAACATTATTGGCTTAACAATGGTTTTATTAAGCAGAAACACCACTTTTGTTGAAATGACACATATCTTCGCAATTACTCTTATAACACAGTATAAGGCAGTCGTTGTATTCCTTACACTCTCCTGAATGTCTGGCTTTCATAAAAGCTTCCTATCAAGAGTAAGCACCAAATACTTCTCTCTGCTCACCAGTTGCATAATAGAGCCACCCAACGAGGGAAAAGTAACAGCAGGTATATCTCCTAGTAAAACAAACTTGTTCAGTTTTATTTGGATTTATAGCGGATTCACTTCTACATATATGCACACTTGGTAAACATATTTAGGTAACCTCAAGTGAGATCGTAAACGGTGTTTCGACGCTGCCTGGTTGCAGAGCAGAAGGGTCGAAGGTTTTGCATATGGCTTCGCCACTTCTTCTGAGATTAGGTTGATAAAAAGTACATAAGCGAGGTCTTCACCCTCGAGTTCGAATTTTAACTTTATGTGTTTTATTTTTATTCTAAAACTTATAGTGTTCTTTCGTACATCAATTATTTACAGGATTTAGGAAAAAATATTATACTTTCCTATTTAAATTCTAGCAGTGGAAGTTCAAACTTGTGTTCTTTTCTAAATTCAATTACATTTCCGCCTCTCATAACCGTTACTATATACTATATTACGTACATTATGTCAGATGATAGAGCTTCGTGTCGCCAACTATATCCACGTCGCTGCCGTCGTCATCTTCCTCATCGTCATCATCCACATCCGAGTAATCATCCGTAGAGTAATCATGTTGCAGAAAGCCCATGGCATTTTCCAATTGACCACCTGAAATATTGCGCAACATTTGTAAATGTTGCTGATGCGACGCAACATTGTGGCCACTATGCAGCAGTTGGGAATGCGTGCCGCCACCACCCAGCGAGTCGCTGCCATTATTACAAGTATTAGTGTTGCCACGTAATTGCAAGTGTGTTGGAAGTGTCTGAGCGTGTGGGTGCATACTTTGTTGTGAATGCGTTCCGTGTTGCTGTTGTTGTTGCTGTTCGCGCGCATAAGCCTGCGCAGCAAATGCCTTTTCAACGCCATTTATATTGTCCGCGCCATTATTGCCGTTACTCGAGCTGCCACTCTGTTGCATGTGGTTGTTATTGTTGTTGGCGTGGCTACTGGCATTTGTTAGCGTCGCATTATTGCTGCTCTTTGCACTGTGACTGCTGCTGCTGCCGCTGCCGTCCGAACGAGAAAAGTCAACGGGTTCTGCAAATGGAATGCCAAACAAAAGATAAAGAAACAAATTTTGCATTAGTCGTTGTTGTTGTACAGAAAGTTTTTCATTGTACTTCTTTGGAGTTTTCGTAAATGAAATTATGTGAAATATTGTCAATTTAATTGGCTGTAGCAGTGCAACGTTGATGGACAAGAAAAGTTTTGTTGAGTTTCCAAAGTACCAAGACAATTTTCTCAAGCTTTTGCGGTAAATGTTTTTTTCATTTTCTACATCGGAAAGGCAAGTGCAAGAACTTGATGTTTCTTTATTTGACCGCTTTGAACGTGCTGTCACATCGTTCAACCACTTTCGATTAAATCATGAATTTGTTCTCGGAATTTTAAGAAACTTTTAGGAGAGGAGATGAAGTCAAATTAGTACTAAGCGACATATCAATGCACAGCTACGTTACAAAACTGTATTATATTTGAGAAAAAGAAGAAGGGCCAGGTTGAAGTAATTATAAATCCCCTGTTGAATGAGCCATTCGTAACATATTCATTTTTAATATTAGGTCTAATAAGAAAAAAAATCCTTAATATCCAATAAATGTCTTTAATACTCTCTATCTCACAATGTATAATTTGTGATTACGCTATGTAGGCATGGCGTTGGAAAAATCGGAATTCCTCAGACATTTGTTGACTCAGTATTGTTTGAGAAGGCGCCAAACGTAGACGCCAGCAAAGAGAAAACACGCCATAGTTTACGGTTTTATTCGGCAAAGTCGAAAATGCAAGCCTGGCTTGCTGAAAATGGAATAGTGTTTGTTGTTCTCAAACTATACAAGTAAGGGCCAATCACGCGCAATTGGTGGTTGGTTTCGTTTATTTCGTTGTGGTAATTTTGATGAAAGAAGCAACACGATCTGGTAAACTAATTGCCTAAAATATCGATAAAATAATATAAATCATCGAGTCCGATCACCACGTGAGCACTGTTCCCTTTGTCCAAGGGATAAGGATTCTACGGAAAACCTTTGGAACCATTTAAATAAGGCTTGATACAAAAAACTCGATGTTTGCGTGTCACACGAGTTAACTTAGGAAAATGAAATTCATATGCAAATCACTGAATCGCAACAAAATCAATATATTTCTAAAGTGAATCACCTATGACAACGTCAAACGAAAACAGTAGTGGTATGTCGCGGTGTAACGATGCAAGCTGTGGTCAAGCCTGACTTCACTGTCATCCAAGTTTTGTTATGTGCTTAATGGTTGCCAGAGAAGTATCTGCTATGAGCTGCTCTCCTACGGCCGAACTTTTAATTCAGACTTGGATCGTCTGAAGCAGCAACCGCCTCGAAGTGATCTGCTTTGATCAATAGGAAAGAAGATTATGTTCCATCAGGACAACGGAAGGTCACATCGATAGTGATTCGGTAGAAACTTCAGACGCTTTATTACTTAGGAGGTTTTTATGCATTCACATTATAGTCCGGACCTGGTACCATCAATATAAAAATCTTTTTTTCTACACCAGTATATTTGGGTAAGGGTTATTTGATGAATTTTAACTGAACAATTGGGTGTCATTCCAGTACTCTGAGCACCATTTACTTAGGAGTGGCCAGAAACGATTCTTCTACATTAGGCTCAAGCAGCTCAAGACTTCCGGCGCTAGAAAAAGTATTATCTGGGTTGACCAAAAGCACCAAAAGGTACTGTCTTTATGCTGCTATGTCTGAATTTGATGTCTACGCAAAACTTATACGGATGTTTAAACGTTGGAGAAAATAATCCGAGCTGCAGATCTGAGTAGTGAAGGTGCAATATTCTACAAGAGTGCATAACTGCTAGCGTATGCCGATGATATTGATATCGCACCCTTAGTTCTGCTTTCTCCAGGTTGGATTAAGAAGCGAAGCAAATGGGTCTGGTAGTGAACGAGGGCAAGACAAAATATCTCCTTTCATATAGGCATATCCACTTCGTTGAAATAAGGACCTAGTTGAAATCTCCAATTGGCTCCAAACACCGAAAACTGGTGCTCTCTTGTAAAATCGGCTATAATCGCGTAAGCGGAGTCTACGCTAATAAAAAAGAAGAAAATGCGTTCGAATATCTTCAGATTTTGAGGGCAAACTAACAACTTCAAATAAAAAAGGGAAGATATTGATATAAGAGACTAAATTAATATCCCACAAGCAGAAGTGGAAAATGAGAAGACGGTGGCAAGCATGTCACTTCTCTTAAGGAACTACGGTCAAATTACTGAAAGTTAAGAGCAGATATTATTATGGCCCAATCAGAACTCGAAATTGAAAACCAAAACCTATCCCCGGAAATCGTAACCATTTGGGGACATTTCAAATTGCTTGAGTTCTTTGAAGGACTATAGACTACACGTTGTAATCTGAACCTGTGATATCGACTGCCCGCGTATCTTCAATCAAAGATCTTTATGATCGGATGAAGAGAAATTTTTAATAAACATAGTAATTGTCACGATAAGGTAAAATGTGTCGATTTTAAATCTCATATTTCCGAAGACAAAAGATCAAAATTCAGTTCATACGCCATAAGCATTATGAAGAAGTTCTTTAAAGTCCTTAATAGCTTTGACAGACGGCAGCGTTAATCCGGATTAACTGCGCATGTAATCAGTTCCAATGTTGCCAACGAAAATGTAGCTAACTCTCTAAAATTTTGAGGATTAAATGGGAGTTATCTTCACTAACTCCTGAATAAATTCGGATTAACACCGCCGTCTATCATTGCTATAAGTTTTATTATAAAAATTTCCCTTAAAGAGGATAGGCTACTAGATCTAATTGTGTCTGAAACGTTATTAAAAATACTGTTTTTCTAACTACACCCATCAAAAGTACTCACCATTAGCATTGTCTCGCCGTCTCAGCTGTTTCTTATGCTTCATGCGACGATTCTGAAACCATGTCTTCACCTGTGTCTCACTTAGACCTAAAGCGGTTGCCAACTCCACACGTTCCGGTGTCGAGAGATATCTTTGAGCTTCGAAACGCTTCTCCAGCCCTGATAATTGTGGATCGCTGAAAACCGTGCGCGCTTTGCGGCGACGACAGTGACGCAACGCGTTCACCCCCATACCTAAGCCTAAAGCCAGTTCAGGCACACAACCGGCGCCGCCAAAGAGGTGACCACCACCGAAGAGGCTTGCTGGAAAAGTGAGGAACACAAATAGCACAACAACTTAAACATTTTTTAATATATTGATAAATAGGGTACATGTGTTCGTTTTTTGTATTTAAGTTGCCTAATTGAATTTCGTTCGGTCAAACACCCGAAAAAGTTTGGTGTCTCTAATTTGTGTAGAGATTTTTCAGACTGACAACTACTATTTATTTACATGCGGTGTTAATTATATTATTGGCATGTGTGTTTGCAGTGCAAACTTACCCTGAGAAAGAAAATAAGGGTCCACTGATTTGTAGGCACCCGATGAGGGTGACAAGTAGCCGAGCGTCATCTGCAAGAAGCCATGGTCACTGTAAGCCGCACTTGGGTACAACACCGAAGCTGGATGTGGATGTTGCGGCGGTGGCGGCGGTAGTGATGGAGGTGGTGGTGGCGGTGCTGCAGACACTTGTTGTGCTGCTTGCGGTAAATAGTTGCTTGTCGGTGGACTAATTTGATGTGTTGGCACCGACGCAGTCGTGTTGTTAGTGTTGCTGTTGCTGTTGCCTTGATTTCCATGGGTTGCATTAGTTAATATGGTTGGCGATGGCAGTGAAGCGGACGAAGCGGATGATATTGAAGAGGGTGCGGTCAAAGCGCCGGACAAATTAGCACGTTCGCTCGGTTTGAATCTGCAACGATCGGAGTGAGAGAACCAAAATTTGAGCAACTATTGTGGCATTATTAATTTCTAACTACTTATTTATGAAATTAATGAATGTGTATGACTGTAATATCAGACAAGTAAGTTCTTGAATTAAGTTTTGTGAAGATAATTTCTCAAACAAAAAGTTCCCGATATAAGAACTTGATTTGATAGACTTTTGTTGAAAAGTCCATAGTGGAGTGGCGAAAAAATTTTAACAGTATAGAAACAAAGCAGAATATTTATCTATTGTCACAATCTCCAAGAATATAGTTCTCAGTTCACTCAGAAGGTGCTAAAGCATGGTGGCGGAAATAAAGTATTACGGTTTGGAATAGTGTAGGCCCGAGTACTATTTGAGTACTTGTTTTTTTTTATAAAATCACATAGAACCCTATGGTTTCGAGTCCATGCCAGTCAAAGGGAAATTTGTGTAAGATATTTATCCCAAACACGTTTCGACCTTTTGGACCAGTCTAAAGCCCAGATCAAGTTAAAATTTACAGATTGAAATTGAGGCTGACACAGCAAAGGTTATTTACAAAAACATTTAAAATCACTCGTCTGCCGTTAAAAGCGATCAGTTTGTAGCTATAGGAAATGTGGTCCGGTCTAAAGAATATGTTCGGAGTTTGCAGCAAAACAAAATATATCTTAAAAAATAAAAAAGCTTTCCATATAAGGACTTGATTTTGATCGTTTTTAGATCAAGTAGTAGGAGTTTGTATGATAGTTATACGCTATAGGGGTCCGCTATCGCGGAAATGGATGAATCTACTCTGGTTGTCACATTTATAGGTTCATTCTGGATATTACATGCTTCGTGGCAAACTTAATATAATATTAAAATGTCAATATTCGTTGAAAGCAAAGCAAATAAATTCGAATTCTCAACTGGTATATAAATTGGATCATTAACCTAATATTCTTCGTGGAATTCAAAGATTCGTCGGAAATAGCTAAAAAAAAAGCAAAATGTTAATAGGTTTTTTTCTAAATATGCCTCTTCATGTATTTAGCTATTATATCCTTAGTACCCTGGTAAGTTATGAATCTAAGATCACATAGTTTTTTTCGTCTTCGGTGTATATGAGCAAGGTTTTCTCATATTCAAATATGATATAAAAAAAATATAAAAAAAAACCCTCACATGTTTCTTTTCTTTCACTTACAGTTCCGATTATGGTTATTATTTTACTAACAAACTACCCGGACTCTGTGTTTCAGGCACATAAGTTCCACAGTTGGGCTTCCATTTTTATACATATTTATGAGCTAGAACTAAGAGTTTAGTAATATGTGTTCAACTTTTTGGTTGATATTTCTTTCGTGTTCGATTTGATGTCTAATAGATACATTTGTTTGGCCGAACTTTCCATTGACCAGTGCTAAAAACAGTTTGGAAACTATACGTAGATTATTTTTTAAAAATTGTTTTCACGTCGCTAATATGATTTAAATTTGATACTGCCTGTCGCTGACTATTGGAAAATAATCTACTTCTATAACTACAAATTGGAAAACAAATAAGATTTGGGCCCAACATTCTCTCGGCTTTGGATGTATGCTATTTATTCTACAGCTTTTTGTCTAATAAACAATTCTTCCCTAGGTGACGTTAGTCCAATGAGCCACGCATAGACCACTTTTAGTCCTTTGCGTTACCAGATGGAGTTCAGCTACTAGGTCCATGAGGAATAGTCAGCGTTTAGGATGCCTGCGCTGGACGTGAATTTTAACAAACTCTGTGGCCGCATTATCGATATCTCCTTCAGTGTATCATACCGTGGGGACCTCAGATGCTTTCAGCGTAGTCTCGCCAAACTCTTTTCTTCATTGTGAATTTATGTTGAAGTTTACCATTGTCTGCGCAAGCATTACATATTGCAGTTTACGAACTAGCTTAACGACTTCACGTAGGCTCGGATTCTGCTCAATTATGTTCATTTAGTAGATTTAAATCCGAAAATTTTGTTTTTGATACAAAACTTTCTTAGACCATCTAACAATCGGACAGAAAAGTAGTGCCACAAAGAAATTAATGAAAAGAAAGTATTTTCTCTGAGTGTTTGAATACCAAATAAGTTTTGCAATAACTCAAGGTCTGTCGCTTTTTATGGTTTTTATAAATTATTAAATGTACTTGTTAGGTCTATATGTACACTTTTCTTGGAGAGAAAAATTACGTTTGGTCTTCTTTACAAAATATTTTTTTAAGCTTTTCCCTGCAGATTTTGATCACAAACTGATCTAATTTCATCTGATGGTTGAATTGATCGGAATATAATTATTTGTGGTTTCCACGTACCCGCAAAGGACATGTTGGTAACAACCTCATAAAATTTTATATGCTTATCAAGCTAAATCTTGAGTCAAAACCTTAATTTGAAATATATAACATTTAATAGAATACAATACTCCGTCGGGCATTTGCGTAAAGGTCTTTCACTGCACTGTCGCTTTAGGACATTATCGGGACCATCAATACGACTTCTTTAATTTAACGAGATTAGATCCAGATTCTTAATCACATGTTCAGACATCTTATAATGAAAATATAGCAGCAATCAGACATGAGAAGCACGGAAGTAAGCAACAATCTTCAGATGTACGTCTAGCAAAAAAACCCATGTTTGATATATTAATTAACGAAATAATCTCCCAGAGAGATGAAAACCTTAGGTACTTGGACTAAAATATTATATTTGAACTCAAATTCTGTAAAAAACCATTGAATTTGTTAAGGCTTCTTTTTTCGCATAATATTAAATCCCGGAATGTAAATCGGAATAGATCCGAGAAATAATTGCGCAGAAGTGTGAGCTCAAAGTGGATTACCCAGCTTATTTTCTTGACAGGTTCCCGCTATTATATCGAAACTGGGCCGCTTAAGTAGATCAGTAAGGGAACCAGTGCATTCGTAAAAGGTTTTTCCGCCATCAAAGTTTTGAAGGAATAATTTTTTTAGCACAATAGAAATCGAAATGGAACTGAGAAATAATTTCGCAGAGGCTCCTCCGAGACTCCGATTACCAAGAAATAATTGAGCAGAGATGTAAGTTCAAAGGTGGCTCACATACTCCGTTTTGAGACTCAGAGTACCGAGAATTAATTGAGGTGTAAGCTGCAAGATGGCTTACAAACATCTTTCTCCCAATAGGCTCCTACGATTATTTCGAACTCGGAGAGAAGCTTCTCTGTTGGGAATTTGAGACATTTGAAGAGATCGGTAAAGCACCTTTTCCGAAAACTTAAAAAAACACTTCATGGCGAATCCTAATTTAAGATAACACAATTTCTGAATGGTGACGGCTACGATTCTAAATTACAACTCAACCCTGAAAAGCTTGTAAAATCAAAGCCAACCAAATAGGTAGAAGGCCTGACGGTAAATTTGAATAATTTAATCTTGCTTGTATTGAAAGTTTACCGTTGTTGCGCCACGAGTCGTGTATATTCCTCATGGTCATCCAATGCATGTATGGGTGAATGTTTTTGATGGTGTTGCTGTTGTTGCGACGGTTGTTGCTGCCGCAATTTTTCACTATCACAATTATTTTTGGCACATTTTCCAACTGCCGTTTTCACTTTATTGTTGCTGTTGTGGTTATTAATATTGTTGTTGTGATTATTACTGGTATTATTATTGTTATTGTTGTTTAAATTTTGACACAAAATATGTTCGATGGAGAACGGTGTCTTTGCGGTGACAGTTGTAGCGGATTGCTGTTTATTGCCAGCGCCGCCGACGGTACTATGATTAACGGTACCCGCACTATTGGCGGCGACCAAAAGCGAATGCGGCGGCGAAGCTGTCACGCGCTCACTAACTTGTATGGACATTTTTTGTAATTTCTTTTATAGCAAGTTTTTAATAATTCTGTAATCTTTTAATAATTGTTCACTTTTTGATTAATATTTTATAGCGCGCGTTTGAAGTATAAACACTGTTAAACTTCAGAAATCCACTTCCGACAGGTTGACAGTCGCGCGTACCGCATTCGTCGACAGTTGAGCGCGTTTTGTCCGTTCAATCACCACACAACAACCGTAAATCACTCTAATCTACGACATTGACTTGCATTATGGTGTTGCCGTTGCAGCCATTGCAGTCACCACCAGCAAGCATCCTTGCAGCATTAAGAGTCGTATGTATCGGAAACAACCCTTCCCCGACGTCCTGATTTATGCGCTTATGTGCTTTTACGAGTAAATCACCATGCAAATTGCTGCCTCCAAGGCACAACCCAAACTCTACATAGCCACCTTAGTCCACTAGCGGTTGTTAATAGCATCATGAATAACAACAATCACAGTAACAAACGTGAAACCACCCCACTTGCTGTGTGCGCTCTTTCCGACTGCTTGAACACACCCACTCAGCACTACAAAAGCGTCAACGCTTCGGCCGTGTCAACATATATTCGTCCTTTATTTGGCATCCTTGTCGCACTGTGTCATGCCATTGCACTGCATTCGATTTTCTCGTTTAGTCACATTGCTATACCGCATTTTCCCCATTCAGTTTACAAGTAATTTTCTCAAATTAACAAGGAAATTTAGCCTTAACTGGGCTATTATTATTTTTTTCCACGTACATACATACATAGATTCATGTGTATATGTGAGAACTTATGGGATCTCTTCTGCATTCTGACATTGTATGTATATTGGAATCAATTTGAGTAATAGGGCTACCCATATGAAGGAATCTGGCTCAAATACACTGTTTAAAATTATAAAATAATTCCTCCATTTTTCGAAGATAGTTTCCAAAACTGAAATATTTTCTTCGAATAACTAAATTGAACTTATTGAGATCGGTAAGGTTAGGTCGTAGGGTTGATACAAATTCGATAGATCTCACTTAGACAGGTATTCAACCCTTGGGTAAACCATAAACTCTCAAAAGTGAAATACAAGATCCTCTTAGATCGCCAAATCTTTTGAGCTTACCAAAAATTTATTAGGCCGGTAAAAATCTAACCCAGCGACTTTCCTGGATTCGCCAAAGATGTGTCTACCAATATCGTTCAATCTCAGTCTGGGCAATAGAAGAGAAAGTGACGTTTTTCTCCTCACTGCTTTGGAAAAGACAGTTTAACGAAATATTTAGTGACCTTATTGGACATCGTTCAGTCAGAATATCTACAATTACGACGAGATTGACTTTTCTAAGAGTAAGTAGTTCCGAGGATAAACTGTCCCAAATGAATATGTGACACATGATAGGTGTTGCTTGCAAATATTTAAACCAGTTTTTCTTTAGTAATGACACTAAAAGTCCGTCCCAGACATAAGTATAACCCAAAAGATCCTTGTTCTTTGTTGGAAATCTATATTTCATTTCTGTGAATCTCCTTACCTTTTGCGGGTTGCTTTTAATCGGAGCTAAAGCTCTAATGAGCTTATTATATCCAGTGCTAAATTAAAACTGTAATTTCTACCAAGTCGGGCTAGAATAAAACACTTCCTCGAAAAAAAAACAGAAAATTGAGCTCACTTCTTAAAGTTCGACGTCAAATGCTTATGTAAGTATAAAATCTTGTATCTACTTGTTATTACAATTATTTGATGTCATCGTCTATACCCCTATACTATATAGCAGGACGAGAATAATGAGTGACTTATAGAGTTTCCTTTTTTTTTCGTCGAGAAAGGACTTTATTTCTCAATTGCCTACTCAATCCGAAGTAGCACCTGTCGGCAAGAGTTATTCTGCGTTGAATTTCGGGACTGACGTTGTTGTTGCTGTCAATACTGGTTCCAAGATAGCCGAAATCATTTACGACTTCGAAGTTATATCTGTCAGCAGTAACATAGGAGCTAAGTTGGGCCTGCGACGTCTGTTTTTTGATGACAGAAGATACTTCGTCTTGCCCTCGTTCATTACCAGATTCATTTGCTTCGCCTACTTGTCCAGTCTTGAGAAAGCAGAATTCACGGCGCGGATGTTGAGGCCAATGATATCAATACCATCAGCATACGACTTCTTATAGGAGATTGTGCATGCTCAATTAGACTTCGAAATGTATCACCCTTTATAAATGATCAGCATGGTGAGTTGAGTCGCTTTAGCCTGATCCGTCTGTATATACGCGAAATAGTTCATCAGTTTTTGAGATAACGACATGAAATTTTGCGCACCTCCTTTTTTACGAAAAAACTATTTATTTGTGGAAACCAACTATATCGCACTAATTTATGAGTCCTTGTATTTGACCAGATATTTTCGATACAATGTTCGAACATATTGATCAGTTCGGACCACTATACGAACTGACCGTTCCAAATCAAGACAATTATATCATTTTTACCGAAGTAGCCAAAGTTAACGTTTTATTTTTGTTTTATATTAAACTTAGAATTACGGTTAATAAATAATCGAATCTTTAACAAGTATCCAGTAGGAATATTTTGTATACTGTGTATATTTCCAGGATCCTGGTTTGAGAGATCACCATTATCTTTAATACGGTTTTGAATGTTTTGGGTTATTTCAGGCTCATTAAAAATAATCCTTTTCTTAACACACATTCCTAAGAGTGCAACCGCGCGTTGACTTGTTTACTGAATCTTCTATTTGATAACTCATCCTTAAAAATTTGTCGACACACTCATCGCTCCAACCATAACAGCAGTAACGACTTCTGGGCTAGAAAGCATTCGGTGGTAGAGCATCAGCTTTCCGAACAATTTCATATACACATATACTCGTACCTTCGTACAATACCGTTGATACCGTTGATTAAGACAATCAGAATTAATATGTGCGTATTGATTGGCGTCACAATGCGTTTCCACCTGCGTCTCAAAGCATTGTGCAAATATAATAGGCACACACATATGTACATGTGTGCAAGTGGAAATTCATACGCATGTGTGTGTATGTGTGGACATAGTTGCTGCGTCTTCTATCGTCATCATTAATTCACAATTATAAATTAATTACAATAATTGTGGCATTTAATGAATTTAATGTACGCATTGACAACGCAACAGAAACGTTAATTATGGTGAAATTGATGCAAAATGGCTGCCAGCTGCTAGCTGCTTGGAAGCTGCGCTGTGTTGGCGGCGTTATCATGCCGAGCGCTCCAAGAGCTGCGCGGCACGACGCCATAGCGTTTTTTTTTTGTGCGAAGGACTTCAATTAAATGTGTACATATCGGTTGACGCTCATGCGTTTATATATATGTATGTGTGTGAATTTTTTCTGATAAATGAAAAACGCAAACTATTTTCGTAGTTTTTTCGCCGCTTTTTCCTACACACGTACAAATTTACGTAATACTCCGTTTAATTGCGCTTCGTTCTTCATGTCATGTGTTTTTGCTGTTGTTGTGTCATAATTGCCACAGATTGTGCTTTAATTGCAAACTTTTTATGTACGCTACTTTTTTCTCGAATAATATTGTATGGATTTAATTATTTTTTTTTTGTGGAAAGCAAAATGTTACAGTATGCTGTGGTCAAATATTAACTGTCATTTAAATGATTAAATGAGCAGAGAACTACACTTCAAACTCATATGTAGCGAGTAATGCAATTACCAGTTAAATTGAGTGATTTAATTGGGTTAATTAAGCCGAAATCAGTGTGCTGTTCGTCTAAGGTGTTATTAATTATTATTTCTGAATGTAACATGTTGAAGGAGACGTTCCGGAAAGTACTCACAATATTGATTTATATCGAAATAAAGAATAAATAATAAAGAATAAAAAGTTAAAAAATATAAAATATGCACCAAATTTAACTCTCAAACGAAAAGTGTTGAGCAAATCTTCAATTTAGGTATATTTTAAAATAGAGTTGCCACCTTTACCAAAAAAAAACTTTTAAATTTTAAAATATTTGCTAAAGCAGTTTAAATTCACTTCTCTAAAATGTCCTAAAAATTTGTTTAAAAATATTTACATTTTCAAATAGAGTTGCCACTTTTCGAAAAAAATAAAAAATATTCACTTAAGCCGCTTTCGAAAATTATTGAAAAAGTCTTCAATTTAAATATATTTTGAAAAAGAGTTGCCACCTATATAAAAATAAAAATTATAAATTATTATTTAAGAAATTGCTAAATGGTGGACAATACATCTTGATGAAACTGCGCTACACACAGTTACTCGATCTGAGTGAAGTACTTACCTCGTGGATTATTTCTGGATTCGACTCACTCCATATACGGCAATTTTGCCTCTTTACATTTCTTTTTAGATCAAATTCGGCCTTCTCACACATAAACAGGCAATTTATCAAGTTGTCTTCCTTGGAAACTTCAATCAGTTTTTTGCAAAATTCCAGCCCGAATAGACCAATATAGAGGTCTTAGCAGGCTTGTTATTTGAACTTTGTGCGGAAAAAGGCTTAAGTCATCATAAATTACCCTATGGACGGTCATAAGTCTGCTAAATCCAAGTTTCGCCGATAAGATGCGAGCCGAAACTCTTAGATTGCGATGCAACGATCGAGATTGTTTCTTGAACACATACGGATCTCGATGATACGGTCTTCTTGCGATACTTCGCGATTCGGCAAACCACATAACAGCGAAAAACACCTCTGAATTCCCTTTGGGCGGAAGCAATGGACTGTAAAGCACGGCACCGCTGTACTATCCAAACCCTTTCGGTATCCCAAGCATTATTTTTTAAAAAACCTCAATAATAACCTGACAAATAAAAAAAAGGAAAGTAAAGAAGTGCTAAGTTCAATCGAAGATTTTATGCTCTCGCAATTTGGAAATATTAAATATTGCAAAACTTCATACACACCTGATTTTCTACATGATTTCATATATTTTAGGCAAAAGGATACACTGTTATTAGAAAGAGATCATTTCTGAATTTCATGAAATTTCTTACATTTGACATTGAATATTTACTTACACTGTATATCACCTGCATCAATTAATAATTCCGTATCTCAATTCGTTTAATAGCGTTTTGTGGGCGTGGCAATGGTCCGATTCCTCCCATCTGCCATACAAACCTCCCTTGAGTGCCAGGTAGCTAATGCGTATGTACATAACATGTTTCAGTATGATTTCTCAATTTTTACACACGGACGAACGGGCAAATCATCACTCGGACCGGGACCGCCCAGTAATCTGGATCGTTCATATACATATGTAACCTTAATCGAGACTGATAGATTAGTTTTAGGTGATACAATAAAATGTTTATTGAACAAAAGTACTGAAAATGCTTTTAATTTAAGCAAGTTTTGCAGCAAAGTTGCCACCTAATATAAAAAATATTGTGCGTGGAAACCAAACAAAATATCACCAGCATTCAATCAAAAAAGTTGGGATGTGAATTACCTTCAGAACTGCTTATAATGTACAGTTATTATGGAGTTCTTATACAAGTAGGCTCAAGATGCCCAAAAATTACAATGAAAAATTACAATCTTCATATATATAGTATAAGAATGAGTTTTATTGCAATGTAAAGCCTCAACCTTATAGGGTAATCTATTTCGAGGCTCCCTAGTTTTTTAAAGGAACAAACAGAAACTTAAAGTTTAAGGGGAATGTTTATTATCAACGAAGGAACATTCTGTGGCATTTATTTTCTGAAAATTATCTTTTTCGAATGTTGCCTCCGAAATCTGTTGAGATTTACGATGACTCATTCGAATGACACGCGTGATAGACTTTAGAAAAGGAAAAACTCTAACGGTGTGATATCACGCGATCTTGGTAGCCAAACGGGTAGCCCAAAAACGTGAAATTATCTGTTCACCGAAATACCAGGTCTTGAATCTCTTCAAGTTGCTCTTCGTCCACAATGCGGAAATTTTGCTTGCTTACGTACCCACAAAGCCAGAAATGGGTCTCATCGCTGAACAAAATTAGGCTCGAAAACTTCGAGGGGCTTTAGTTCTTGCACAAGCTGTATTTTGTACGCTTTCAATCGTCAAGTCGTTCCATAGATCAGCTGGAGTTACTGCGAACGGCGCCAAAATTACTCTTCACGGTCATCGTGTACACTCTCAGTTACGGCTGCTTTATTTTCTTTACGGGGTGCTGGACGTGGTCTATTCGGTCGAATATTATCCAATAATGAATGTTGGGTCTCAAGATAGGTGATAATAATAATAATAATATTGCTCTCAGTAGACCGATTGTGTTGACCATAAGTTGAGAGAATCGTGCGAAACATGTTCTTTACAAAACGTAAATTTTCGTAATAAAGTTAACCGATTTGTCGAACAATACAGAACAAAAATAACATGACAGCTTGACAAGAGTCACGGGTGATCTGTTAAAGGAAGATTATTAAAAAAGTAGCTTTACTTGGAGCACCCGTTATAATTAAAAGGTAACACTCGTTTTTACACTCTTGCAATCAGTTGCTACAGATTATTATAGCTTTCTTCACCTAACGATTGTACGTATCACCTAAAACTAATCGAGATAGATATAGGGTTATGTATATACAAATTAATAGGATGACGAGATGAATTGAAATACGGTTGACTGTCTGTATGTCCGTCCGTCCGTCCGTGCAAGCTGTAGCTTGAGTAAAAATTGATATATTATTGAGTTTAATGCATATATGTATCTCCTACACCACTAAAGCTAGAAAAACCAAATTCGTCCAGCAGGAATATTGCAAGAACTCATATCGATAGTATAAAAATACATGAAATCGGATGAAAAGGACGTTCACCCATATGACGATACTGTAGCTTTATAGAGGCCTGTGGAAAAATTAGACGATGGGCGTGGCACTGCCCACTTTTTGGTGGAATTCTTTTCATATTCTTATGTCATAACCATGCCTATTTCCCATATAGCACAATTTTAAATTCCATTGGATTCTTTCACTTTGCAGTACACAAACCACGAAGTATTAATATAATGGGATACAATTTTGCGCTAATAATTTTTTTAACGTATGTCACTTTGTGATCAAAACTTGTTCATATCCAACCAAAACTTTTCAAGCTCCCATGTACCGAATATGTGAACCACAGTGCCTATAGTTGACTGTTGATCGCAAATATCGGTCAATGTTTGATATATATAAGTCAGGAGTAATACTTTTCTGACAATAGTGTGTTAGTATTTAAAAATGAGTTGAATATAAAGGTTTTCGAACTTCCGGGTGACTTTGTACCGCATATATCGGCCAATATGTGAGTCATCTCAAAGAAAATGGACTAGCGTGTTTTACTCGTAACAGTCTGCATACCTAAAATAGATAAATAAATAAATTTGAGCGAAAAATTGACTTACATATCTTTCATATAACTAATATCATAATTTTCGAACATCCGGCTGAATTTATTCTAAACGGTTCGTTTTTAAGTGACATGTTAATAGTATGTGGTATTAGGAAAAATAGATACAATGTAGTTGATACTACCCCAACTGCCATATATTATATAATAATTTTCGTTTTTCCTTCAAACTTCATGTGCCTGTCAGTAAAGGAGCTTTATATAGGACATGTATATATAAAATTGCTTGGATTTCGATCCTCAGGTTGACGTTTTACAACGTATATGTGTAAAATGTAAAATGTTCGGTTAAACCTGAACTAGCCCTTCCTTACTTGTTCCTTTTGTCATTGTCCGAATAAATATGAAAGTGAAAATAAAGTTTTTGTTAACTAATTTGCACAAGTAAAGCAATATCTGATCTTTTGACAGCAATGGTTGTTGGTGTTTTCCTTTTATGAGCAAGAAGTAAAAAAAGTTTCGAACACTGTTAAAATATTATAAATTTCCAACCTAATAAATCTTTTGATTGAGCTTATTAGCAATCGATTGTGTTATAGCCAACGAAATCGTGTTAGTCTAAGGTCTAAAATTCTTTCAACGGCTTTTGTTTCAAAGTAAGCAAACTTAATTTTCCGATGCGTTTGACAAAAAGTTGTAAAATAAACTAAGAGCAGTTTTAATTTTCCGCATTCGAAAGTTGTACTTTGCTGATTTCTGAGAAACGGTTTTTTTTTCGTCACACATTTCTACGCACGAGTTCGAGCTCTATTGACTTTGTCTGTTGCGAGGCTTCCGCCGTTGTGTACACACACCCGCTTCTCAGCTCATGCCGTACCGCTGCAGGCAAATAAAAGCGATTTGTACTGCCCAACTGTGTAAACGTTTTTACGCGCGACTGTATTTACATATACGTATACATATATTTTTATATATTCTTGTACAAACTTGTTGACTCTTTGTCGTTTACTTAGTAACCATTTTCATTTTAAGAACTTTTACGTATGAATGCAAAAAATGTGGCGAATTACGTAAGACACAAAATTTTTTTTTCTCTATTTCAAATTTTTAAAGAAACGAAATTAAGTTATACAAATACATAGACGCAGTTGACCACTACATATACCCTTTAACGTGAAAGCTGGAACAGCGAATATTTTTGTGGCTTAAATTTATTTTCATCATAAAAGAACCGTGGGCATGGTTTGTATGTATTTATACCGGTTGACAAAAAAACTGGAAAAGTTGATGTTCTTAAGCAAATTTTTCACCACCAAAGGCAAGTTCGTTGCATAAGCACCTCCCAACCAAGCTCCCGGAGCTTCTGGCGAGCCACTGTCAATGACAATTCTCTCCCAGTAACTAAAGCTGGCCGCTTCTTGATGATAGCTTTCTTCCGACGGGCCAGCTGTTGACAGCTCCGCGTTAACATGTTGGCTATAGGAGAGCAGCTCATAGTAACTGATTCCTTGGCAATCCTGCCAAACACATTGCAGAACCTACCTTTCTGGCTGTCGATCCTGGCGTGAGCACTATTTGAGCGCATTGTCTGTAGCAGAAAAATTTCTAGAATTATTGCTAATGCTATAGCTACCGCTCTCTCTTTGTCGGGAGCCCTAGCAGAACAATGTAAAGTATTGTTCTGCTCTGCTCGGAACTTTGTTAGATAAAAAATTATAGCTTTAGCAGTAGCCAAAAATGAAGTGTTGTACTCTGCTCTGGCGTAGCGGTAGCAAAAAAATGGGAGCGGTCGTAGAGCAGAGCTAATTAATATTATATGTTCATGTGCTACAACTACACATGATAATTTGGCACATACTTTTACATTTTTTTCTATGGCTCCCCTCAAAGGGAGAGCGGTAGCAATAGCAAAATGAAATGCTACGGGGGTAGCGTAGCTTTTCAAACACTGATCACGACTACAAGGTGTGTTCCAAAGTGAACAGGACTTAAAAAAAAAACAGAACAAACGATTTTTTCGGCAAAATCTATTTATTTTAATCAAAATCATTATTATTCAAAAGCATGTCGAACGCTTGTTTTAGCTCGTTGGCCGGTATGGTCGCCAGTATGGTGGTGCAAGCCTTTTGAATGGCCTCTACATATGCATAACGCTTTCCTTTCATGGGTAAATGCATTTTTCCGAAAAGGAAGAAGTCGCACGGTGCCATATCAGGTGAATACGGGGAGTGGTTAATGGTCAAAATGTGATTTTTCGTCAAATAATCGTCCTTCGAATGTTGGATTCTGAGCAATTTTTGGTCGTCAGTCAATTTGCGCGGAACAAACCGTGCACACACCTTTCGTAAGCTCAAATGTTCAGTTAAAATACGATAATCCGATGTTTTGGAGATGTTCAATTCCATTTCCATGAACTTCAATGATAATTTCGACTGATTTTTGATGAATTCACGCAGTTTTGATGGAATTTCCGGTGATCACAGATTTTGATTGGCCCACATGTTGCTCGTCATTTATGTCCTCACGACCACTTTGAAAACGTTGAAACCACTACCGCACTCTGCTACGGGATAGGCAATAATCGTCATAAACTTGTTTCATTAATTGGAACGTTTTTAAAACAAAATTTTATGTTTTCTCTTTGTTCGAAGCTCATTTTCGCACCGATAACGCAAACATACTGACACTTCCAATCAATGAAATTTCATGAAATTCTCACTGGACAATCGATAAAGATAGCAGATTCTAACGCACCAGTAGTACATATAGATGATGTCACCAAGGGGTGCTAGATTAAAAGTTCTGTTTGCTTTGTAAGGCACTTTTTATAAACACTATTTACATTTTCAGCCGCATGGGTTGTGTTTTCGCCTTTATCGATGACAAACTGAGATGCGGCGTATTTTCTCTTTGATCCAGTCTATATTTGATGGGTGCTCAAACATTACTGAGTCAAGAAATTAAAAATAATCTGAGAAGTTTGTTTAGTACGAAAACTTATCTTTCCAACGTTACACATTACTATGAGCAAACAATATCAAGACTTTGTTCTAAGTTTTAAAGTTCTTAATTTATTCTTCAAAATCTGTCGCCCTCAAAGTAACCCCCCGTGGCTCCAATACACTGGTATCAACACTTTTATCCAGTCCTCGAAAAAATTGTTAAAGTCAATGTCCGGAATAGTTTTAAATGCGCGTGGCGACTCACGTTTATTGTCTTCAATTGGCTCAAAACGATTTCCACGTAGCGGTCGTTTGAGTTTTCTCAATATGCCAGAAGTAACACGGAGCCAAATCAGGCGAGTACAGTGGTTACGGCACGATAATGCCACGAAGAATCAATACAGTATGCAACGGTGCGTTAATGTGGTGTAAAAACCAAGAGTTGTGTGCCCATAATTCCAGCCTCTTTTTAAGAATAGCTTCGCACAAACGACGCATAACACTTAAATTGTATTCCTTGTTGACAGTTTGGTCGGTCGGAGAACTAACTAATAGCATTGACAGATGGCAGCGTTTATCAAGTACGGTAGCGTTAATTCAGTAATTAGAGAACGGAATGCGGAGTGCACCACACCTTAGTAATCGAAGAAAACTGTCAACATAACTTTGATTTTTGACCTGCTTTGATTAGATTAGATTTTTCGCTTTCGGCTCACCTGTACCACGATATTCGGCCGATTGATCGTCTGTTCCTTTGTCGTTAGGATAGCGCAAAGACTCATTGTCCGTAAAAATAAGTTCAATGACATCCTGGTAATCAGAAAGTATCTGTGGAGACTGTTTTTCGAAAAAAAATACTGAGTTTGGAACCAATCATAGGCCCAAATGATCTTTTAAAATTGTTTTTACTGATCCTTCCGATATTCCAACGATATCAGTTGGATCTCTGAATATTAGTCGTCGATTCTCAAGCACTTGTTGATCACCAGTTGACGTTGACGGCCGTGCTGGACGTAGTTTGTCATCAACGCATTCTCGACCCTCTTTAAACTAATTGTACCAATTAAAAGCACTTGGCCTTGACAAGCCATTTCATCGAAGGCCTTCTTCAACATTCTGAACGCTTCGGTACCAGAAATTTGATTCCGCACACAAAATTTAATGGAACTTCTTTACCGAATAAGTTTACACATCGTAAAAATCGCCGAATGCACTTTATGTACTCCAGAAAGACAAGCGTATACAAACACTAATGATTATTTTGTTTATACTGACATGTTAGATACAGCATGTCATCTCTCTACATCTTAGATTTCAAAATCCAAAGCAGAACAATTGAAAAGTTCCTGACCTGACAATATATGGCGCTATTAGAATTAAATCCATACGAGTTTCAGTTAGTTCTAATCTTCAAAACGCGAGTTGACAGTTGTCCGATTATTAGTTTGTATTATATCAGTTTGAATGAATCATCATTTTGAAGACCTTTGTTATTGTGGAAAAAATGGATAAAGAGAAATTTCGTGTATTGTTAAAATATGGCTTTTCGAAAGGAAAAATACAGTTGAGGCAAAAGCTACCTTGGTGGCGAGTTTCCGGACACTGCCCAGGAAAATCAACCATTAAGGATTGGTGTGCTAAGTTTGCATGTGCTGAAATGAGCACCGGAGACGGTGATTGCGGTGAACGACCAAAAGAGGTTGTTTTTGACCAAAGTATCAAAAAAGTATCCAACAAATTTGGATGACCGGATAAAGTTGATTGAGATTGAGTATTTGGAGATAAGTGACAATGGAAGGCTCCATGTAATAGTCGTTAATATGACCCTACCTAGTTATTGAACTAAGTTAGAAGAACTAACTAAGACTTTATTACAAGTGACTAATAGCGGCTTAGTTTGATTGCCCTTTTATTGATTTCATTAGAATTATCGTATGCTCTTTGGAAAAAACTCGTATAAACTAATTGATCTCAAGTCTTCAATAAACTTTCTATGTTCAAACATGCACCAACTTCGTTTTTGGAGACTTTTACTAAACTATGACGTGTTTAAACGCTGTAAGAACTTATTTTGCTGAACTCGTCTAGACTCTGCTGTAAAAGGAAACAGCTTTACACTCTTTACTGAGACGGCAAAGTTAACTCTTAATAAATTCACTAAAAACGCCTGGGATGGGATCTAGTGTATCTTTTCATCCGCTTTCCCCATTACCCCTTCTGGTTCAGATTCTTGTTACAACTACTGCCACCCCACAGCATGGCTTCTCATCCAACATATTGATTTAATCCATTACATGACAAACTTTTGATAGAAAAAATCATAACCGTCATCTCGTCGTCCATAGAATGTCCTTTGTTGTGTGCAGCTATGTTTATATATACGCCCCCTATGTATGTATGTACGTATCACTGTAGCCTAATAAGCAGAAAATATGCTATCAAATCACGTTTGAAAACCCCTAAATGAGCCTCATTATAAGTAGTTGGAGCCTTAGGCAGAGGCAGAGGCACAGGCAGCAGCATCAACAGCTAAACTGTATGCCATAAAAAGCAATTTCAGCAGATTTGCTGCTACTGCCATGTTGTTGTCATGGCTTTTAGTTGTTGTCGTTGTAAAATTCTCTATGTAATTTGGCAAATACTGGCGGTAATTCAATTTGTAAGCGCCAATTCACAGCGCATTCGGAAAATCCTTCACTTACTCAGCGTAAACTTGCCAACAACATTTCCACTGCGCTTCCTCTTCCTCCAGTACTAACGGCCTGTTTATGGTACAATCTTTCTTCAACCCAATGGCCATGGCGCTCAAGTGCCCGGCAGTACACCATGCCACTAATTTATATGAACGTAAGTATGTATGGTATACATTGATGTACCCAACAGCGCTTGAAAGAATAATAAGTTCATTGGTATTGCCATTACAGTGGGCCAAGCGGGGTTATTTACCTGATAAATGCAAACCAGAAATAACATTGCACCGAAGTTGATATACCTTTCACAAATGAAAACAGTTTTCTTGCAAGAACATGAATTTTACCTTTCAGTTTGTTAGCAGCTATGTATATGCTATAGTGTGGTCAAATCTGAACAATTTGTTTGGAGCGTTGTCTTGGACAATAATTTGTCCCCAGTGAAGAAGATTATGGCTGTAAAACTTCAGATCAATATCTCAAAAACTGAGGCATTATTTAGCGTAAATACAGAAAGGCTGGCAACACTAAATCGACTCAGCTCGTCAAGCTAATCAGTTGGATATACTATATACTTCTGCCCCGCATACTGCGACGTTTCCTTCTGAGTGCTACAAGCTTTGTTTTAAACTTAATATAGCCCGTTAATGGTACAAAATATACTTACAGCTCTAGGTCTGGAAAGAGGCTTTTTAATTACTTAGAAAAACGATATTAGTAGTGTCTGTTAAGAAGGGAACTTCTTTCCCAAAGCTTCATCATCTTACTTGAAGAACATTTTTTATAGATTCTGTGTTATCCTTTAACTGTTTGAATGAAGAGAATGAGAATAAACAAATGATCTGAGCCTTTAAGATTGCGATATGTAATATGGCCTTAAATAGCTCTTTCAAATTTGAGTTCCAAGCTGAAATACGGGTTTTTCGAAATGGAAAACTAATAAATTGATATCTCTTTGCGAAAGTATAGTCGGTTGAATGTGTTAAGGAGTCGTAAACTGGATAATATAAAACTTGTAATCCTGCCAAATATTGTTTGTATCAATAACTTATAAAAAGCGATATTTTATAATTTTTTTTTGTTAGAATAATATTTGCATCGGGAAAATTTATGATAGCCTTTTTACTTCAAAGCGGAAATATGAACTGAAATTCTTAAGTATTATATGTACTACCGCAGAAACTTTTAAAAGTGATAAAAAAAAAGAAATTCTAATGTGTGATTCAGGTAGAGGTACCTTCTACAATAATATTTAGGACGAAGAGCAACCTGAAGATATTCAAGAGCCGTCATTTCATTCCGAAAATACAACGGCTTGGTGTGGTTTGTGGGCCGGTCTAATCATCGGTTCAAATTTCTTCAAAAATGATGCCGGTTGGAATGTAATCATCAATGACGACCGTTATCGCGCATTGTTAACCGACTATTTCATGCCTAGAATTGAAGCTCGTGATCTCGGCGCCACTTAAGAGAACACAGAAAGCCGGTCGGACACCGTTAGACTTTTTCGTGTAGTGATGTGATGTCACAGCGGCTACGCTGGCTAGGTCTTGTTGTCCGGATGGATGAAAACACTCCAGCTCTGAAAGTATTCGACGCAGTACCCGCCGCGGGAAGCAGAGGAAGAGGAAGACCTCCACTACGTTGGAAGGACCAAGTGGAGAAGGACCTGGCTTCGCTTGGAATATCCAATTGGCGCCAAGTAGCGAAGAGAAGAAACGACTGGCGCGCTGTTGTTGTCTCGGCTATAATCGCGTAAGCGGTGCCTACGCCAGTAAAGAAGAAGAAGAAGATGTGAAAGTCTGTAGTCTACGCGGACAATTGCGCTTCGATTCAGACCCTCGAGCTAATTCGCCTGTTACCAGTCTTACCAGCCGAAATAATCTTCAGGCCTAAGCGGGGTTAATTACATTTACATTTTCTCTGAAAATGCAAAGAAATACCCGTGAAACCCTACTATATTTTTTTGTTTTCAAAATTTACCTACTCTGGAATACATATTTAAGTTGTTTTAAGGGTTTTGTGTGCTCCTGCTGTCAAAAACATCTTTTTTTGATTTTTATTTCTAATCCTTCAAACACCCGGTAAACGTTCGAATTACTGTTTTTTAATTAACGAATGATGAAAAAAACTTTCTTTCTCCTTCAAAACATAAATCTTGAGAAATCTTGCTGAAATAGTCCTCCTTAACAAAATAATGTTCTGGTTGCATAAACCCAGTAGTCATTGGAACGAAAGCTCCTTTCTCGTTGACGAAAGTCGGTTGGAAGTGTTGCCGACGTGCTAGTCCTTGGCCACATATAAATTGTGGCCTGTTCTGATATCATATGTAGACTACATAGACTTAAAGCAAAGGTAAAAAAAACCCTTAAGCTTAGATATGCATAATAAAAGCTTGGACTAATTGATTTAAATTTATTTTTACTCATTAAAAACACTGTGCTACAAATCTAAACTATTAAAGTTACTATGAAAGTTCAAACAAGTTTTCTACGCCAGAGAGCGTTTAGGTCAATTTGTGAACACAGTAAAGTTGTTTGCTGCTTTGAAAATGCTGTAGCACGTACTTAACAGAATCCAACTGATAAAGCCTTCATTTGTGCGCGCAACTCGACGACCCATCGACCCCATCTAACAAGCGCTTTTGACGTGAACTGGGTGCATATCAGTGTAGAAAATATATACATACATATAAGAGCATGTTGCGTGATTCTTTTTGCTGGTGTGTGTATGTAGGTCTCTTTATATGAGATTTTTATATATCAATATGTCCTTAGTATATAATGTATGCCAGTTGTTTGTGCTCTAAAGACCTCGACAAATGCCCCTAACGACAAGGATTATAAGCAGAGGCGAAAATATGGCTTAGAAATTTTACGAGACTACAACAACAACGGCAAGAGTTTTACTTTTGAAAACTTTCTACATTAGGGGTGAGGCTTTTTTGCATCTTCCTTGACTCCATGCCACAGGGAGTGTTGTGTGTGGTGGTTTCAGTGAAAAATTACCCACTGAAGAGTGTAGCCAATCAGCACAGACGCTGATTTTACTTTTCGCCAGCGAAGAATCCGTAATTTTATGGACCAGCTGGTGGTGCTCTTTTAGCAAATTGTTTGCTGGCAGGACTCTGCTGGAGGGGTAAAATTAGTTTGGAGTGATGGAAGTGTTGGGAGGACGGATATGTGTGTAGGAAACTAAGTATATAATGTAGTATTTATTTGTATATGTGGACGTATGCGTGATTGCCATCCAACTTTTAGTCATTATATAAAATTTCTATATACATACACACATATTTAAGTATATAATTACATACTAGTTATTAGGTTAACAGCCAAAGCATCTACATGGCTTTATTATTAGATCCTCTGCGCCCGCAGTCAACTTTAACTAGATATTTTGCCGTTTTAGCATTTTATGTGGTTACTTTCAGTTCATTTAATAATTGACTATTTGCCTACCATAAGTCGTTGTCGCTGCAGCACGGATAGCGATGCGTGCATGTATGTATGTGTGTGACTACGTAAAATAATAAAGCAATATTTACTCTTGTGATATATTAATCGTACTTAGGGACATCAAATGTTACAAAGCCGGGATTTCGGGATATTTTATCTATTTTTCAATTTCAGATAATTTTAAGCAAAAAAATCTTTCTCATCGCCAAATACTATTTTTGGAAGTAGGCAACGGGATCAAGGTAATTGGATTATTGTAGAAGCCTTTAAAAAGGATAAAAAAAAGAAAGAAAGAAAAGGACAAATATTAAGGAAAAAATAATTTACAGGCGATCTGAGGTCGGGATGTGTAAGGGGAGGGCGTCATTGAGTTTTTAAGAGTTAAGAACGGTTAATTTCAATTTTCTGTAAAACTAAAATACTGTGAGCAAAAAATAGTAAGACTTTTTAATTATATTTCGCGCGAAACTCATTCGGCGAAATATTTTTCTACTGGGTTGGTATGACTGTCAGGACATACATATGTGCCAAATGTTAGATCAGAACAATCAATTGTCTTTACTATACGCTAGTCTTTCTGAAGTAAATAAAATGCATTCGGCGATTTTTACGATGAGTGAAATTATTCAACAAAGAAGTTCCATTAAAATTTCTAGGGCTCAAACGTTCAAAATGTTGGAAAATGCCTTCGGTGATAATTGTTTCTCGCGAGCAAGTGTTTTTGATTGGTTCAAATTATTCAAATAGGATCAATTGATGATCAACACATCAATGAAATAAAAAAATTGGTGCTTGAGTATCGACGATCAACAGTTAGAGACCTTACTGTCAAGTTTACTTGGACCTAAGAAAAGTGAAAAAGCACCGTCATGTTAACATCTGTGAAACAGTGCTTTCCGACTACCAGGATGTTATGAAACGTATTATTATTGGCGATGAGTCTTCGATCTATGCTTACGACCCGAAAAAAAACGATCAATCGGCCGAATATCGAGTTTTATGCATTGTTTGCGCTAAGTTACTAGTAAAAGGAGGCCGGAATAATGGGCTGCGATAATGGACCGTCGCATACTGCTTTGATTCTTGATGGTTTTTTCGCAAATTTTCAACCAATATTCACCTGATTTAGCTCCGTGTGACTTCTGGCTATTCAGCAAACTCAAACAAACGCTCCAGGGAAACTGTTTTGAGTCAATTGAAGACATTAACAACTGTTTCGAGGATTGGAAGGAACGTTGGCACAAGTGCATAGGGGCTGAGAGAGTACTTTAGGGGGGACGGCATAAATTTCAACGAGTAAATAATAGTTTTTTTAATTTTTAAGAAAGTCTTACTGTTTGTTGCTCATAGTCGTCCCCTACTGCAAATGTGTCAGTATTTATGTATGTAGATGCATATTTTATGAGACAGTTTTTAAAATTAAAATAACACAGGTTTGAATTTTTAAATTTCCTTATTAATTTAACCGCAACTGTAAAATGTATTCACTATCAATTACTTGTAACAAAGAGTTTTGAACTTTCAATTGTCCATATTAATAGCGCCACTACTGTTCGAAATATTGAAAATATTAGGGGTATTCAGACTGAAGCCTGTTAATTTGGTAATTCGTTAGTTGCTACTTCGTTAAAAGGGTTAACTGTGAACATACTTTTTGCTCTACCTTGGTAGTATGGTAAATTTTATTCGGAAACAGCTGATTCAATTTTATTAAAGAGTAAAAATGCCCCAACAAAGTGCAAAATCAAAAATTGTCAGTCATTTAATTGAAAATTATGTGGAGCAAACCAAATTTATTACTGGTAAGTACTTTTAATTGATGTACAGAGGAGCAGGAGAACAGCTGATGTGATATTACCGAGTAACGAAACAATTATTAAGCTTGCCAGATGGATAGTTCGTTACTCGGTAAAACGATAGTCTGTTAATTTTACAAAAACAAAATACATGTAAAAAACTACCAAATAACGACTAACGAATTAACAAGGCTGGTCTGAATACCCCTATTATATCTTCAAAGGCCTTGCGATAGATTTAATAGTAAAATTTTCTTATTTATAGGGCGTTTTACTGTCGAAAACAAAGAATTTCTTCGCTCTTAATTGTTTTTAAGTTTCAACTGGCCATATTAATATTGCACCCCTGTATTTTGCATACTTTCATAAACTAATATTTTTATTACTTATTGACTTCACCGATTGTGAGAGTTGAGACCTCAGAATCCGTTCAAAACTTGCCGATGAAGTGTTTAAGGTTTAAGACATGAACCTTCATTTTAGATGGAATTTTCATTTTAGATAATCACACAATCTCCCTAAAAAGTTCATTCATATATTTAATAACTTTATATAACTAACATGTCTCAGGTTGTATTACATTTTCGGATCATCCGAGTACCAGTGTTAGTAAGTTTTTTGTTTTAGATGTTATACTTGTATGTCTAGTTGGAAATTAAGTTAATATAGTATGTTTTCTTACACCAAAAGGTGTTCTTAATTTTCGTTTAAAAAATAATAAACACATACATCTGTACATGATTACAAATTTGTAAATTTTCCGACCGTTCAGCCAATATCTAGTCTAAACGAGGTCCTAAAGATGAACAACTGAAATAGTTAGGTTAGGTTCTGTGTTCCATATGATGTATGAAATTCCACGGATGCAAGCGGTCTAAACGTGATTTTAAACTAATTGACGCATAAATGAATCAGCTTATCTTTAACTAATCAAATTTTTTAGGTTATATATCTTTTATATCATAGATGATACCACCTCTCTCCTTTAGTTCTATTCATACACCATACTATTTTACATCCCTGACTCCTAATAAGTAATGATAACTTAACAAAGTGCTATGTTGATGATTTAAAACTGTTAAAGAAAATATAGAAAGGAAAATCTTCTCATTTTTCTATTTTGGATACCCTACATCAATGCGAGCTTCATTAGTTCATTTGGAAAATAGAATACAGTTCGTGTCGTAATTGTCTTATGAACATTTCTATACCATGTAGAGGTTTATTATTTACCTTTTCCTGCAGGACTGAAATTTCATCTAAACTTTAGTAATATCTTTTTTTAGGACTAATATAACTAAGAATGGTTTGTGGTAGTCGATATCCAGTAAGTTAGTAAACATCTTGGTATTAACGCCTAATAATTGCTCTAATAAAAACAAAATTCCATTATTTTTTATTAGACGGCTTTAGAAATATGTATCTCCCTTTGTAGTCGAGCTAGATAAGATTTCTGACCAAAAAAAACTTCTTAGACAGTTTTGTGATTGCTTGACTCTGTATTGTTTGGAAACGCGCCAAAGAACGACATGAGCCAAAACAAGAGCTGCTAAGTCACAAAAAAACCCATACATTTCAACAAACGACAAAGTCAAGCGAAAAGGATTGAGGTTGAAATACGATGAGCAAGCGCTATCGGTGGGCAGTCCTGTATTGATTTCAAGGAAATTTTTTATGGAATCGGCAGGAAATCACATACTATGAACAGCTTCCATGTGGAATTTTCGGGATCTCGAAATATAAATATATGTCCTAAATATTTCTCCATATATACTACATACAAGTATATTTAAATTTTTCTTTGTGTATATTTTTACATTAGACAAATGCTCGCTTTAGAAGCTCCTCCTAGCAATAAAGCTTTTAATAAAATTGTCCGTCTTTGTTGGATTATTGTTTAAATTAATTACGCTGTAAGGCTCTGATGTTAACCCAGCCCATTGAGCTATCATATCTGATTTCATTATATTCTGCATTCAGCAGTCTTTTGCGCCCATTCCTTGGCTTTACCAGCAAGTTACAGCTTCATTACGGTGCATGTTGCCCCTTTGATGGCCGTCTTTGATGGTGGTGGAGGCGGTATTGTGCTCTTACGTATGTCTTGTCGAGTGCTTGGTCCGGCGATTGAGCACCACTTTTTCATTATATTTAATTTCAACCATTCTCTCGGCAGTCATTGTTCGTTTGTGACATGAAACGTGCGAAAGAGCTGCAAATTTTATAATGATTGAATTAATGAAAATGCAAGAGAACTCAGGTGTATTCATAGTAAGGAGATGCAGTTGAAGAAAAAAGTGTTCTTCATTTTTCAGCACACCGCCCAGTTTGGGGTGTCTTTTTTGTTGCATGAATTCTGGTAAAGATGTAAGTGTGAGGTGGGTTTTATTATAGTTCAGGCTGATATGATGAACAAAAATAATTTAGTCCTGACACATCATTGCGGTCTAAGATAGTATAAAACGTCACTTCTCTAGGTTTATGCTTTGATGGTATAGATTTCTTGGTAAGAGTTTAGCGTCCTTGAAAACACTTCAGGATTTATACAGAGCAGCGTGAGTTCTAAGTTTTCTCTCTTTTTCAAAATTGCCACTGAAGCAGATCAGCGATATTTGTTGAACTCAGAACTTGTGCATTTGATTTGAAATATGATTTACCTTTGACGTCAGTTATTAGGTTTTCATCTCATGTTTTGAGTTCGCACTAGTTTTCAAGGATTGACACTTTGGAGCTTCTGCCTCTTTCTCTGTCACATATTAAGCTCATCAAAACTATGCTCTCATTTTTATTACCTTTTAGTTTGAGTTATTTCGTTTCTTCTCTGAATTCTAATTGTTTTTGGATTAAGTAGTGGCATAATGCGCTTAGAAAGCCTTTGTAATATTTGAGTTGTAAAATCTTGTGATGTGATCTACAAAAAGATCGTAATCCAAGACCATTTTGTATCTTAATATTGTACAAATCTTCAAAAGTTGTATCTTTTTTATAGCAGGCCTCTTGAGAATATGGTTCAACATGCCGGTCATTGTGACGAAAACCTGAGTCAGCGTTATATTTGAAATTAGAGAAAGGTCACGAAGCTCTATTTTTCGTGATCTTGCATTGTGTCGTTTATGGCATTTAATGGTTGATAAAACCATCAGCCTTTGATTTAAAATAATTTCCATCAAAACATACCCGGTGTTCGGAGCTTCTGAGGTGTTATAATGTACTAAGTGCAGCTACCTGCTTACGTTCAAAAGCAAAAAAATATACAGTTTGTACATTTTTCAACGGATTTTCATGTGCTCACATCAATTCGAAGTGCACAATCCACTTTCGAAAGCTGTGTCTCTTTTGAATCTGTTTATATATCCGTCCTATCAATCCATAGATAAAATTTCCGTGGAAGAATACCTACAATTTAAACTTTAAACCGAATAAATTGACGTTGTGCCAGCACTAATACAGTGATTAAGAGAGGATGTTGGATGGAGAACAATTTCTGCTGAACCCGGAGTTCTCAGAGGGCTTCGACGCTTTGAAACAATTTTTACACTTTTACAACATGGCTACAGAGAGTAATAGTTTAGTTCACCTAACGGTTGTTTGTATCATAAAAAAGGAATTGAGTTGGATAATGCTAGAATGGGCGAAATCAGACTATAACCACGCCTACTTCTTGAAAAAAGCAATTTTAAATTGCACCTGTTCTTCCTCTTTTGAGTAAACCAATTTGGCGCCAATGAATGCGTTGGGATAGAACTTTGTACTTTTTACTGCCTTTGAAGTGTACCAGCTTTTGACTAAAAATTAATAAAATCGGAAACAATGGGATTAACCCCCAGGTATCGAATATATGGACCACAGTTCTATTACGAACTTTTTATTGCAAATTTCGATCAATCTATGCGATATATTATAACAGGTGATCCAAACAGAGGAAATTTTTTCAATAACCTTTTATGACAGATCACGTATGGGTCGTGTCAAGCTGCCATATTATGTTTGTTCAGTATTTTTACTTATACCTGAAGAACGTTTATAAATCGTTTATCTTGATTACGAAAATTCACTTTCTGTAAAGAATATGTTTCGCGCGTTTCCCTCAACTTATGGTTAGTATAATCGGTCTACTAAGCGTAGTATTCGCAACACCACCACCCATCTTGAGACCCAGCATTCATTATTGGATAACATTCGAGCGAATAGATCAAAACATAGCAGTCAAAGCTGCGAGTGTACACGAAGACCATGTAGAAGTGATTCGGCGCTGTTTACATTGTACGTCGATATCTTAAATTGTAAAGCTTTTAAAATACAGCTTGTGCAAGAACTGAAGCCGCTCGAAATTCCCAAGCCACATCGCTTCGTTCCATGGGCTTTTTTAAAATTCCAAAAAGTTCCCACGTTTTCAAGCCACATGAGACCCATTTCTGGCTCAATGGGTAAGTAATCAAGCATAATTGCCGCATTTGGGACGAAGAGCAACCTGAAAAGATTCAATAGCTGCCATTTCATCCTGAAAAACAACGTTTTGGTGTGGTTTGTGGATCGGTGGAGTCATCGGTCTATATTTCTTCAAAAATGATGCGGGTGAGAACGTAACCGTCAATGGCGACCGTTATCGCGCCATGATAAAAGGCTATTTGATGCCTGAAATGGAAGCCCGTGATCTCGGCGACATTTGGTTTTAATAAGGTGGCGCCACTTCCACACATCGCATCACTTAATGGGCTTATTGAAACAACACTTCAAGTTCGTGTGATATCACACTGTTAGGATTAAGCAAAACATCACGCGTGTCATTCGCCAGTTACTAGTCGAAATTCCAACATTTCGGTGTTTTTCTTATAAAAAAGTAGGGAGCCTCAAAATGGATCACCCTTTATTAAATGTTGAGTCTTTATTATGTTCATTATTATTGTTACATTTTGTAGGTTTTCGATATTTATATACATATGTATAATGGTCTAGCAAAACCGAAATATATTAATTGTGAATTAAATTAACGGTTTAACCTTGCATGTTAAAATAATCCGATTTATGTAAATGCATCATTTTATTCGATAATTTGTTGCTATTTTGAACGTTCTTTCATAATGTCACTCTCATAAAAACGCTGATCCCGTTGGAAAAAATTGAGACGAATTTGCTTCTGATATCCTCTTACGTATAAAATATCAGGACCATAAACGCTGCACCTTATACATGTTTGTATAGCTAAATACGAAAAAGTTCCCGAAAATTTTATATAAAAGGCAAAATATTTAATTATTCATCAACTTTTTATAATCACTTTTTGTGATAGCCTTCAGCTCCTTCAGTGAATTTTTTTTATCTCTTCGAACTACTGAAAATGGATTCTACGGAGCAGCAATTTCAGTTTGGGAAATAAGAAAAATCACACAGAACCAGATACAGTGCTTGACTGATGATATTCATTGCATTGTTGGCTTTAAATTTGGTCATAATCGTGGCACGATGCGATGGTGCATTATCATCGAGTAAAATTCATGATTTGTTCTTCCACAATTCCGGCCGTTTTCGACAGATGCTCCCACGCAAATGCCTCAAAACGGCCAAATAGAACCCCCTATTGATCTTCTGTCCCTCCGGAACAAATTCATCATGCAACAAACCACCAATATCGAAAAAAACAATGATAATCATCTTGTGTTTTGAACGGCTTTGTTTTTGTTTTTTTTTTTTTTTTTTTTTTTTTTTTTTTTTTGTTTCGTCTCGTTTCCCCTTCCATTCCGATGATTGTTACATGTCAAACTCATGAAGCCATGTCACGTCGGCAGTTATAATGTTCACCATGAATGTGGGATCGGAATTCGCAATGCCCCAAGCGACCTGTTTAAAGTGCTCTTTTTGAAGAAAATTCAGCTTTATCGGCTTTCAGCTTCCAGTTTTTACTTTTTAAATATTTCCATCAGTTGAAGAGGGTGAATGTCGTCCAAAACGTAGCATGACCTCAATGATCTCTCGACCGGCTTTGGAGGCTTTTTAGCACTCGTAGGCTTGCGTTTTTGATAAAAGTGAATCACCATAAGCCCTTTCGACCATTCGCAACGTTTCCGTAAAAGAAATTTGGTTAGAAATACAAAATTGGAGATGTTCTTTCTTTGTTCGTACCGAATTAAGCAGCTTCTGTAAAAAAGTGGTTGACAGATCGCGCTCATATTTGACAAAGTAATTAAGGACGATTTAATCAACTTAGCAAAATACATTTTTTTGCAATATCTTTTACCCATAGAATTTAAATTACATTTTCTTGGTACTTTTTTGTCACAATGTACATATGTATCTACATACTTACATAAACATTCAATGCTCTTTTCTGCAAAAACAAACATCGCACTAATATGCAACACGTGGCATTCGATTTAAAAAGGCCTCCAAAGTTTTTACGTCCATCAAAATGCTTTTTACCGCCAAATCTGTAATCAGTAACAAAAACAAAATCACTGCTTAACACACATACTAAACATACATAAAGTAAACATTAATTTGGTATGTTTATTAGTCGTAATTGTTGTGTATTGTGGTTTCCGGTAGATTTTCCCGGTCTGAGTGCGACTCATCTCGACTTACACCGCTTGATAACCACCAAACGTTGTGCACCTTTGTCCAATTAGTGTACTTTGTGTCAGCTTAAAGCGTTTTTTACGATTACCCTCATCTGAAGCGAACACATGCTCATGAACTCATACAGATTCTCAAACAACACTTTTCTGAGAAATTTCTCATAAGTGGCTCGGCATTTCGCATGAAACTATGTTACAAACTGTGTGTTGTTTTTGTTGTTATGAGTAAAAAGCGTGTCGCTGCTCATATTACACCTTTATCCCTTGCTCATATCCTTTATGTGCCCGTTTTTGTTATTGAAATCCAAATCATTGCCTTCGTGATGAAACGTTGACAGGCAGCAGCGTCCGCCGCATTCGCTTCTGGAGCGTGTTTCAGTTCATTTAGTTTGATTCTCTGGAAATTAACTTTTTGTTATCTCATTTCAAGCAAACTAATTCGTCGGGTGTATTGTTGTTGTTCACCCTCACTGCACTTAATTCTTCCTGTTTACTGCTCTACTACTCTCTATCTCTCTCTCTGGCATGTCATTGGTGGTATTTAATTTTTGACATATTGTTGCTTCAGTGTTTGTTCTTTTGTGTTCGTAAGTGTATTATGTGTGCGCCTAAGTGTATGCTAAGTGTTAGTTGTGTACGTTTTGTTGTTTTCACCCCCGCTTGTCAGGCTGAAGTGTTTCATGGGAATTCGAGTTTATTGTTCGTAAGTTTGCTTTTTTCTTCGTTTTTTTTTACTGTTACACTTTTGACATTTCGACGAGTTCTTTTCCAAAGCAGTTTAAAGTTCACTTCCGTGTTTAGAATAAACTTCCTCATGGTGTTTCTTGTTTTTTTTGTTTTTAGGGTTATATCTTAAATTGTGGTTGAGAAATCTTAAGGAGGTAGCTTTCAAACCCATAGCGTCGTAAGTGTCAAAGCGCATGCCGACTTGCCGTAAGTGTTCAGGAGAATTATGTTTTTGAATGCGCTAGCTACTGAGTTTTCTTAGAATCATGTCAAAATAAACTTAGTTCATTCGGCAAGGTGAACATATTTTCGTCCGTAAAGTATCGTTTCGCTTAAGATCTTAATATCATATAATTTTTGAAAACATTTTCTGCAATGTTTAACAATATTATCATGAGATCTGTAATATTATAAAAAAAGGGAAAATCTCTTTTCTTCGGCTGCTCTTTAGCTATATTAATGACTGACGTATGCGAGGAAAGGGGCAAAGGACCATGCCGATCGTGCTCGGTGGGTCTCTTTGGGTTCTTGTTCTTAACACTTTGCTGTTACATAATTCGATTTTCCTTTTCTTTTTGAAATTCTTTCCTTGGTTGCAATTGCAATCGGGATCCAATGAATATTTAAAATATAAATGTTCAAAAATGAACATGTACGTTGATACCAAAAGACATTCGGTACGCATCAATATATTTAGTTTTATTATACTTAAGAATATCCAACATATTAGATAAGACATGAAACTGTGTAATTCTCACTATTTTAAAAACACATACAGTCCACTAATATTGAATAATTAATTGACTTATCTTCTCCAATGCTGAGGCAGTACAAAGCAAATACATAAACAGACACATACTTAAAATGCATTGTCATGCAAAACAATGGCATTCAACTGACAACAACACAAACATTACTAAGGATAAGATGTTTGCATATGATAACCCGTGGGTTCTTAGAATACATTTTAGCAACTGTTTGTAAATGTACTCACATTAAAACAAACCCAAGGTCACACAACATGGGTCCAAACAATAGCCAACATATGAACATGCACACATATTAAGATAGTTAAGATAGAACTTAAAATTGTTTATAAATACGTGAAAACTCGAAATAAAATCAGACTAAAATAGTTCTCGTAGAATGAAATGGTTCTCAGCTTAAATACGGTCTTTATTTTCCCCCCACCAGTGGTAAGGATCTAAAGAATCTTATTTAAGTTTGATCTTACAAACAGGGCCGGATTTAAATTTTTGCCGCCCTTGGCCACTGGAAAAAATGCCGCCCGTCACTGAAATTTTACTCGAAATTATTTAGATTTGATATTGCGTTTTGAAAAAATTAAAATATTTAACGTATTGCAAATAATTTATTATAAGCATATATGAAAAATATAGGTTCTTATTCTTAGAATCACAAATTTTGCACTGAGCTTGACTAATAATTGTATTACAATAATTATGTTCACAGGCAAACACGACTGACTTTTTGAACTGCAATCTAAACATTAAAGTACATCTGATTCAATGCATAGAATAGCTAAGCTATTGAGTCTATTTGCACTCATTGTAGAACGTAAGTAACTAGTTTAACTCTTAAAACAAGAAAACGATCGTTCTGCGCTACAGTTTGTTATAGTTAAGTTTGTTATAGCTAAGTAATAAATATTCGATATGCAATTTCTACGTTCGGAAACTCTGTATAAAGGTCGTTTACTCGCAAAAGTTTCAGAATATCGAAAGGTGAATTTTGTTCCATCTTTTTTCAGTGCAATAAGCATGGAATTTGTGCACTTAGTCCTTCAATGAGGACTCAAGATCTGAAGAATAAACATTTTGTAAACGTTTAGCTCGGTAACGAATCTCTTTATTATCCAAATTGCCAAATTCAATAATAACTGAGAACTTTTCATTAATTCGGAATCTAGATTGTCAAAAATGACATTAAAGGTGTTGACTCTAAAGTGGTCTCGACCTGACAGTTGTGCATCTCCATCCCGTGATTCATCAGCATGTAATTTTCTCTTTCTTTTTCTAGAAACTGTCTTTTTATATTCTTTTATCTCTGAAATATTTTAAGCAGTTTTTTCATAGATTTTGAATTCATTTCGCGTATCAGCAACAACTTTGATCCAACCACGATAATCGTCGATCACATCAGCAATGCTACAATCAACTTTCTGCAATCTTTGACTAACAGCATTGAATTGTGAGAGTAAAAAATGCCAAAGTTTATGCGTAAATGCTGTTTCAAGTCGCTCCAATTGAATGCGTAAATCTTTAGCTTCTTGTCTTGTAATTGCATTTTCTTCCATATTTTCTTCAATAATAATCAAAGTCTCGATTATTTCGTCGAAATGTTGATTAAGTACATGAACAGCTTCATAACGAGCTGACCATCTGGTTGCAGATAAAGATTGTAATGCAATTCTTTTTCCAGTATGAAATTGTAAAACTTCCCAGTGGTGCGTCGATGCAGTAGAGAAGTTGTATAAAGTTTGTACAGCGTTAAAGAAAGAAGCAACTTCTGGGGCGCATTCTACTGCGTGAACTCCTACTAAATTCATAGAATGATCAGCACAAGGAGCATGTTCTGCAAGATCATTAATTTCATGAATTCTTGTCTGTAAACCTGAATAATATATACATACATACGTTCTCTGCCATTACTTTTATAAAATAATTTCGATGTTTCACATCTGCCAGCTGTCAACTGACAGCCCACTTTTTTTTCTACTTTCCAAATTTTGCCGCCCTAGAAAATTTGCCGCCCTGGGCAATAACCCCGACTACCCCTAGTGTAAATCCACCACTGCTTACAAATCAAACAGTTTGATTCTATAATTCAAACAATAAGCGTTTGGAAATAATTTATATAATATATTTTTAGTATGTAATATGCGAGCATGCATAATACAATAAAAATATATTTAAACAGAATAAGGATAACAATTACGTAATCAAAAATATTTTTGTGCCCCACGGACATCGAGAAGTTCTTGGATTTTCTTGATCTCAACTAAAATAACTTTAGGTTTATAGATCGTTAAAAGTAAAATTATGTCCTCTTCTTCTTCCTCTTCTTATACTCATACTTTCAGCTTTTTTTCTTCTGATTGAAACGACGCCTAATTTTCGACGCCAGCGTAGAAGACAAAACCCTCAGAAATACACTACCCTCAGCAACTTGTATCTATGAACGACGCATACGATTTTTTTAATATTTAGGGTTTTGGTAGTTTTAGGAAGTCTTTGAGTGAAATTAATCGCATGTCATTTTTCGATTGTGGTCGTAGTAGTGTAAAACTTGTCCTGTGAAGGAATTCTTTTCAAAAACTTCATGCTGAGTGACAGTTTGATTTAACTAAATTTGTTTGACCGTTATTTAAGATTTCGTGGCTTTCGGTTTGAATTTCAAATTCACTCTGGAAAAACTTCGACTTCGTTGTGATTAAGAATATTAGAGAAAACAAAGATTTTTTTCAATTAAATTTAAGTCCGAGAAGTTACATACATATGTTATTTCGCATGAAAATCAACATTTAAGATAAATTTCTCACTGCTGAAAAATGCGAAAATTGAATGAACCAAGGTCTTAAAAACAACAAACATTATTTATAAGGAAGGAAGGAAAATTTTTGGAAGTGTTTATCATTCAATACCGACCGAATTAATTTGTTATGCAATTTTTAATACATATTTTTTTGAGAATATTTTTTTTTATATTCCATAATTTTTTTTATTCACACCATTTCATAGTTCGAGAGGGTGACCTTTTTGCACATAGTATTAATCTTCGTACTTTTCTCGGAAAAATCTTAACTAGATCATATTTGATAAGTTTGTTTCAATAGTGTAAATCTATAACATTATATATTGGTTTGATGCTTCATGAATTTGTTCCGGAGGGACAGACGTTTTCTAGTCCTGCAAATAATTGGAATAGGCTTCTCCGGCATAGGCTTGAAGACCTTTTGCTTTTCGGTTTTTCTCAATCGTGTGGCGTGCCCGCATTATACTTTTAAGTTTGTTGAGTAGTCAGAAATCGCACAGAGCCAAATCAGGGGAATACAGTATCAGTATTTTATCAATAGATATCGTTGCAGTCATACTCATATCTCTCATATTGTGTTATACCATATATTGTTGGAGAGGTGAAATTTTAAGCCTCAAAAAATAGCAGCTGTTCAAAAATGAGTGAAAATAATGAAAGAATTCGCTATATTTTGAAATTTTTATTTAAAAAAGAGAAGGATGCAACGCAATCCATCAATGAAATTTGTGAAGCTTACGGAGACAATGCTGTATCATTCATCTAGCACAACATTATCGCTACAAAAAGACTTTTTTGACTGTTAGTTAAAATTTTGTCGAAAAACTGACGAAGAACTAGTACAATATGAAATGGAACATTTTCGTGACGAAGGAACTAAGAGTTGCGCACAAATGTTGACATTTCGGCCTGGCGGAAGGAATTTATATAATAAGTCCCAATTTTCGTCCATGCGAAGTTATTAAATCATAAATCGTAAATTACTCCAGTCAGAGATGAATAACAGTAAATTTTATAAATATATTTCCAAAACGGTACAACTCAATACTGGAGTTTTCGGTTATTTTCTTATCGCGTCTAATGAATTCTGCCATCGCCAAGTACTCTTCGCAAATTAAATTATAACTGTCAATAAACTGCATAACACACATTAAATAACTGTAATTTCGAACATAATTAAAGGATAATGTATACGAACACCAAACGATTGCGAGCAATCAGAGAAAAAGGGTATGCGCCCCTAATTGGTCACTTCGGCTTCAAAGCGCTTTAACTCGCAATAAATTGCTCATAATGCAACAATTACAAGTTGTTGTAATAAAGTCAAAGCAAAGCAAAACAAGTACGAACAGTCTGCACAAAGCACAATGCAAACAAACGAAAATTGCAATGTGACAAATCAATGTGCACTCGGAGGAGGGTGGTGTGTCTCACTTGCACCGGAAATCTGATTAGAAAATTCAGTTGTGATAATTTGGCGGCAGAGATTTTTCCATTTTTAAATTCATGCCGCCACCGACATGACAAGGTGCACTGAGATACATGTGTACATAGCGGTATTTACTGTTTTTATACCAGAGTACGATACTCATTAAGGGCTTTTTGGATTTTTTTTTAATGTAATAACGAAAACTACGCGAATCTGCTTGTTTTGCAGTCGGTCCGCCCTCACTTTTTTCGTTCTACCTATTCTTCGCCTGTTCGAGCGTCCACACCTCCGTCATTCCTTTCGATTATACCACCGAATTGCTTAAGCTAGAGAGAACGATTTTTGTACATATGTCGTTTATTCCATTCGTAAATGCACATCGTTCGAACTGTTCATTAGTATATCCGTTCTGTGGGCTCGTTCTTCTTCAATTTCATCGGTACATTCGTTTCGCAGAGATCTTTCAGGTTCTATCATTTGTACATATGTATGTACATATTTTGTTGCCCAACCGTTACTGAGGCATTCCATCTGTTCCTTCATTTCTAATAATATATTTCTTTTCGTTCGCTATATATCCATTCTGTCAACTCGTTGCTCCGTCAAATTGTCCATTTTGTCATCAGTACATCCGTTCCGCAGGTATTCTTTCTTTTCATGCATTCCTAGTTACTTATTTCTGTTCGTTCCTTTACTCATCCGTCCCTTTGCTATTTTATCTTTTCTTTCAGGTTCTTTCACTCTTAATTCAATATTTCTGCTCGGTCTCTCACTCATCTATTCTTTGATCACTCATCTTAGTCCATCCGTTCCGCGGGCATTCCAGTTCAGATCCATGTCCATTTTGTTTTATGAACTTTACTCCATCCGTTCTTTGATACTATATATTTGTCGAACTGTGTTGACTGTCCGGCCTTCCATCTTTTCGTTCAACTAAAACTTTCCGCTCACAATGTTTGCTCATTCTTTCACTCGTCACTTCGTCAATTTGTTTGTTTTGTCGTTAGTCAGTCATCCGCTCGATCATCTGCCCTTTCATCAATACTCTTAGTTATCTCCATACTTGATCCAAATAGTCAGCCGATAGTAAAAAATTTTGTGACAAACTTTTTTTACTTCTAACTGGACCTTATGTATAAATCTACGGTTCGCCTCGAAACGAGTCCCTTCCTACTATTGTTTCTTTTATTTATTTGAGTTGCGAGGGTTGCATACATGTAGTTCATTTGTTGTTGCTTCATTTGTTGTTTGGTAATTCAATATGTAACGCGTGTCGCCCAACACTGACTGTTTGCGGCTGAACTCGTGTAGGGTGCATTGTACTTGTCGATCCACTGACCGACCTTATCGTATAAAGTGTGACACCACCTCTTATTTTGTAAGTACTAATTTATTTCGCACGCTTCTCTAAAGTGGGGTTCATAATTGAATTTCCATCTATGGCAAGGGATTTTTTTGGTGCGAATAGGAAATTAGGAGTTTATGATTGAATGTTCGATATCAATCGAGGAAAAAATAATTAGTGTTTTTATTGAATTTGCAACAGAAAACTTAAACACTGCCAACCGTTTCTAGCATTGGGTGGAAGGGTTAGTAAATGCGTGGAAATTTATGAAAAATAATCGGCAATTGAATTAGTCAATGTTTCATACCCAAATCTTAAAAAGGCCTAGGAATAAGTGGTTGCGCGGATCTTTTCAGTAAGTAATTACTTCTCTCCTCCACAAATATACATACCTTTCAAGGTTGGTTAGAGTTTGAAGAGCTTCTATAGCCAACGAAATTGCATCTCTCAGCTTAGATGATAGTTAAAAACAATGAACATAGGAGCAAGCGCAAACTCATACTGTAACTAACAACACAGAATCTGTATTATTTTTCCACTCATTCTTGGTTGGTATATTCCCATAACTAGGTGATTTTAGCTGAGGTCGATACATGATAATTCGAAATGTCAAGTGAATCTTTGACGCTCCCAGAACCTTCAGTATGAAGACATTGTAAAGCACGATTTGACCTCCTACATAACTACGAGGAAGTGGGTCGCTGCTGAATTTTTCTCTATTCAAATATAGGGATGGCAAGGAAGAATACGAAAGATGAAAGCTTGGTGTAACTGAGAGCAATTTTTCTGAAGTGTAAAGGGTGCACACAGAATTGTATAGGAATTCTTTGAAGTAGGATGTACTAATGTGAGAAAAAATAGTAACACTTTATAATTTAAATTTCGCGCGAATACCCATTCGTCGAAATATTTTTTTTAGGTTGGTACGACTGTTAGGGATATCTTTGCCAAACGTCACATCAAAATACTTATTAGTGTTTAGTATACGCTTGTCTTTTTGAAGTACATAAAATGCATTCTGCGATATTACGATGAATGAAATTATTAAACAAATAAGTTCCATTTAATTGGAGCTTGAAAATCGACGGCTAACAGCCAAAGATCTTACGAGCATGATTGAAATATCGGAAGGATCATTGGAAACCATTTTGAAAAATCATTTTGGCCTAAAAAAAGAGAAAAACAGCGTCGCTTTAATATCTGTGAAACAATGCTTTCAGACTACCAGGATATTATGAAACATGTTATTACTGGCGATGAGTCTTGGATCTATGCCTTCGATCCAGAAACAGACAACCAATTGGCTGAATATCGTTTCAAAGGGGAGCCAAAGCTGAAAAAAATCGTCAAAACAGGTCAAATCAAGATTGTGTTGACAGTTTTCTTCGGTTATCGACGTGTGGTACACTCCGAATTCCTTTCGTCCGGCCAAACTGTGAACAAGGAATACTTGAGTGTTATGCGTCGTTTGCCAGAAGCTAGTCGTAAAAAGAGACCGGCATTACAGATTGGCAACTCTTGGTTTTTACGCCACGAAAGTGCAAAATTTTCAAACAGAATCTGCCGCATGATGTTCCTCTGATTTAGCTCCGCGTGACTTCTGTCCTTCAGCAATCTCAAGCAACCGCTCCATGAAAACGATTTTGGATCAAATGTGAATCGTTATGCACATTGAAGGCTATTCCGGAAATTGACTTCAACAACTGTTTGGAGGATTGAAAAAAACGTTGTCACAAGTGTATTAAAGCTAAGGAGAATTACTTTGAGGGGTACGACATAGATTTTGACGAATAAATTAAGAATTTTATTTTAATATTATGAACAAATTTTTACTATTTTTTGCTCGTAGTCCCAAATTCACAGTTGATATTTTTACAACCTGAAGATATCTTATCACAAAGTTTTCCATAAAAGGTCTTGATTTTGATCGGTTGTTGTTGTAGTTGTGGCGGTTATCTAATCATCGCTTCAAGTTGGTTGTCATCGACATCAGTCCTAGCAGTTGTGATTTTCTACGGGGTCAGACCATAAAGAGAGCGGTGTAGGAAGGAGCGGTAGGGAAATATATTTGTTAGCTCAGGATCAATTCTGGATAAGTAAGAGTTTGATCTGCTAGAATATATATTATTGAGCAGAGATCACCCTCGATTCTAAAGACAATTTGAGCTCGTCTGCTATGGGTGCTTGTACGGCAATCACTGTTAGGGAGTCGGTGAAGATATGAATGGCTCCACTGTGAATGACGGTCAGTGCGTATCTGAAGTTAGTTTCGTCTGTAGGCTGGTCGGGGTTTTATTACATGTCGCTGACGTAATTAAGGATTGACCTCTAAATGTTGATCGGATAGTCTAGCAGAACCGGCTTTGAGATGAGTGCTGTGTTTCTTAACAGGTCCCGAAAGACATCCTCCAAGCTTTTTCTCATGCGTTTTAATCTGTACTCCTTCACTAAATTCGTAAATATAGGCACTGTAGATTTAGGGCAGGAAAGTGTTAGGTTTCCTGCTTAGAGGAAGAAAAGAAAGATCGGTGAGAAACCGGTTTACTTCTTCTTAAGAAAAAAGGATGTAAGCAGAATTCCAGACCAACATTTTAAAATCAGAGGGAATATTTTCCGTTTACACAGACAGATAGATATTTCATAATTAAATTATTACATTAATATTTAAACTTGAGATATGGAGTTATATCGAAAAAAGTAGAAAATAACTAATTTCTAGGTTACTCTAACAACCCAAAAACCCCATGTGATAACATTTTGTAACACAGCGATGAACAAATTGAGAGCTAGTTCTCCGAGAAACCCAACTAAACTGTCATGTCAAATAGTAAATATACTAAAAGGATTCTCATCACTATCTCACATCCTTACTTAATCGCGTCACGCCTTTCATTGTCAAACTTTCAGACGAAAATATCTGCATATTTATCAATTTAATATTTTCACAAACAACCGCATTTGAATACTCGCAGCTCGAGTGGGCACACTTGACAATGCCGATGACGTTGCTGATGATGTTGACGACTTCTAGACGGCACGATAATAAACTTGATGAAGACGAAGATGATGGCGATGGCGATGGCAAAATGTTTATGTCAAATTAATTGCAGACACGTGCGCTATCAGCTGGAGACGGTGAGAAATCACGATTACAACCGAGTGCAATGCCACGGCTATTTTCAACTTCCCAACAAAACAGCAACAACAAAATGTTGTTGTTGACATTTATACGCATTCACGCGTTCATGCCACTCACTACGGCAGCCAGGAGGAGGAAGGGATGAACGCGTCGGGCGACGCAGTCACGAAATGGTTGTTGGCGAGTGGAAAGGTTTGAGCTCGGCGAGGATCGACGTGGCGTTATGACATTAGTTTGAAGTGGCCCACAGAACGGCAGGAGGTACCGCCACATTGTGTGTGTTTGTAGATATGTAACATATGTAAATATACTTGCGCTTTCGCATAAAATATTAAGTAGCTGGTGTGTTAACAACTGATTGAGATATTATTGTTTAACAACCCCCCCTGTAATTTTTGTAGCTGCAGCGCTTTTGTAGGGTTAAAAGGCGCTAAACGTCGTTGTTTCTTTTTGTCGTTGTTTTCATTGTTGTTGTTGCTGTTTTGTCAGCTCATGTCTCACGCTGTGTTTCTGTGGCAATTTAATCAAATTAATATTCTCACGTGACTTTGATGTCACTTATTCATTGCTCTGCTGTTTAGCTGATATTGTCAATTGTTAGCAACAGCTCCTGTTCTTGTTGTTGTTGCTCTTATACAATTTTCGTATTATGCTGCATGTGACTATTTTCATTTCAAAATTTTTTTTGCATATCCTGCCTTGATTGTTGTTGTTATTTTTTTGTTGTTGCGCTGTTGCTATGACTGCTATTATTTAATTTGCCAGCTTATTGGCGGCGTCAGCATCATTTCCGCCCATTCAACATATGGCAACACCGGGTGTATATTTGTATTCTATGCTGCTTATGCATGTATATACTTGTATGTATGTAGCTTTTTGTTGTTGTTGCTCTACTTTTGCACTTTAATAATAATTTCGCCATGCTGTTTTTATAGCAAGTTTATTAGAATTTGCATTGTTTGAGTCGCCCATCCATCTAATGATTATTTATGAGACGACTCAACACATTTTGCTTATCCAAAGATGTGAACATTTTTGGGTACTTTGAGTCGTAGTACTCCGCCGTACATTATGTTTCAAAGTTTAAACTATTACACAGATCCCGGGCGGGTCTGAGAAAGGCTTAAATTGGTTTTGGCAGTAATATAAGATGCTGCTTTACACATAACTTTGAGAAGTAGCTTTTTTGAAAGCTAAGGTTAGATAGCTGATCAAAGATCGCACGTGTACTAATAAATGTAGTCTTTGTCTTGACTTCCTAAACGCAGGACAGTCAAGAAGGAAGTGTTGAGTTGATCCTACCTCATTTTCTTCCATACAGCTTCTACAGATGGCGTCTGGTAGGATTCCCAGCCTAACTGCGTGGACGCCAATAGGGCAATGGCTCGTTAAAAGCCCCAAAACTTGGGAGAGGCTGACCTTACTTTGGGTAAAGAGATCAAAAGATCTTTCGCGATCGATCTTCGGCCAAAAAGCTTTTCGGATGGTGGCCCAGCGTAGTTGAACACTAGAGGATACGGGAGCACCGATCCGCTTCCAGTCTACCGATAGCGGTTCTAGCGGTCCCTTTCTTGCTAGATCATCAGCTTTACAGTTTCCTGCGATTCTGCTGTGGCCTGGCACCTATAGCAGTCTTATCACAAAGAAACTTGATGGTATTGAAAACGAGGTTAGACACTCTTTGACCAGCCGTGACCGCGCTGTTAATGTGTTCAATCCTAGTATCGCCACTCTGCTACCTAAGTGTCATACATAATTCGAAAATTTTCTATGTCCTTAATAATACAAGGTCTGTACCAAAGTAAACAGTACTTTTTAAATCTAGCGCCACCTGGTGGTGCCATCTATACATATGTCGACTGACATGAGTGCGAAAATGAACTTCGAACAATGAGCCAACATTAAATTTTGTTTTAAAATTGGTAAAACTTTTACCGAAACGTTTGAGTTGATGAAACAAGTTTGCGGCGATAATTGTCTATGCCGTAGCGGAGTACACGAGTGGTTTCAACGGAAATTCCATCGAAACTGTGTGTGAATTCACCAAAAATCAGCCGAAATCATCATTGAAATTCATGGAAACGGATTGAACATCTCCAAAACAGCGATTTGATCGAACATTTGGGCTTACGAAAGGTGTGTGAACGGTTTGTTTGTTTTGAACTGACGACCATAAATTGCTCAGAATGCAACATTTGAAGGACGCTTGTGACCGATTATTTGGACAAAAATGACATTTTAACCATTAACCACTCCCCGTATTCACCTCATATGGCACCGTGCGACTTCTTCCTTTTCGGAAAAATGCATTTGCCCATAAAAGGAAAGCGTTATGCAGACGTAGAGGCCATTTAAACACCGGCACCGGCATACTGGCGGCCATACCGGCCAACGAGCTAAAACACTCTTTCTACAAGCTTTTGGACCGTGCAAAAAGCTTTATTGAAGCAGAAGGAGACTATTTTGAATAAAATAAAATGATTTTGCCGAAAAAAACCATTTGTTCTGTTTTTTTTTAAGTCCTGTTTCCTCTGGAACGCACCTTGTAGCTCTTTTCAGCGCTAAATTAAGAATTCTAGCTGAGAGACTTTATACAAAGTTTGTCCGGAAAGTAAAAGGACTGATTTTCTTTCGCCGCGACTGTACAGGTACTCGTGCGCGCACCGACTTGATTCGGTAGAGGTCGTTCCTAGCTAACGAAGTTGTCTCCAAGCACCTGGAGAGTCAGGACAAACATTTACGCGTGCCGTGTTTCTGAGAGTGGTGGAAGCCGAAAGTACGTCGTTCGTTAAAGCAGAGGTACGCGAAAATCTGAGACAGAGATGTTTGATATGATCAAGCAGACTTATCTAGATATTGCTTTAGCAAGAAGTGATGTGCTCGATGGTAACAGGCCTTTTTGGAGGGCCGGGAAGAGGTCGCTGATGAAGACCGTGCTGGCAGACCTGCGACTTTGACAAACACCGACAATGTGACTCGTGTGCGCAAAGTTTTGAACTCAAACCGTCGACTAAATATTCGTTTAATTGCTCAGATGTTAAATCTAACAAAATCTGTGGTTCATGACATTATGAAAGAGCACTTGAACATGCGTAAGGTGTGCGCGAAGATGGTCCCTAAAGTGTTTACTGACTGCCAGAAATTGCGGTGAGTAGAAGTGTGCTAAGAAAATTTCCACATGTGTGAAAATGACCACCAATTTTTGAATAACGTAATCACAGGTGATGAGTTCTGTATCTTTGAGTATGATCCCGATGAAAGGAAGTTTTGAGACTACAGAGATAACCCAAGCTGCATGCATCTCGGCGCTCAAGGATATTTCCGAGAATGCCTTCCGGGACGCCATCAATGCTTGAAAATCGAGCTGACAGTGCTGCGTCGACAAGAAAAGAAGCATAATTTGAAAGTGTTTAAAGAATTGTAAAGATTGGTTTAAAATTTTTTTAATGGACTCAGTCTTATTACTTTTTGAACAAACCCTGCATGCTAGCCACCTAGCATTGTTTCAGAAAGCCTACTTAATATAATATGTTTATAGCTTCCTCTTGTCCTTGAAGATTATTCTATGGTATTATGATCTGTCCTTAACTACTATGCCAAATATGAGCGCGATCTGTCAACCGGTTTGTTTGCAGCAGCTGCTTTAGTCGGTTGACTTCAGTAATGTATTGCAATTATTACATTGGATAGAACATATCCAACAAAGAATTTATCTGAAATTTTGTATTTACCACCAAATTGTTAAAAAGGCTTACAGTGATTTAGTTTTATCAAAAAGACAAGTATGCGAGTGGTAAAAAGCCTTAAAAGACGGTCAAGAGATCGTTGAATACATGACTCGTTCTGAGCGATCTTCGACTTCTTCAACTGATGAAGAACGGGTGAAGGATATGTTGCTGAAAATAGTCAGGTAACTGTTAGAGAGATGGCAAGAGAGCTCGAAATTACAGGCGATTCCGTTCGAAAGTTTTTGGTGAATATTTTGGGTATGAAACGAGTTCGTTCTTGACTCGTCCCGACAAAGCAAATTTTTATTCAAAAAGAGTACCGTAAATAGCTCTTTTGGACTTCCTTGATCGTGCGAATGCCGATCGCACATTCATGAAGAGGATTATACCTGCCGATAAGATATGGGTTTGTGGGATTGACATGCAAGCAAGTCAACAATCATAAATGTTTTTAAAAAACTTCCGATCAATGCTGGGGTTTCCAAGTATAAATTCGCAGGCAGTAAATACCCATGTTCAGATCACATGCCTAGTCTAAATTTTGTTATGACGTTTGTTAAATAATTTCGGTACTTTAAAGATTCCATTTATTTTCTATTTATATATAAATAGTTATACCAGAAATTGTTTTAACAGTTGGTTTAAAAAAATAGAAATTTATGCAAATATTAATAAGACAATGCAATTGTTTGTTGACATTTTTGGTGCAGTGCAATTATGCTATATAAGACTTAAGAAACTACAAAGAAGTCAGCAGTTTGACAAAATTCATTTGATTGACAAAATGAAATTCTCTACTATATTCTTCTTCATCGCTTTCCTGGTCGTCCTTGTTAATGGTAAGTTAAATTAAATGAGGGTTTCTAAGGTCTTTTAATATTTTTATATAAAAATTTGCAGGTCAACGAGGAGCTGGTCGTCGAGGACGAGCAAGATTTGGTGGACGTTCAGGCAGATCTTGCACAAGGTCAACCACTACAACTGTTGCGTCCGCATAAAGTTCAGTGGGGAGCGTCAGTTTTCTTTTAATAAGCATTATGAGATCTAAATGTCAAATAAATTAAAACTGAAGGAGTTTGAATAAAACCTTATATTTTTGCCCGCTTAAAACAATTCATTGAACTCTTAACTAAAACTCGGACAGGAGAAATAACTCTTTCGCTAACTAGATGGATAAGTTTTAGGAATAGAGGAGATCGGAATAAGAAAAGTATACGATTTGTAAAATTAACGTGTCTATTTTTCGGAAAGTGGAAAAACCCCTTACTTTTTTACGTATCTAGCTTTGAGAGTAGAGGTAGTTAGAACAAAAAAACGGACGATTTGGAAAGTTAACGTGTCTAAATCAAAATAATCTAGCTTCGACCATCTTATTGAATTGCTAGGAGATATTCATATTAAGAAGTTCAAGTGTGTTGTCGGATTTAAATTCACAGTACTCACAGTTTATACAGATGGAAAAAAGTCTCGCCTAGTTCGGACGGCCGAGAGAGATGATGTGCTATTTTTTTCTGTGATTGCTCGGAACCCATTTATAGCCCATCCACGTAAGTCATTTTCTCTTCACGTTATCCACAAAATGTATCATTCAATCCATACTTTTGGTTATAAGCCCAAAAAGTTATTTTCCCGGGTTCTAGTAACGGGTGATTTTTTTGAGGTTAGGATTTTCATGCAGTAGTATTTGACAGATCACGTGGGATGTCAGACATGGTGTCAAAGAGAAAGATGCTCAGTATGCTTTGACATTTCATCATGAATAGACTTACTAACGAGCAACGCTTGCAAATCATTGAATTTTATTACCAAAATCAGTGTTCGGTTCGAAATGTGTTTCGCGTCCGTGTCCGATGAGCGATGAGGCTCATTTCTGGTTGAATGGCTACGTAAATAAGCAAAATTGCCGCATTTGGGGTGAAGAGCAACCAGAAGCCGTTCAAGAACTGCCCATGCATCCCGAAAAATGCACTGTTTGGTGTGGTTTGTACGCTGGTGGAATCATTGGACCGTATTTTTTCAAAGATGCTGTTGGACGCAACGTTACGGTGAATGGCGATCGCTATCGTTCGATGCTAACAAACTTTTTGTTGCCAAAAATGGAAGAACTGAACTTGGTTGACATGTGGTTTCAACAACATGGCGCTACATGCCACACAGCTCGCGATTCTATGGCCATTTTGAGGGAAAACTTCGGACAACAATTCATCTCAAGAAATGGACCCGTAAGTTGGCCACCAAGATCATGCGATTTAACGCCTTTAGACTATTTTTTGTGGGGCTACGTCAAGTCTAAAGTCTACAGAAATAAGCCAGCAACTATTCCAGCTTTGGAAGACAACATTTCCGAAGAAATTCGGGCTATTCCGGCCGAAATGCTCGAAAAAGTTGCCCAAAATTGGACTTTCCGAATGGACCACCTAAGACGCAGCCGCGGTCAACATTTAAATGAAATTATCTTCAAAAAGTAAATGTCATGAACCAATCTAACGTTTCAAATAAAGAACCGATGAGATTTTGCAAATTTTATGCGTTTTTTTTTTTTTAAAAGTTATCAAGCTCTTAAAAAATCACCCTTTATATACACCTGAACTAAAAGTTTTTAATTGCAATGAATGTACTCTATACAGAATATTAGATGTTTTTCATACCTCTTCTAAATCTATCTGCAATATGTTGGATATCTTCTGCAGAAAATATTTCGGTTTGATGAGATCCATTCAACATAACTTGCACTGGCCATCCACCATATAAAACACAAATCGATTTTTGTAGGTATTGTTGAGTTTAAATTATTACCGGTTTTGACACTAGCTGTGCTAGAAACCCAAGTGATTGACAACAGTTGGCAACGCAATCATGATGTTTAACCAGCGCACATAAGGCATATGGAAGGACTTCCGGTTTTTGTCTTCACTACAATGAAATCCTTTTAGCTTTGAACGCACTCTAGTTTGAGCGCCAATGAAGGAGAGAAGCCGGGCTGTTTCAAACCTAGGCCTGCGATATTCAGAGTTAAACGTTTTTACTAAAATTTCCCAAACTTTGTGAAAAAGTGGTATCACACCTCATGTACCGGTGGATCCAATCTGAGGTTTAGGGAAGTCACGGTACATGAAAGCCTTTTAGTTTGACTAATGCAATTTAAAAGCTAGAACTCTTTATTAGTCCAGTACAAAAAAAAAAAAATTATGTCGCTTTGAATCGAACCCAGATCTTTCAGAGTGAAAGAATATCTTGTTGAATGAATCGTATATTCATGGTTAGTATTAAAATTTTGCACCGTAACCTTGATTTCGAAAAGCAAAAGAAAAAACTTAACTTGCAAACCGAAAGTTCTTTCAGGTTTAAGAATTATAAAGAAAACTAAAGCTGGGAAGTTAACTCCATTCATGTATCAATGCTACTAAAAAGTATTATATTTTTATTAAGTTTATGCAAAAACCTATTTTTTTCAGACTCGCAAATATTTTATCTAAACTACAGGTAATTTCGAAAAGCAGCTGTAAAGTCAAGGAGTTGTAGTAAAAAGAGTGTAATAAACACCTCACGTCGTCATCATTGATACATTGGGTCTTGTGGTTTGCCAAGAGGTAAAGTAATATTATTAGCTTCTGTCCTTGTGCGACTTTTTTAGTCATTCATTTGCGGCGTAAACAACAATAATTTTTCGCACTCAAATATGTCGAACTTTGTGCCTGAAAAAGTGTTTTTGAGAAGAGTTCTGCTTCATTACTTTAACCCTAAAAAGATGACGCTATTTTATACCACTGAAAAGGTAATTACTTTTCGAGATGACCTATGATATGGAGAGAGCAGACAAATCGTATTGATGATTGTTATTTTTGGCTGTACAAATGTGAAAGGTTTTAATGCTAAAAATAAAAATAAAATTGTCTACGCAAATGTATCTTCAGTTACACGGCCGATTCCACATGGTCCAGACAAGCCAGGGCTCCTTCCAAGCTCAATATCTGAGCTTAGTTCAACATCATCAGGACAAAATTTACAGCATCAAGAGTCGACGGAAGTTTACATATGAACCAATTTTAAATCAACAACAGAAATTTACTCAAGGTGAATTAAATGATTTAGTTAGAGATCTAAACCTTTCTAAAGAATCTGCTCAACTTCTTGGATCTAGACTTCATTCAAAACATCTGTTAGCTCCAAATACATATTTTGTACTGTATAGAAAACGTGAAGCAGAGTTTGTTCCTTTCTTTAGTTAGGAAGAATCATTAGCTTATTGTAAGGATATCCCCGATCTTATTGAAAAGTTAGGATTAAAATATAATTCTGGAGATTTGAGACTTTTTATAGATTCTTCGAAGCGGAGTCTAAAAGGTGTTCTTTTACACAACACTAATCAGCATGCTTCTGTTCCAGTCGCTCATTCTGTTCATTTGAAAGAGACTTATGAAAATTTAGAAACATTGTTAGATAAAATTGGATATGAAAAACACGGTTGGCAGCTTTGTGGAGATCTAAAAATTATAACTCTGATATTAGGCCAGCAGTGAAGATATACAAAATTTCCATGCTTCTTGTGCGAGTGGGACAATAGAGCACGAGATAAGCACTACGTACAAAAACAATGGAATCCTCATAAAAATATCAAAGTAGGAACAAAAAACGTTATATAAAAATTTAATTAGTCCTGAAAAAATTTTACTACCTCCGTTTCATATCAAACTCGGTATGATGAAACAGTTCGTTAAAGCATTAGATAAAAACAAATGCTAGTTATGAATACCTGTGTAAAAAATTTCCAAGATTATCTGATGCAAAAATTAAAGAGGAGTGTTCGATGGACAGCAAATCAGATCTTTGATTTCTGATGAAAAATTTGATGCTACAATGAATAACAGCTTGGCTGACGTTCAAAAATGTTGTCAACAATTTTCTAGGAAATAATAAAAACCCCGACTATAAAAATAAGGTTGCAAATTTATTAGATAAATATCGAAAATTGGGGTGTAATATGAGCATAAAACTCCACTTTCTAGATTCACATGTGGACTTTTTTCCTGATAATCTTGGTGACTACAGTGAAGAGCAGGGAGAAAGGTTCCACCAGGACATAAAAACTATGGAGACAAGGTACCAAGGTCGATGGAATGTGAATATGATGGCTGATTACTGCTGGTCACTGACACGTGATATTACTGAAGATAATCACAAAAAAATTACACCTAGACGTAATTTTGTCGCGACACGTAAAAGACGTCCCTCCAAATAGTCCTGTAACATTGCTTAGACTCAATGTTTTCTATATAAATGTTCAAATGTATGTCTTTGTAATATGATTATTGATTTTTTCTTTACGTGTTGAAAAAAATGCTTTTTCCTTCTTTTAAAAAAATCTGATGTGACAAGGCAAATGTGTAGGTGTTTTCGTGTTTAAAATAGTAAAAATTGGTGATATTTGTGACTCAAATACAAACAACATTCACAAAATTTTCATTTGTCGGCCGGTGTTAGTAATTCATTTTGACATATCTTACGAGGTAAGTACGAAGAAAACATCAGCCGAGAGTTATCGTTTCTTGGTGGAAGTTTATGTTGAACACGCTCTAGCTGAGCGAACGTGTTAGAAGTGGTTTACACGATTTAGAAGTGGTAATTTTGTCTAGGAAGGAGAAGAACGTCCTGGACAGACAAAAATAGATATCTGTAAGCATAACTCGTTGAAGATTGTTGCCAAATAAAATAAAAGCTCCCAAAATCTTTGAGAGGCACACAAGCACATTCAAAAGTAAGAAAATTCAGTACTATATGAATTAAAGATAAGAGACGTTGGAAGATGATTTTAAACGTCGTGTTTGCATCCGATCGTTATTGATGTTGAAAATGGACGAATTACTTTAACTCTAAACGCAAAATTAACGACAAATCCGAATATGCATGCCGACGAGATAATTCAGTACTTAAAAAAACAAGATTTTCGAATAAACACGGGGCAATAATCATTTTGTAAAATCGTCTAAAAACTATTTGCAAAAGAACAGGCAGTGTTACCTCACCCGCCTAATAGGCCAGGCTTTGAGCCTTCTGACTACCATTTGTTCTGGTCGTGCAGAAAGCTATCTGGAATACGTTATATCAGAACAGGGCATCAAAAATTGGCTTAATTCATTCTTCAGGCATTTTTTTACGGAATTCACAAACTACCGGAAATATGGAAAATTTTGATTCAGATGGGCAATACTTTGAATAGGACTACTGTACATGTTTTCCAGTTATGATTTAAAAAACTTGCCTTTAGAAGATAGAGCCGATTTCTTCAGACGAGTTTTTATTGAACCGCAGTCTCGTTAACGTTGGAAACTTAGCGATTCTTTGTATGACGACTGACATGTTGAATCTTGGTAGGAGGAGTTATCAAGCGGTTCGCGCTAACCATTTCGTCTGTGATCTTTGAGCACCAAAGTTTTATAAAAATTTACTAAACTATACTTCAAACAAATAGCCGTCGCACTCGCGACTTGGCTCCCACGTCACTGTTGACAGTCATAACTTCGAGCTAGTAGATAATTTCATCTATCTTGGAACCAGCATAAACACCAAAAACAATGCCAGGCTCGTGATCTAACGCAGAATAATCTACTTCGGACTGAGTAGGAACTTGAGAAGTAAATGCCTCTTTCCTCTTTCGACGAACAAAGACCAAACTCTATACATCAGGCGTTATTCACGTCCTGCTATATGGTACAAACGCATGGACGATGACAACATGTGGTGAGTCGACGTTACGAGTTTTCGAGAGGAAGGTTCTGCGAAAGACTTATATTTCTTTGCACATTGGCAACGACGAATACCGTAGTCGATGGAACGATGAGCTGTAGGAGGTATACCACGACATTGACATAGTACAGTGAATAAAGAGGCAGCAGCTACGTTGGGTAAGTCATGTCTGCTCTAAGAGTATTCGACGTAGTACCCACTGGAAGAGGCAGAGGGAGAGAAAGGCCTCCACTTCGTTAGAAAGACCAGAGGGAGAAAGACCTGGCTACACTTGGAACGTCCTATTGGTACCTAATAGCGAAAGGTAAGAACGACTGACGCGCTGTTGTAAACGCGGCAAAACCGCGTAACCTATATGTATATATAATATTAGGTTGTCAATAAAGTATTTTTATTGAATCAATTCGTGTGGCACCCATACATCGAGCTTCTTAGTGACTCCAAGCTTCTTCAAATGGTTTATAACGGTTTGATGACTACGATGCCGATCTCTTTCGACCAATTCAGCGATTTTATCGCAATTTTCGACGACAGGCCTTCCGGAGCGTGGCGCATCTTCGACCACCTCTACACCAGAACGAAAACGTTGAAACCATCGTTGTGCGGTGGAAATGAAAACTGTATCGGGTCCATAAACTGCACAAATTTTTTTGGCGGCTTGAGATGCATTTTTGCCTTTATCGTAGTAGTACTGTAAAATATGCCGTATTTTCTCTTTATGTTGCTCCATGTTTGCGACGCCATAACTCACGAACAACTTAAAAGAAACGACAATCAATCAAACACGTGTTAGCGCGTGAAATGAGCTTTCCAAAAAGGTATAGCATGACGATGCGACGAACAAAACTAGAACTACGCGCTTTCAGCGCCAACTAGCGAAAATACCGCAAGACTTTTTTGACAACCTAATATAAAGAAGAAGAAAAATAAAAATAATTTTTTGTATATATATTCATATAATAAATACCGTTATGCGTTTATTTAAATATGTAAATGTTTTTTGTTTTAAATTTTTAATTTAATACATAATAATTATAATAATATATTATATTGTTTTTTATAAATTTTGTATTATTTGCCATTTATTGTTGCTTGTTTTGTATATAGGTATGTTTTTAGTCTAGTATGTATACAACTTTTTGTTTTTTCAGTAATTTTTGTATTTTTTTTCGGCACACAAACCATTTATTTAATCATTAATGCTATATTATTACTGTTTATCTTAATAAATATTTTTTGTTATTTTTAAGTTTTGTTTTTATTTAACTTTTCTGTTTACATTTTTCATTTAGTTGTCATTTATTAAAATTTTTATGGTATTGTTTTTTATTCAAATTTTATTTCTTTACTTTTTTAAATCGAGTTTTGTTTCAAGATAAGTAAATAATTTTTATTTGAGAAATAACTATAAGTGTAATAATACTTGTATGTATGTATGTATGCATGTAAATGTTTGAATCATTCTAGTAAATACATATTTTTTTTAGTTTTCATATTTCAACTTTAGAGAGTTTAAATGTTTATATAATCATTGTTGCTTGGTTCCATTGTTTTCGTCAAGTTTATTTATGTTAGTTTCTATCTACTTTTAACAAAGAAATTTACTCAGATTTTTAAAGTTTTACTTTAATTACATTGGAATAAAATTTTCATAAATAAAAGATCTGCGACTTTTTCGAACTTGTACAGAATTCGGTAAAGTTGTTTCCTTAGCTACCGAAGAAACTCTAAATTTTATTGGTGGTTTTCCGGTTAGACCGATGAACTAATTTAATGTCTGCAATATGAGTGAGTTACAGAAAGAATGGAGAAAAAACCTGTTTCTGATAATTGAAAGTGGGTCAATGGCATAACCGATACTTCCAATTTTAAATGCGTGAAGTAGTATTTCAGCTGTATCATCACAACATCTTTTTAAATAAATAAACTGCCTTTGATAATCAATATCAATCACGCTACTAGCGCGAACTGTAAAAGGTTAGTTTCCCGATTTATTACTGGTTTAGAGTTGGGGGACAAGGACAATGCTAACTCACTTTGACAGCTTCGTCCACCGGTCCGTTGTTTTACCTAAAACTCCTATCACAGTCACAAATCGTTAAGCGCTTTGAGCCTCTCAAAAATTTGTTGGGTCGGTTTGTTGAGATGTCAGTTTCGGTATTGTTGTCTGATGCGCCGCTAATGAGACTACCGAGATGTTTCATCGTCAGTCTTGTAAAGGCTGAACAATGGAATAGAAAGTGTCTGGAAGTTTCCGCCTCCCACTGTATACAACTTTGACAATCAGCCGCCGAGATTTTTAGGTTTACCGCATGAAAGCCATTTACACAATGTCTAGTAAGAACTCCTTCGATTTCGGCAAGATAAACTTTGTTAAAAGAAAGTAGTTCAGTGGATCTTTTGCATTCTTTGCTCCAGATAAGCGCACTCAAGGTCCGTTGGTCCAGTCCAGTGAATGGAGCAAAGGTGCCCTCTTTGTCTAGATCATCGATTTTGTAGTTATCAGCCATTCCGCTCCGTCGATACGTGAGCAAAGAAAACTCCACCGTTTAATTACTAAGACCGTTTTGAGATATTTATACAAAAGTTACAGTATTGTATGGTACAGAGTAATATATTGTCTTGAGTAATGAATCTTTCTGACTCATCTACCTGGCTTAAACAAGCATATAGAAGAATTTTATAGAGAGAAAAGTTAAAGTAGCTCAATATCTAACCGCGGAATATATTTCTTGAATGAAAGAGTTCCTTTAATAAAAACAACGGATTTACTGTAAAACCCTTCGTAAGTCAGATGTTAAAAGCAAATAAAATTCAGATTCGCAAGGGACCAAATAAAATTGATTTAATGAATATTCCTCAATCTTTTTGTGATAATATTACTTTATTTACTAAGGAGCAAACATTTCCTCTTTTAACAAATTATATCTCTTATTATTTTTCTCTCCAAAAACCGTTTGTTGTTTTGTTTTCTTTCTCTCTGTTCTTACTCATCAATTGGTTATAAATTTGGTAACTGTAAATTTCATTTTGTTTTCAATAGTGGTCTGAAATTTCGCGGCTGTAGTTTATGAGAATTGTAAATTCATTTAATTTGTAAAATTATTGTTTTTTTTAATTTTCGTGTTGTATTTTTCTGTAAGAATTTGGCAACTGTTATGCAACGTGGTTATATTCTGAAATTTTCTTTATCTTTTCTTTTGTTATATGCTGAGATTTTATTTTTTTAATTTACTTATTAAATTTTCTTTTCTGCTGTGATATAAAAAATGTCTATGAATTATGTATTTTATAAATGTTGAATATGGAAGCCATTACTCGTTATGTTATATACGCAATACAAATTTCCTATTAAATTTCAATACTTTAAAACATTTCCTTCTGTAATTCCTTTAGCTAAAAGTAATTGCAATATATGTATATATATTTTTATTTTTATGAACTCGATTTGTAACTGTTTTCATACAAAATTGTAAATGTTGCGTTTAATATTTATATATATTTTTTTCATAATTTTGCGTCGATTTTTTTGACGGTTCTCAAAGCAAATGTAGGTTCTGTAAACAGATTTTTTTATTATTAATATTTTTATTTCGTCATATTTTTATTTTATATCTTTTAAATTTTTATTTTCTTTAGATTACATTTTTGTTTTAATTTTTCTTATAATTTTTTTCAATTTGTTTTTCTTTTTTTAATTTTTAAATATTTTTTCCATTCTCGTTAAATTTTCTACATTTTAATTTTCATCCGTCTGCAGTTTGGAACTCTCAATTACGTAACTACATACCTACAATTCAATATCAAACGTACAAAATGTAACAAATTTGATTGTTTTCTACTGCGATCTTTTGCTGTTTTTAAATTCCTAAGAAATGCGGGTAAAAAAGAATCAAAACAAAGTAGATTTTAATATACCATATACTTTCACAGACAATTTTAGTTTACTTTAAAATCTACTTTATTTTGTTAATTGTCGGAGCACTATTATTAAAGCTCTTTTAATAAACTCTATGGTATTTAAATTTTTGATTGATTTTATAAAGTTTTCTTTAACTGCTATTTAGATTCGGTTTGCAGGAATGCTTGTTACTTAAAGCTATCGGGTTTATCTAACCACAAGTTCATATAATAGAAATATTTGTAATAGTTTTATAGTATCTGTGATTGAAACTGGTTTATTGTTTGATTTTATGTATTAGTAAGAAGTATATTTTTATTAAAAAAATCCGATAAATTATTAAAATTTGATTGAGAGTAAATAAATGAAAAAAACGAAGCACTTTTTTTTTGTTTTATTAAATAATATGTTACAAGTTTCTTTGTAAGTTTCAAAATTCAATATGAACCTCAATTTTGAATATGAAACCAAAAATTAAACGTTCCATATAACGACAGTGTAATTACGGTTATTTATCGGTTAGTAATGGTAGATATGAACTTATTCTCAATAATCACTCGAATAAAACAATATTTATTAAGATTAACGAGTCAACAAAAGTTCCTGAGGTCAGTGACACTTTTCTTTACCTTTAGCGAGGTTAACAACCATATCCGAGGGAAAAGACCTTTTGTTTTCAGCCACGACACCAACCCTTTCTGAGAGCTTGCAGAAATGGCTTTCAGCTTATTGACTTCCGCGCCTCCGTCCTGTTCTTCAAGTACGTTCTTTAATACGTCGAAATTAGGTTGGTGGTACAGGCTGAGTCGATAATACTGACTAGTGATAAGGTCTACACTCTGAAGATGTAATGATAAGAATTCGTGTAAATCAAACGTGTAGTTTCACTGCAATGCATAGATAACCGCAGGAACCGAAGAGGAATGCAACTGTACGATCGAGTCGAGATAGTGGCTTGAAGTGAAGTGCAGTATGTACAATGAAAAAATGAAAGCAACAAACGGGAACAAAGTCAAAAAGCCAAAAAGTACGTACGGACGACGAATTGAATACGTTCAAAAGCAAAGCAGGATTCTGCACTCGTGGGAAATGTATGCGAAATCCAAAATGTTTGCAGAGAAGAAACGGCTTTCCCTATGCCTGAATCTGAGATACATATAATAGGACCCCGGCTAACGACCGAAGCTCGAAAAATGTCCTTTATTTGAAATTACTTCGGTCTTCTAAATCTAAAAGTTAACCAACGCTCGAAAATAAATCAAAAATTGACAAAAAAAAACGTAAGTAAATGTCGTCGATTTACAGTGAGCCAAAAAAAAACGAAATGTCGCATATGCGGGAAATGATCTGCACTCTGAAAATTTTGCTTAGAGACTATGGGTATAGTTCCTCAAAAATCTTCGCTTTAGAAATCGGCGGCTCGAAACCGGTTCTAGGCGTATAGTCACTCAGACAAAATTGTTCAGAATGACCCGTAGAACATTTCCATCATAGAAAAACTTACGTCTGAATAACGTTTACAAATCGTTCAAGTTTACTAAGAAAATTCACGTACTGTAAAGAATGTGTTTCCCGCGCTTCGCTTAACTTATGGTTAAAATACTCGGTCTACTGAACGTACTATGCCCAACACCATCACCCATCTTAAGACTCAGCATTCATTATTGGATAATATCGAGCGAATAAACGGGGTCCAGCACGCAAGTATAGAAACTGTAGTTGAAAGTGTACACGAAGACCGTAGGGAGTCGATTTGGTGCCGTTCGCAGTAACTCGGCATATGGAACGAGTTGGCACATTTTACTTCGATATCTTAAAATGAAAGCATGCAAAATACAACTTGTGCAAGAACTGAAGCCGCTCGACCTTTCCAAGCGACATCGCTTCGCTCTATGGGTTTTTGAAAAGTTTCAGGAAGATTTTGATCAGCGATAAGGCCCATTTCTGGCTTCATGGATATATGAACAAACAAAATTGCCGCACATGGGGCGAAGAGCAATCTGAAGAGATTCAAGAGCTGCCATTTCATCTAAAAAAAAAACCTCTTGGTGTGCTTTGTGGGCTGGTGGAATCAACGGTCCACATTTCTTCAAAAATGATGCCGCTGTTATCACACCATGATAACCGAGTATTTGATACCAGAAATTGAAGTTCGTGATCTCGGAGACATTTTGTTTCAAGTTTAAAGTCTATGCGTACAATCCAACTTCGATTAAGGCCTTGGAGCAAATCATCACGCATGTCAATCGCCAGTTACCAGTAGTGATGAGCGTACATATGGCAGATGTTTGAAGATGAAATATATGCAAAATGCAATATTAGCAAATGAAAAATTTCATATAATACATCTCTAACAAATTAAAAAAAAACATGAAAACAGAATAGACATCATACAGTGGAACTACCTGCTCAAAAGGTATATATGTAATAATTTAACATTTTTAAAGTTATTAACTTTTGCTTTACTAATAGAAACAAGCAAATCATGCTACAACTACTCTAATTCAAACCCCCTCTAACTTGGAAGCTCCAATAGATATTGATAATGAGCCAGGAACTTCGAGACAGCCGAACCGCTCCAACGTTTGCGAAAATGTAGTGAAAAGAAAGGCTGAAAAACTTGACTCGCGTTACAGAACCCAAAAGAGAATTTGCCGCTAATAACGACAAAAGGTTTCCGTCGTTTCCACGACAGTTGGGTCTACGTAACTGAAACGGACCCGGACTTTTATTCGCCCAAACACTGTCTAATCGGCAGAATCTGCCGCTACAACAGCAACAACAAAAAATAGTCTCCGTTTGAACGTCGACTTAGTTGCGATCGCAATAGCAATATAAAATCACAGTGATTTAAAAATAGCAATATTGAAATCACAGATATCGAAAAATCGCAATAATCGCTCATCTCTAGTTACCAGTCGAAATGCTCGAACTTCTTCTCTTCTTCTTTACTGGCGTAGGCACCGCTTACGCGATTATAGCCGAGTCAACAACAGCGCGCCAGTCGTTTCTTCTCTTCGCTACTTGGCGCCAATTGGATATTCCAAGCGAAGCCAGGTCCTTCTCCACTTGGTCCTTCCAACGGAGTGGAGGTCTTCCTCTTCCTCTGCTTCCCGCGGCGGGTACTGCGTCGAATACTTTCAGAGCTGGAGTGTTTTCATCCATCCGAACAACATGACCTAGCCAGCGTAGCCGCTGTCTTTTAATTCGCTGAACTATGTCAATGTCGTCGTATATCTCGTACAGCTCATCGTTCCATCGAATGCGATATTCGCCGTGGCCAATGCGCAAAGGACCATAAATCTTTCGCAGAACCTTTCTCTCGAAAACTCTTAAGGTCGACTTATCGATTGTTGTCATCGTCCAAGCCTCTGCACCGTATAGCAGGACGGGAATTATGAGCGACTTATAGAGTTTGGCTTTTGTTCGTCGAGAGAGGACTTTACTTTTCAATTGCCTACTCAGTCCAAAGTAGCACCTGTTGGCAAGAGTAATCCTGCGTTGGATTTCCAGGCTGACATTGTTGGTGGTGTTTACGCTGGTTCCAAGATAGACGAAATTATCTACAACTTCAAAGTTATGACTGTCAACAGTGACGTGAGTGCCAAGTCGCGAGTGCGACGACTGTTTGTTTAATGACAGGAGATATTTCGTCTTGCCCTCGTTCACTGCCAGACCCATTTCTTTTGCTTCCTTATCCAGTCTGGAGAAAGCAGAACTAACGGCGCGGGTGTTGAGGCCGATGATATCAATATCATCGGCATACGCCAGCAGTTGTACACTCTTATAGAAGATGGTACCTTCTCTGTTGAGTTCTGCAGCTCGAACTATTTTCTCCAGAAGCAGGTTGAAAAAGTCGCACGATAGGGAGTCGCCTTGTCTGAAACCTCGTTTGGTATCGAACGGCTCGGAGAGGTCCTTCCCGATCCTGACAGAGCTTTGAGTGTTGCTCAGCGTCAGTTTACACAGCCGTATTAGTTTTGCGGGGATACCAAATTCAGACATCGCGGCATAGAGGCAGCTCCTTTTCGTGCTGTCGAAAGCAGCTTTGAAATCGACGAAGAGGTGGTGTGTGTCGATTCTCCTTTCACGGGTCTTTTCCAAGATTTGGCGCATGGTGAATATCTGGTCGGTGGTTGATTTACCAGGTCTAAAGCCACACTGATAAGGTCCAATCAGTTTGTTGACGGTGGGCTTTAATCTTTCACACAATACGCTCGACAGAACCTTATATGCGATGTTGAGGAGGCTAATCCCACGGTAGTTGGCGCAGATTGTGGGGTCTCCTTTTTTATGGATTGGGCATAGCACACTTAAATTCCAATCGTGCTCGAACTAATCATCGAAAATTGAACTCAATGGATGGACTGAGACGTAGCCGCGGCCAACATTTGAAAGAGGTAATCTTAAAAAAATAAATGCGAAAAAATGTTCTTTTGATTGATAATAAAAATTCCCCATTAAATTTTAAGTTTCTGTGCTTTTCGTTAAAAAATACGGAAGCTCGAAATGGATCATCCTTAATGACCGCTGAAGTAAATTTGAAAAATGTAGTTTGATAAAAAATCCCTTTAAAAATAAACTGGCTGCCTAAGTGATGGATCAGATTGAACTGAACGCCTACACTTTAGAATGCGGTAACTCAAAAGTACTTGTTATATTGATTTAAAATGTTAGTATATTATTTTTAAAAGTACATACTATCGGAATATGAAAAATAAAACAATTTTGTTTTTAATTTGGCATCAGGTGTTCCCCTTCAAATCAGTTTGGCCCATGAAGCCCGTATGATTCTGCGTTGAAAACATACTAAAAAAACCAAATTATACACGAAGTAAATAAAAAGCCAATTTTTTTGTGTAAAACTATATATATATGTATGTAAGCATATATTTTGTGATATTGTCAGCTTAAAATTAAATTAAATACAAAAAATCTTGAATACAAATAGTTAAAATTGTGAACTTATTGCATAATGTTTTTAACGTAAATAATTTTTTTCTTTTATAGAAGTATGTATATGTATGTATGTGTGTAGTTATATGCGGGGTTATAGAAATAAATATATCAAAATGCTATACATACATACAAACGCATCAATTATCAACAACAAAATCAATTGAAATAGAAGGAAAAAACAGGAAATAAAAACTTACAAAATAAGTGTCTTAACAAAAGGCCGCACGAACGAACTTAACATACAACAACATATCTATACTATATGTCTGCGTTTTTATATACTCTTTTTTTGTTTATGTGTGGAGTTTATGCGTAAATGCAACTTATCTAATATTTTATTTTATAAAATTGTAAGCATACCTTTGCAATGCACTGTAGTGGTTTTATGCGCGTTTTTCCTTACTGGGGTTGTCTTGTTTTGTCTGTTGGTAATTTTTTGTATTGATAAAATATTTTTGACTTTTAACTCCTAAATTTTGCGAGTTTTTCGAATTCTTAAGCAAATTTTGAAATTCTGTTACTTTAGCCGTCGATAGTCGATAGGTTAAGTATTTTGAAATGATTCATATACAGGTATGCATTTGTAGACCAACTATTTGAGAATTTTTTTTAAGTATTGTCAAAATTTTAAATATGTATTCGAAAAGTATTTTTTTAATATTTTCTTTGGAATTTTTAATTTACTTTCTCAAATTTTGCAAAATATTAATTGTTTTTGTAATTTATTTCATTAACATATTGCTGAAAAGATGTTAGGGAAAATATTATTTTTTTTCATTTCGCAAAAAAATATTAATAAAAAACAAATTTAAAATAAAAGTTGAACGCTATGTTTGAATTTTCCTCTGCTCTCATTAGCAGCAAACTATAATGTCTTATAAAAAAAAATACATAAAATATTTACCCAAAACTGGAAAGGGGTTTGGAAAATATGATACTGATAAAAGTTCGATTTTGATAAAACAACTCAAATTTGAAAAAAATATGATTTTGAAAAAAAAAATAAATATTTTAATTAAAAAAAATTACATTGATAAAAATATGATTTTTATAAAAAACTTTAAATTTATAAAAAACATCATAAGTTTTTAGAACTAGGGTTGAGAACAAGACTTGTCAAAAATATCAGTATAAAAAATTTTAAATTCATTTACTGATTTACAAAGCAATTTAATAACATATTTGAAGCTTGAAGTGACAATAATTTTAGAAAAATTAAAAAAAAAATATTTAAAATTAAAAAAAAAAACATTAATAGGTTTTGAATATTATACATACATTATAATTTTAACTTAAATTTAAAATTTTTAAAGACAAATTTATTTAAAAAATGAAACCATAATTAAAGTTTGGAGTAAAACAACTGAAATAAAATTAAAAAATTTAGAAGAAGCTTAATTTACAATTTTAAAATCCAGAAAATTAAATTTTTGGAAAAAAATTTACATAAATTTAAAAATGTTATTTTAAAAATGTAAAATTTAAATTCTGGAAAAAAATATAACTAAATAAACAAATTAAAATAAACAATTTCAAATTTTTCTAAACTTATTTTAAAAAAGTTTTAAACTAATTTAACAATAAAAAATTAAATAATTGAAACAATTTTATTTAAAGAACTTTAGTTTCAAATTTTAAATGAAAGATTTTAATTTGAAAAATAATAAAAAAAAAATATTTTAAAAATAAGGAAACATTTTTTAATTTTAAATTTAAATTTCGGATCAAAAAAATTTAATTTAAATTCAAAAATTTTAAATAAAAAAAAGGATTTTAATTTCAAATTTTAGAAAAAAACTGAATTTCGCAAAAAAAAAAATACTGTTTTAAATTTTTTAAATTAAAATTCAATATAGAGAATAAAAACATTACATTAAATTTTAACAATTAAAACTAATACTGAACAGCTCAAAATTATTGAAAGAAATTAGTTTTATAAAAAAACTTTAAATTAAATGAAACAATTTTGAGTAACAAAATAAAAGAGCTTTATTTTCCAATTGTTAGAATGAAAACAATTAAGTTTTAGGACAAAAAAAAAAATAAATTAACTTAAAATACTTGTAATGAAATTTATTTTCAATAATTTATTAAATTTATTTGAAAAGCTTTGCATTACAAATAATTTAAGTTATTTAATTTATTTTTTGTTTAAAACAAATCGAAATATTATTTAATATTTATTCAATTTAAAGATTTAAAGGAAAAAAATTTAAATAAATTAAAAAAGTTGTAAGTTAAATGAAAAAAATGTAATTATTATTTTTCTTTGAAATCTTAAATTAATATTTTTCCGTGATTGTATTATATTCTTTTTATATTTGCCATCATAATTTCTCACAAGAGGACGCAGGGAATCGAAAATTTTACTTTATTGACCAAAAAATGTAAAAAAGAATTATTTATTATTTTTATTTCCTCTTTTCTAACACATTTTGCACGCAAATATAATATTTTAATTCGGGTGAGTGTTTAACTTATTTTTATATGCATACACGTAAGTATATGTATGTACGTATGTTATTTATGTATTCTCATATGCGCATAACTACAGTGTACTCCAGTTTTTCAAATGCTTTCATACTTTTACAATTTCTATATAAATTGCTTCACCAAAAACGTTCACTTTCAAAACTTAAACTACATTTTTATTTTATATTATATATATTATATATACAGTGGTGGCCATAACATATGCAACTAATACATTAGTTTAGTAAAAGTGTACATATTTTACCAATAACCTTTAAAGACCGTTGATTGAATATGAAATTATTAAAATTTGGTATTTTTACTTTTATTTAACGTTTTTAAACAAAAAAATTTCATTCATAAAAAAAGAAATAAGAATACCATTTTGGTTTCAACTCTAAAATTACGTGGACAAAACATATGCAACTCCGAGTTTGAGTTCAAGTAACACTATTATAGCGGTATTTTTCCGTTACTATTGTGCTTCCACATTATAAATAGTTCAATATCGTCAGTTTTTGTAAATTAATTCTTTTGTTAATTCTGTCAAAGAAACGTAGTTTTTGTTTTATTGAAAATGGCAGGAGACAATTTTGGAATTGAACTTTGGAAGAGAATTCTTTCTGATTTTGAGAAAGGAATGGCACAAAACAGCATTTCTACAAAATATGAAATGCTTTTGTGCACAATTTCACGAATAGTAAAAAAAATCGTTACAAAAAAAAAATTTTTGTTGTACACCGAGGCGGTCGTGTTCGCTAAAGGAGCCAAGGAGAAACAATTCAATAGTGCAACTACCGAAAAAGATCTTGAAATTGTCTCATCACAAATAATTAAAGATTTATATTTGCAAATATACACAAAAAGTGTGCGTAGGCGCCTCTTGGAAGCTTCCCGAAGAAGTGGTCGTCCCTCGTACAAACCGATGGTTTCGGTAAAAAAAAAGCCAAGCGTTTGAAACTCGCTAAAGGGCATCTAAGTTGGCCAATTAGCAAATGGAAAAAGGTTATATTCAGTGTTGAGTCAAAATTTAACTTAATAGGAAGTGATGGAATGTCTTATGTGCGAAGCCCAGTAAATAAAAAATATGATCTTCGTTATTGCAACATAGCAGTAAGGCATGGTGGAGGAAATGTAATGGTATAGGGCTGCTTTTCTGCTAACGGAATTGAGCCAATTATATAAGATTAATGGAATTTTGAATCAATACGACTTCAAATGTATTTTAGAGAGTATAATGCTGCACTATGCTGGGTGGGAAATGCCATTCGGTTGAGACTTCCAACTGGACAATGACCCAAAGCACACGGCTAAAGTAGTATCAAGTCTTGGTTTGAAGCAAAACGTTAATGTTATGGAAAGGCCACCACAGTCCCCAGATCTCAACCCTATTATAAACTTAACGGAGCTGGTTAACAGGCGCATAGATAGGATTATCCTTAAAAATAGCAATGAACTCTTTAAAAGACTTCAAGAAGCTTGGGAATCGATTCTGATGAAAATCATAGATAATTTAAATGTGTCCATCACGAGAAGATGTGCGGAAGTAATAAAAAAAACTATGGATTTGGATCAAAATATTAGTAAAACCCATTATTTACCATTGTTTCCAAGAAGTTGCATATGTTTTGTCCACGTAATTTTAGAGTTGAAACCAAAATGGTATTCATATTTCTTTATTTATGAATGAAATTTTTCTGTTTAAAAACGTTAAATAAAAGTAAAAATACCAAATTTTAATAATTTTATATTCAGTCGACGGTCTGTAAAGGTTATTGGTAAAATATATACACTTTTACTAAACTTATGTATTAGTTGCATATGTTATGGCCACCACTGTATGTATGTATGTATGTATTTTTATTTATATTCATTACACATTTTGCATTTTTACATATAAAAAAGTAAAATTAATGCTTAACTAAGCGATTTTTATAAAATAATTTAACACAAATAATATGCATATAGTATATAGTATATTTGTATGTATATAGCAAAATGCTTATTACGTCTCATTATCATCATTTATCATCATTTTAACTGCATACAATTTCTGCATTGCCACACCAACCGTTAACGGCTAATTTTACACAAAATGCACAAATTTCTTATAATCATTCAATGTCTTATTTGTTTCTTTGGATAATTTTTAATTACTAGCATAGTTAAAAAAAATCAATAATTTTTTAAAATAATATTATAATCAAGCATACACAAGTTTTAATATTTATAAATTAAATTTATTTAAAGTTTTTGTTGTTGTTTTTTTCATAAAATTGTATTTCATGTTTCTTAGCGAATAATTTATAAAAGAAAAATTTTTCCGTTAACGAAAAAAAAGTTGCATACAATGTTTAATATTAATTTAGTACATAGTAAATGTCAAGTTTTATATTTATAATATAGCAAATATTTATTATAATATTTTTTAGTGGCGCCGAAAAATTTCTTTACTTATTTTTTTATAAATTTTGAATTTTTAAAATTTATTTTTAGCTTTGTCATCGTAAATTTGGCTAGAAAGAAATGTGATTTAAATATTTTTCATGTATTTGGCTTGCAATTTTGCATACAACACATGCACAGCTATACATATTTATATATATATTTTTTTTGTTGCTTTACACTTTTGCTGCATTATTTATTATATTATTAAGTTGTAAAAATACAATTAATTTATTTTTGTTTTATTTTACAATTATTATTTGCCACAATATACACATGCATATATACCTTTATTTATTAAGTTTTGTTTATATGTATATATAATTTATTTTGAATTTTAAATAGTTATTTATCATTTGTTGCATAAATGCTTTCTTCTTGCACACTTTACTGCATGTGTGTATGTATATGTGTATGCTTGTGATAGTAGTAGACATCTGTTTGTCTACTTCTTTTTATATGCAGTTGTAGAGTTATGTGTTATATAAATACAAAATTTTTTAAGTTTCCACATATTTTGCATGGGTTTACTCGTTTTAAGAATTCTGCGAGCGTGACTCGAACATCGCCGTCATATCACGTATGGAGAATTGTGGCGAGATTTTCTCACGGCTGCAAAGAGAAATTTTCATTTCAGTTATTAGTCATAAGAATGAACTTCTGGAAATATTTTGAAAATAATACATGTATATGCTACTGTGGGCAAAAAATAGTAAGACTTTTTAATTGAAATTTCACGCAAAACCCATTCGGCGAACTATTTTTCTTCTGGGTTGGTTTGACTGCCAGTGACATTTGGCCAAATGTTACATCAAAATAAACATTACTGTTTAGTATAGCTTGTCTTTCCGAAGTGCATAAAGTGCATTCGGCGATTTTTACGATGAGTGAAATTATTCAACAAAAAAGTTCCATTCAATTTTGTGTGCGGAATCTAATTTCTGGTGCCAAAACGTTCAGAATATTGGAAAGGGCCTTCGCTGATAGTTTTTTGTCGCGATCAAGTGTTTTTCATTAGTACAAATTATTCAAATATGTTCGAGAACGCATTGGCGAAGAACACCGTGAAGGGCCGCCATCAACATCAACTGATGATAGACACGTCATAAAGGAATTGGTGCTCGAGAATCGACATTTAACAGTCAGAGGTCTTACTGACATCGTTGGCATATCAGAATGATCAGTGAAAATCATTTTGAAAGTTCATTTGAGGCTAAGAAAAGTGAAAGCAGGATTGCTTTACTAAATTTACTAAATTTTTTCGAAAAACAGCGTCGCGTTAAGGTCTGTGAAACAACGCTTTCCGACTACCAGGATGTCAAGAAATGTTTTATTACTGGGGATGAGTCTAGGATCTATGCTTACGACCCGGAAACAGAGATCAGTCGGCCGATTATCGAGCCAAAGATGAGCCGAAACCGAAAAAAACATGTCACAGCTGGTCAAAAATTAGGGTTATGATGACAGTTTTCTTTGATTAACGAGGTGTGGGAACTCCAAATTCCTTCCGACCGAACAAACTATCAACAAGGAATACTATTTGAGCGTTAGGCGTGATTCACGTGAAGTAAAAAAGGACCGAAAACACTTGGGTTTTGTACCATGATAATGATTCTTCGTGAGTTTTTCGTCAAAATTTCAACTCATGTCCTGCCGCAGCATGGCATTCGCCTGATTTAACTCCGTGTGACTTCTGGATTTTTAGCAAACTCAAACGAACGAAAGACAGTTTTGCTCAGCGATGAAGTAACATTGTGGGATTTGTGGATTAAGGAATCACTGTTTGGTGCACTCTATGAACAGAGGGTCCACATTCCTTTCAAAAAGAAGCCAGTGAGGAACGCTGTAGAGCCATAATCAATGACTTTTTCGTGGATGAATCAGACGATGTTGATAGGGACGACCTTTGGTTCCAACAAACTAGTGCTGTAAGCCATACAGCCAACGAAGCAATAAATTAATTGAAGAAAGTATTTGGTAAGTGCGCTTGTGGTGTGGCTTCCAATGTCAATTCGCTTTTCTACGAATATAAACCCGAGACGATTGACGCTTTAAAAGACAATATTGAATGCGTTCTTGCTGATATGCGGCACAAATTCCTAAAAGTGATTGAAAATTAGGCCCCTCGGCTGGAATTTTTTCGAGCCAAACTTGATTTGGCGGTCACAACGGCTTTTGTTTTGATTGACAGGGAATCATCTACTATGAGCGGATCCCCCATGACCAAACTCTTAACTCGAACCAACGCTGTCAGCAATGAACCATCTCAAGGAATTAATCGACCATAGGATGCTTTGGCCTATGGGAGAAGATTTGTGTAACATTAGCACAAACTTGACTTCGTCCCCAAGCAATCACTCTTTTAAAAAGAAGTCATTACATAGAAAATTCAAGTCCTAAGTAATTTTGATATTGACAGTTATCTAGTTTGTATTCCGACTGACTAGGTCACAATAACATTTATATTAATATTAAGATCACAAAATATTAGCCTAACAATGGTCAGAGGCAATCACTCTCGTTCCACAGCTAAATTGCCTATTTGTGACCTAAAATGGAGAGTTAAGTTAACTATTTAATAAGATGTACAAAAAAAGGTTAGTTCGATATTTTATATTAAAGCCACATTTACTTACGTTGACGTTAGGCTTTGCCGACTAGTCGACAAGGCTGCGTGACTGCCAATACCGCTGGAGCTATTACTCGTTCCGCCACTTGTCCCCTCACTGCGGCTATTGCGTTCCCGCGCTGCTGTCGTTGACGTTATCGGGGCCGCTATGCCGTTGGCATACTCAAAACTCTTCCGCTCGAATTTCTGTACTGTAGCGCGTGCAGAGAATTCTTCCTGTGCTGCGGTAGATTTCTTCGCGTAGTTTACATTACCCAAAGAAGAAGTTGTGTTGGTTGTGATGTCGTTTGTAGTGCTGTTGTTGGTAGCATTCGCATTCGTATTGGAATTGTTGCTAGCAACAACCGTCGCAGTTGGTATTGTATTCGCATCACAATTTTGATTTTTCTCATCGGAAATGCTGCGTACACGTGGTGCATGCAAAGTGCTTTCTGAGCCGGCCAGCAAACGTGCGCGACCCAGTAGCTCTTTAACATTTTCGTTTTCCTGCTGTAGAGCGCGCATGTCACCGCGTGATTTCGATTTGATACGCAAGGATTCAGCGCCATTAAATTTATCGTCGTCCTTATGTGATGGCGTGTGCAGATCGGTTTTCGAACGCGACTTAAAGTTCGTCGTATCGCCGCGATACTTTTGCGTCAATTGCTGACGACGTTCTTCTTTGATTTTGTCAATACGCTCGCGGTCCAGCTTCACGCCGGACAACACTTTTAAGCTGCTAGTCGACAAATTCAAATTCGAATTGCTCAGATCGCTGGCGCTGGCATTTATAGCGGTGGCGGGTGAGTTACCCGCAGCCGCTGCTTGCTGCGCTGTCGAGTTAACGTTGTTCTGTATAAGCGAGATGCGATTCTCTGTGGTTGGCGTGATCTTCAGTTCGGCTGTTTCGTAATCGTTTTCTAATGCGGCATCCACCACCGCATGGTTGTAACTCTTCTCGTGCTTGAATGCAGCCGGCGACGCTGTCTTTTCATTCTTTGACAAACAAATCTCTTCGGTAATTGGTATACCGGGCAGCCGCTTTGGCGGGTTTAACGTTTTCGGACGAGTAAAGTCGAAACTTTTGCGTCTATTCGTTACCTCGGCCAGTTCGGGCAGCTGTTGAGTGCTGCGCGTGTTCAACTCTTGCAAATGTTTCGAACCAAATTCGCGCACGAATGCGTTCTCATCCAGCGAACGCGTTATTTGTTGTGATTTCGTCAGCTTCTGTTTGGGGTTCACAGTCTCCTTTGTTGTAACCGTCTGCTCGGTATTCGAGCTGAGACTCGTTTGCGAGGTTTTGAGTTCGGCATTCACAACACCTGTGTGCTTTTTAATCGAACTGCGGAAGCTGAAGTCGAAGGCAGGTAGTTGCTCGACAGGCGAACTCTCGAACTTTGTAGCCAGCTCTTTAACGCTAAAATTCGAAGGCGACTTGCGCGCTGAGCTTTCGACAATACCGGCGCTAAGCGGCGGTTCAAGTTCAAGCTCTTGCGCGTTAACATTAGCAAGCTCTACACATTCTGCTTTCACAATATCTGTGTCGGTTTTGATGCTATCCAAGCTGTCCAATTCTAATTTTTCTGATGGATCAGCTTCTCTTACTTCACCTTTTAATTGTTCACCTAATAAATTTTCATAAACACTTTTCGGTTTGCGCAATTCCACATTTTCATAGAGCAAACCCTCATCTTCTTGCTCGGCGTCGTCTTCCAAACTGTCTAACAGATTTTTCTCACCACACATCGGCACGTCTGACCGACATGCCTTGCTAGTTGTCTTTTCATTTAGGAGCGGTACATTTTCGTAAGCACTAAAGTCCTGCATATCATTCTCATTGGTCTCTTTCAGACATTCGAGCGTCACAGCACTCTTACGGTCGTCGTTTAATAGCTGATTTACCTCGGTTACAGAATTTCTAAAGAATCGCACCTGCTCATAAACGGTATTCTCATCGAAACTCGTCTCCAGCAGCGGTCCCTTGGCTACAGTCTTCGTCTTGTCACGCATCACAGCGTAACCTTTAGTTGGCAATTCCTCGCGTGGACTGCGCATATTATACGTAATGCTAATTGTAGCACGTATCGGGCTTGTGGGACCGCCTACCAGTGGCGGCTTTTGTGCGCCCAACAACGGTGAGGCCATATTGCTCGGCGTATTCTCGTATTCTTCATATGCTGGCGACTCCGCCTCGGTTTCAATCAACGAATGCATGCTCGACTGACGTTGCAAATTCTGATAGCCGAATTCACTGGGCGTCACCGATTGACTAGTATTGTCTGTGAAATTCGAATTATTCGGCGATGGAATGAGTTGCTGTGCTAATTCTCGTTGTCTATTGTAGGGTAATGTGGACGCATGTCCAGCACCACCATTGCCAATACCATCTACACCGTCGATGGTCATCTTGGTGGTCAGTGGTTGTAGATCGAGTGAGAGCTCGCGTTTAAGTGCGTGCATATCGCGACGTTCGGGATGCGATGCGTTCGTGATGTTCGAGTGTGATGTGAACTATGTGAGGGGAAAGTAAGTGAGTGATATAACATAATAATTGAAGATAATAAATGTGTCTATAGAAATAGTTATTGCTAGAAATTGTTAACCTCAAATACGATTATTTTGTAAAAATTTAATTAAAAAAATGTTTGCTTTGTTCTAAAAGTCTAGCTAATATATAGACCTCTTCATCTTTGATAGTTAAAATTCGTACGACTTCTTTCATAAGACATTGTTAATGGAGGGATGATTCGGTTTATTTCTTAACGTGTAAACTCTGTCAGAGAAGAAATTTGGTGGGCATCATGTTGGATCTTTTCGCTTTCCTTTGCAGTAGATTCTGGAAGGTCTGAGTTTTCTCGTGGTTCGTAATCTCTGACAAAACAGTTAAGTTAAGAACCGTTTGAAGCTGAATCGAAGAACCGAAATGTGGACAGTAAAAAATTATTATATTTTGGGACTATTTTAAGGTGTTCAACAACAGTAATATTTTAGAAAAAAATTGTTACGATTTGAGTACTTCGATATGCATTCCCACGTGACCTGAATTTTTATTCATCCAAGGATTGTCAACTCGGCAGCATTCCTCCAAATTACTTCAGGGACTATTTCGGATAACATGAAGATGTGCAAAAAAATTTAGCGGAACAAACTCTTAATAGCCTTTGTTTGGCACAAACGGAATTTCGCACGAGGTTCATCGAACCGAAATTCTCACTATAGTGCCATTTTATAACCAGAAAAACTAAACAAACTGTATTCATAAACCAAAATTTAGTACCTCCAAGATCATAATTCACTGGTTTGATTTAAAATTATTCGATGAGAAAAAAAACCATAAATGATCTCACCTAACCTTAAACAATATCTTGAAATTTAGCTGCGTTTTTTTTTTTTTCAAAATAATCTAAACCCGAATAGGCAACTTTTCGACAATACCACACTTATTTTTATATGGAGTATCTAAAAATGTCTTACATTGCTGCCGAGACTTTCATGTGATGTGCCCAAACAACTGCCAGTGTCGACGCCCAACAATAATGGTTGCTGCTGTTGGTGTGAGGATGCGCCCGAGAGTTGTGATAAACCCGACATTGCAGAGGTAGCCATTAGCGGTTCCAAATCATATTGTGGCGTATTGACAGCCGAACTATTCTCGGAGCTGGTCTCACCCACCAACAACGAGTAGCGTGGGCTCTGCATTGGTGAGGAAGGTGTAACGGAAATTTTCGAACGCTCCATTTCGGATTTGGCATCTTTGGTTATTTCATTGGTACTATTGCGTAATAGTAACGTATTCAGTGCCTCATTGGCATTGCAGTAGCTGTTGCGATTCTTCGGACGCATAATATCGGGTAGATTCTTGGGCGCATGTGTATGATTGTTGTAGTTTGTGTTTCTGTGAAGTTGGAGTTACGAAAAATTAGTAAAAAAATAACATTCAATTAGTTGACATGAGCCCTCACCTTCCATAAGGTACTTGTGTAATGCTCTCCAGCTCACGTTTGGCGCAAAGCTCATCCTCGAATTGCATGCGGGATGCGGCATCTTTTGCAGAGAAGCGACGTTCATTGCTCACCCCAGAGCCGGGATAACTGAAACGTTCTTTGAATGAATCCTGATCTTTGCGCTTGGCGCCCAACTGCACTGTGGGATAACTGTAGCGTGTGCTGATAATGCTGCCACCTGCTGCGGCTGCTGCTGCCGCGCCAGCGCTTGTCTTCTTCTCACCACCACCTTTGGCAGCAATGCCGTACTTCTTTTCAAATTGTATCGCCTTAGCGCTAACGGCATCTTGCGATTTGTTCGTACTCTCTGTCGAGCCGTACAGCGAGTTTTTGGAGAGCGCTGACTTGGGTGGCGCATGTACTTGCACGCTTGCATAAAGCGTCTGTGGATTGGCTATGGTGTGCTCAGGTGTGCTGCAATCAATGAACTGTATATCGGACAATTGATCCTCGAGCTTGTAACGTTTGCAGCAGCTTTCGTCACTAGAAAGATGTGCGTGATGCTCATGGCAGACCGACTCGTTGCCAGCTGCGTCTAACATTGCACCACTTGGCATACCTGCTGCGCCGCCGTGGCCGCCCTGTTGTGCCCAATTATTCGCCAAAGCGGAAGCTGCGCTTGGCGAAAGATGCAAATTGAGACGTGGCTGCTTTTTGGGACTCGGATTAACGCTGTTTGTCTGACTGGAAAACTCCTCGGGACGCGCGCGCAATATGCGACGTGAAGCTGCGCCAGAAGATGGTGGTATATTTTCCTTGCCGACACGCGGTGAGCTCACTAGCGACTCACTTTCGGAGAAGATGCGCATCTCAGGCTCTTCGCGATCGAAATTCAAACCCAATTCGGAGAGTTCGCGTGACGGACAAGTTGTCACATGTCCACGTTGTGGCGACTGCAGCAAATCAAAGTAGGAATCATGCGAAACCGAACGTGAATGTCCAGCAGTGCGCAGACTGTCAATGGAGTTCGAACGTACACAGACTTCCATCGGCTTGCCGACCACGTCGTCACGTCGACTGCTCGTCTCGAATAGTTCAATCGATTTTGGTTTTTCTTGCTTGTGCAGCGCCTTACCCACTTTACCGGCATTTGTGATTATCAAGTCGGCTTCTGCAAATGTGACTTGCGTGTGACTGCCGTCCTTCTGACGCGCTGGCGGCACAACATTACTAGCAACTGCAGTTGACGCGACACCAGTCTTCAAATCGTGTGCGCCGTTACTGATTGGTCGTTGATTACGTGTAAAGAGCGATTTCCATGAATGTGTTTTCCGCTTCTGCCAGCTGCGTGGCACCGACAGCACTGTATGATATTTATCAGGTAGACTAGATGGTCCACCGCCGACCTCAATGTATGAACCAATATTTGCAGCATTGCTGGATACCATATTTATAGGCATTGTAGTCTTCATATCGAGCCCATCAATACGTGAGTGACGCTCCTGTGCCTCCTCTAAACTAATCAACTTCGGACCGCCAGTGCTAAGACTTTTGGGACGCTCCATATAGGTAAGCGATTGATCGTGTTCGCGCTGTTCCACTAACAAGCTCTCACAATCCGTTAACGAATCGAGACGCGTTTCGTTGGCTTGTGCAGCGCCGGTTGTGGCAATGTAGCTAAGGCGCACATTCATATCATCGAAGGCGTCGAAAATATTGTGACAATTACGTATCAGGTACTCAGTGACGACAGCTTGTACGCCAACGCCGCGTAGCGCTGCCACACCACCGGACTCGAGCGCTGGTGAGCGAAGTAGATTGGGAGCCCAAACTATAGCTAGATTCTTGTCATTCATGCTGGTGCGTGCAGAGTGTTGTGAGATGCGATTTAGATGCTCCGCTAAGTATTTCAATGTGCTGCGGGGAGAAAAGAGTTAAAGTATGTTGACGATTGCTCAAAATCCACTAACTTTAAAGTATCCCTACAATATAGATATGCTTACCGATAATGCGGTGGCGGCAACTTCAGTACAGTCTCCTTCATCAGCCGAAGTCGTTCGTTCGACTCGCTCTTCTCTTGTATGGCCTCAACAAAGTTGTCATACAACTGGTACGTGCACAAAGGATTCGGTAATTCACGGAAGTACATTTTCAGCAACGAACTAACCGCGTGTATGTCTTGTTTCATCTCCGGATTACCCAAATCTGGTATACGCTCTTCGTCGAAAGCGCGTCGCAATTTTTGTATATTCGACGTAATACCCGAAAGCCGATAGATACCATCGACTATACCATATTCTTCAATGAATTCCGCGCAACATTTCAATACCATTGGTATCTCCTGCCCGCTGTTCAGTAAATGCTCTGATAGATCACACGAGAAGACGCGTTCCCGATAGATGCCGCTCTGCTTGAGGCGACGCCGTGATGGCCGTGATAAGATGAACGAACGAAAAAATGCAATGAGTTTGCCATGTTTACGCAAAACCGGTTTCGTTGGCGAGACATCCAATTGGCCGACTAGTGGCGCTGGCATGGGAAAATGACGCGGCACCTTATCACCGATTGTAGCCACGCACGATTGCGGAAAGAAACCAACTTCGTATTGTGATTTTTGTAAGTGCGATTTCTTGCCACGCCACCAAATCGATTCAGCCGGACTAGGCATATCGATAACGGAGATCATATCACCCACTTCAATAGAGATTTCATCGGATGCTTGTGCCTGATAGCGACGCACACCATAAGCGGCTCCCACTGCGGGTGTATTTATCGTACGCATTGTATCACCATCGGCTAGCGGTAAACGACGTCCCTTATTGTCCAATTGCAACCAAGTGAGTATAGTGCCGCAAGTTAACGAATCGGAGGCGATCTTTGAGAAACGCTCCAAATATTTTGCGACCGCATATTCGACATCTTCCTCACTCTTGAAATCCAACTCTTCCAAATTCTTCAGACCGCTTATTTTGCGATCATATACGCAGCGATGCAACATCTCGTCCAACATCTGCATATTGTCAAAGGAACGTTTCACTAGAAACGGATCACAGCTGTGCGGGAAAACTTTTATGATGAACCAACAATTCGCTGGCGAGAAGGAACGGTAGGATGAGGGACCGGTACCGCTGTTGCTGAGCGCCTGTCCCAGTTGACTGCCGGCAATATCGCCGCCAATCGATTGTGATGCTATGCTGCTGTTCAGCAATTCGGATTTATCGTCCATTAGACGCACCGAAAATGCGCCCAACTGCACGCGTTCATAGTGGAAGTGTGCGCATTCTTCGAGTTTCGGAAAGCGACAGGATTTCTGAAATGAGAGGAAGAAACAAATTGCAATTAGTTTGCGGGCAAGGAAATAAAAATTTTAGAAACGTGTAGAGTATTGGAAATAAAGAAAAATGTTTGAGCGGTATTCACATAGAAGTTGCTGAGTCAATGAATTTCCGACATTTCAAAATATTCGAGCAGCACCTTCTTAATAGTTAACAGAAACAAATATGAAGGCTAACTGCAATTGGACAGGCAAAACTTTACTGAATCGCTTATAGAGCTTACGGATTTCTAAAGATTTGAACTGAGTCATCATGGCTAAGAAATTTTTTAAATTCCTTGTCTTCGTCATGGCGCAAACCACACATTATTGTCAGAATTGAAAGCTCTATCATGGAATTCGGAGGATCAGAGCCTTGGCTGGCATCTATTACAATTATCGATAATTTCGGAGTCTCACTGATCTCAGCTCTTGAGTATAAGGCAAGTACCAGGAAAATACAATTGTCATTGGTTATACAGGTGTATACAAGCGAACTAATAGTTGTCCTACTAGCCTACTTGTTCTTAGCAAAGTTCATCTTGCCGCATTTTAACGAATTTCGAGTTCTTATTGGTCACTGTGCATTAGGAATTTATGCGGTAAGGTTAAACATCTTGTCGGATGAAAGTTGTCAAAGCTGTATAAAGGAGGGCGAGGTGGCATAATTCAAGCACTTTTTCCTCCGTCGTCCAGCCTTTGCAAGACTGAGGTTGAAACATCTCGGCAGTCTTACCTTCGGTGAACCAGGAGACACAGGAGAAACTGACATTAGCCGACTCATAAAATTTATGAAAAGCTTTGTCATGGGTTTTAATCAGTGTCTTAGGAAGCATTTGGGAATGATAAATTTTATTTTATTTTAACTGGAGAGCCTAGCACTCTGTCTCCTTTACATCCATTAGAATACATAATTATTTTTTACAAATATTAAAAATCTTTAAGTGCATCATCATGTTTGAACAAAAAGTATCAAAGCAAACTTTGCAAGGCTACTTGTAATATGTAAATGAAAGAGAGCAGAACATTTCTGTAAGCTCTACTGAAATATTTTGTATATTACGAATGCCATACATATATACAAAAAGAAGAATACTTCAAAACATTAATCATAAAAAAGATAGAGATGGCAAATTTACAATAAAAACGCGTCAATTCCCTGCGGCAATGTACAGTTATTTAAAATGTTGAAAGTTATGTGAGGGATAAACAAAATGGAGTGAAATGATGAATATTTACTTTTAAATGAAAATGTGAATGTGTTAGCAGGATGGAAATTAATGTTCAAGAGGGTATCGTATGGTAAATTATTATACTCTTCCGTTTTCTATCTAACAGTCTGAATTTATTTGTATTTTTATCTATTGCACTCTACAAAAGTGAGCTGTTGAGTGTTAGATCAAACCAATTTTTCTCTTTACAGACTGAATCCAAAGTAAACAAGTAATTTCTCAGTTCTTCGAAGTTAGTCTCCAAACTTGAAATATTTGCTTACGAAGTTCAGAATTACTCTTATTGATAAACATTATTATAAATTAAAGTATATATCATCTTTCATCCAAGTAGAGGCACTTTTTTAATAGCCTTTTTTGGCAGATCACGCGTGAGTCGTGTCAAGCTGTCATGATACTTTTGTATAGTATTGTTTGGAATTTCATCATGGAAAAATTTACGCCTGAACAACTTTCACAAAGCGTTCAACTTTGTAACGAAAATTCACGTTCTGTATAGAATGTCTTTTGCATGCTTCAATCAACTTATGACCAACATAATCGGCCTATTGAGAGTATCAACACCATCACCCACCTTAAGACCCGAATAGACCACGTCTACCATGCAGTGATGAAAATATTAACACCACAGCTGAGAGTGTACACGCTGACCGCGGAAAGTCAATTCGGTGCCGTTCGCAGCAACTCGGACTAACGTATGGGATGACTTGACGCATTTTGCGTCGAGATCTTATATTGAAAGCGTCCATTCGACCTTCCCAAGTGACATCGCTTCCCTCTATGTGCTCTTGAAAAGTTCCAAGAAGATCCCGACGTTTTCGAGCCAAATTTTGTTCAGCGATGAGGCCCATTTCTGACTCAATGGGTATGTAAACAAGCTGCATTTTCGACGAAGACCAACTTGAAGAGATTCAAGAACTGCCATTTAGAAAAAACAGCAGTTGGTGTGGTTTGTGGACCATGGAATCATAGGCATTTCTTCAAAAATGATGTCAGTGAGAACGTAACCGTCATTTGCGACTGTTATCGCGCCATGATAACCGTTTATTTGATGCCTGAAATTGTGATCTCGACGATATTTGGTTTCAACAAGACGGCGCCACTTCTCCCATATCGCATCAATGAATGGACTTATTGAGAGAACACTTTGATGAGCAGATAATTTCACGTTTTGGGCCGGTCGATTTCCCGACAAGATCTTGTGATATCGCACCGTTAGACATTTTCCTGTGGGAATATGAAAAGTCTTTAGACTATGCGGACAAATCCACTTCGATGATAAATGCCAAAGAATGTTCTTTCGAATGATAATAAACATTCCCCATTAGATTTGAAGTATCTGTGTTTTTTCTTTAAACAAGTGTGGAACCTTGAAATATATCACCCATGCCATAACTTTGTTTAACGTTGTTTCGTGTTCATAATAATATCAACCTAATATCTCTCATATGAAAGCACAAAAATGATAAGAGAAAAACATTTATTTGCTTGTAATAAATTCCTGCATGTTGCAGCAGCAACATACAATGCTGCAACTCTTATGAACACAGCTTGCTTTGCGGTTGCTGTGCTGCTGCTCACATTTTTACTGGCTCATCGCAAATATTTTTGTATGTGCATGTGTTGTGTGGTTGCTTCACAAAGCTGTGCTAAATACGTAGGTGAGTCTGTACGCAAAGGCATGTGTGTGGCACATCCACAACTGACAGTTACTTTCAACACACATTTCGCCTTGACTGACCTAATTCACAGTGAGTTGCGTAAGTACCGGTACAACGAGTGCCGCTTTGGCAGTTATTTTATTTATTTTCTTTTTTCACTCTCTTGTGCTTTTTACTGAGAGAATTAATTTTCCTCCACACCACAAATTTTTGCAATTTTCTCTTTTTTTTTTGTTTTTGCTGCAGGGATTTTTATGTTGTTACAACAATTTGTGGTGTATTTGGTGCTGTTGTGGAGCAGGCGAAGGCATACGCGCGCCGAGAGGCAGCAGCTGAGAAGCAAAGCTGCAGATTTGCCAACCAAGCAACATGTCACAAATATAGTAGAAGAACAACAGAAATGGTAGCAAACAGAAAAAAAAAAAATAAAAATAAAAGAATAGCAAATAAAACAACAAAAACTAATAATAAATACTTGGAAAGCGCAGGCAAAATCATAAAAGTGCTACAAAGCTTCCTTTGCGGCGGCTCCAATGTTCCGGCGCTGTGGCAATGGCTGCTTTCCTGTCGCCGCTGACGCCTTTGACGCAACTGAGATGCTTTTGCGGGGGAAAAATTATTACAAAACACACACACTCATGCATATATAAACAACAACAACTACAAATCCACATTTTTAGCAGCAGCATCAAAAGCAAGGCGGCGAGTAAAATTGACAGTTACAAAAGTAGGACGATTCGTGGGTGTATGTGTGTCACTTTCGGTGATGAGGCGCACAAACAAAGCAAAAACAAAAACAAACAAAAAACACAAAAAAAAAAACTAAAAAACAGTAAAAAAGAAGCTCCACATTTAACTTTTTTTGGGCGTTGCCTCTTGTAATTGACTAACCAACTGTCCTTTTTATTGTGGCATGCCACATTGGAGCGTGCAGCAGCACATACGCGCCAGAAAAAAAAACATTTTTGTATATGTATGTATCTTGAGGTTTTGTACTTGCTAACGGTACTAAAAAGAATAGCGTGAAACACAAAAACTTACATATGTATAAATATATTCATATGCATTTATGTATATGTATGTATGTGCGTTAATTGCGTGCGCAAACATAGCAAGCTAACCAACTCCTACGCGCTCCCACGGGCTGATTACACATTTTTGTAATTCCTGCAAAAATGAAAACAAAGTAAGTAAAAAAGGATTCGGTTTCTTTGGGTGTATCTGTCAAGTGTGGTCGCCAGGACTTTGTTGCCTGCGAGTAAAAATAAATTGCGTAATTTTGTATTGTTGTGTACGCTGTGTAGACATTGAAATTAGGTTGAGCAGATTTTTTACATTTTTTACATTGACAGCTGCTGAAATGGTTAACCTAATTTTTAGGTTATGTTGAACTTTTTGAAGATTTGTAAATAGACTGTGGCGCAAAGTGATGGTTATGCTTTAAACAGTTATGCTTGAAATTTGTAAGCGATTTGTATCCATTTGGAAAACGATTTGTTATTTTTTTATCCCCTTTGTTTGATATAAACTACCTCTAAATCGAATTAAGGTTCTTAATATGGAAAAAAGATGTTTATCTTGACTTTGTTCAATCAGGTTGTATGTCAGCTACATATATGCTAGAGAGCTCTGATTTAAACAATTTCTTCAGAGATTGTATCGTTGTATTGGACAAAAATCTATACCAAATTTAGTAAAGCTATCTTGTCAAACAAAAAAGCTTTTCATACAAGGCCTTGAGTTTGAACAGTTAACAGTTTTATGACAGCTTTTCTTTGGAGCTTGTAGCAAAGCTTCGGATAATAACTCATGCCAAATTTGATGAAGATATCTTTTCGAATAAACAAGTTTTCCATACAAGCATTTAGTTTTGATCGGTCAGTTTGTATGACAGCTATATGCTATAGATGTCCGATATCGGTGGTTCCGACAAATAAGTTGCTTTTTAGGGAAAAAGGAACGTATGAAAAGTTTCAGACCGATATGTTATAAATTGAGGGGCTAATTCGCTTATATAGAATATGGCTAACTCGACTCAGCTTGTCATATATGTATGTATGTATGTATATAGCGACTCCAACATAACATTCTGGGAATCCCTGTTTCAATCATAAAAATACAAAAAAAAAATTCCTACAACACTTGTTATGTAGATAAATATAATATTGCACATATTCTATTATTTGTTTACAATTCACAATGATTTGAACACCACGACGGATGAGTGACGTAAACGTATAATAATTGTACAATTACTTTAATATTATATATATATATATATATATATATATATATATGAAATCCATTTATAATTAAGTATAAATCCGTATATAGGTACATGCTGGGCTTCATTGGTGATGCCATCATTTAAAGATGCTGACGATCAGTCAATTTATGCCGGTTATTTAAGCCGAATGATGTCATGAATTTCTTAAAATGAAGGAAACTGGTGAGTTGGACACAAATATATTTTTATATAGACAATTATATATCTGAGTACAAATATATACATTATTATATTTATAAGTATGGTACCCCTAAAACTCTTTTAAAGGCAATCACTGAATTGTGAGTGTGAGTTGTGAGCGATTTTTCTTTTTGTTGTGCTGACAAATTTTTACAGTTGTCTGAAGCGATATCCTTCATCTTTATTGTATTTGTCAGCTGCACATATAAAATTTTTGTATGTATGTATATCGCATAGCTGCGTACAAGTTTCGCTTAAAAGGAAACCTAATTTGATTTGCAACAATATTTGCCTTGTCCATTAACTTGACAGCCTTGGGGAAGGTCAATCAAAACAGAAGATAGCAAAACGTACACGTAACTTGTAAGTAACCAAGTTTGAGTGTATAAGTACATCAGAGCCATAAATATACATAAGTATATGAAGGTATGTTTAGGTAAGTCCGAATGGGCGTGGAATGGGAGCCAAGGAAAGTCCAAGTTAACTTTCAGCCATATTGGAACAGAATTTTGATATATAGGATTTTTCAATAGGGACGAATTTCCCGTAAATTATTTCATTTCAAAGTAAAAACATGCCATAATAAAATAAGTTTCGATTTGACTTGACAGAAATTTGAAAAAACGAATAATTTTTAAAGTAACAACCGAAACTACTTGCGGTGACCATCACTAATCTTTGGAGACTCATCTTAAATCAAGCGTATAAAAAAGAATTACTTTTAATAATAGATAATTTAGTGCTTCGTCGATGCTTTTTTAAATTAATAAAGTGGCGGCCTCAAGTAATTTTTTTCAGGTTTTTGGAAAAACCAATAATAATTATTTATAAAAAATCGAAATAAAAAACAAATCATTTAATCAGGCACTACGTTTTAAGTTGAACAAAAGTAATAGTAATACTAAGCACATTTTATTTTCAAGTTATATTTAGTATTAATATTTAATATTATTTAGGTTAATATTTCAGTATTATTTCGGTCAGTTTAGAAACACATAGTCTTAAAAAAACTCATTTGAAAAATCATAAGAACGTTCCAGGGCACCCGAGAACCCTTTGCTAATTATCTAATAGCTCGAAAATTCTCTGTCGGATTTGCTTAAAATTTTCAGAGAATATTTTTCAGATATTATTCTTTAATATCGGAAAATTAAAAAAAAATCGAATTCTTGAAATTTCTGTTAAAATGTAGCCGCTCACTTCTTCGTAGTATCTTTATCTGCGAGAGGAGGCACAATAGACTCATTCATTTTTAACTTTTTGGATATCCTTTTAAAGTTCCTTCGCAAATAGCGAATAATCCATTATTGAATATTTTTTCTTCCGAAATTTTTTGTATAATTATAACCTCAAAACTTTAAAATATTTCACGCAAAAAATTTCTTTCGATAAAGTTCAAAACAAAGCCAACTTTTTGTAGGCGGTTACACTAAGTATACCTTTTAATGATGCTAACTTTCATAATCTTAGTTTGGAAATAAAAATATTGCGTCAAGTGGCACATAAGTATAAAAGAAATATTTAAAAGTTCATATCATGATTTGATTTAAGTAATTCCGTATACTTTTTGCTCACCCTCGTATCGCGTGTACACTGGAATATTTTATGTATTTCTTTTACGTTAACAGAAGTTACCATTGGCCATTTCGTCTGCTTTATACGAGCATTATCGGGTGCATCTGCATTTATATAGGTATGTTTATACAATATATATGTAGATGTATGAGCTGTGTTAGTCTGAACTGACCATAACGACGCTTGAGCTTGCAGCAAACGATTCAACATTTCAGATTGCATGCAAATGTTTAGATTGCGAAACTAATGCAATTAACTGCTCGGTAAATAAAATAATTCAGTAACAACAGATTGAGAGCCGCCGAAGGTACTAGTTGTGTAATGCATTATCTTAACCGCAATTACTTTGGTTAATTAAATTTATACATAATTTACTTAAAAATTACGTACATAACAGCATGCAATTTATTCACTCATTTAATGTTATGCGAGCGCAATCTTTAAGAAATTTTTATTGATGGTTTACTAGCAAAAAGCTCGCAAAACAGTTCATCCGTTTAAAGGCATGAGTGAGAGGCGAAACAATGATCCACAAAGTTGTGTGTTGGGTTTGGGAACCGCCACGTAAAAAAACACCCTCAATGAAAATAAGAAACCAGCTTCGCATGAGAGACCCCCTTTTTGATGGCGACCACTGCAAATGTATTAAGGATTACAATTTAAAGGCTTGCACCTGGAATGTCCAGTCCCTTAATTGGGAAGGTGTCACTGCCCAGCTGGTTGATGTCTTCGTAAGAATAGAGGCTGACATCACCGCCTTCAAAACAAAGAGATGGACGGGGCAAGGACTGAGACGAGTACGTACCTTTGGCATTTACTGCAGTGGACATATAAAGAAGCGCAAATTCAGTATGGGATTCGTGGTGGAAACACCACGTGAACAAGGGCCTGGCTACACAAGTAAGCTAAGCAAACTATCCAAGGAAACTCTTCAAACAACGAAGAAGTTTTCACGATGTTTGTAAAAGTACTGAAGGCCGGAATATGCAGATTTCAACAGTTAACTTCAGTTGTTCCGCCAATGTGACGAAGCAAATAGAGGTTTATTCCGAAAAATGTTCTCAATAAAAATGCTGTGCGAGCATAACAATAAAAAAAGCTTTGATTGATGAAAACATACAATCGACGTAAATAATTTCTGATTTTGTCGAGTGCTTTGATCTCATGGTGATATGCTTCTTCCCTAAAAAAAGCTTCTGATTGAAATCAAGCGAGTCGGTTTAGAACTTACATATTTTTGAAATTTGAAAAATATGCTCGACACAAGGCCTAACGGTAAGGCTGGTTAAGCAACCTAACCTCACTATCAACGACATCAGGTTCTTCTTCTTCTTAATTGGCGTTGGCACCGCTTACGCGATTATAGTCGAGCCAACAACAGCGCGCCAGTCGTTTCTTCTTTTCGCTACGTGGCGCCAATTGGATATCCCACGCGAAGCCAGGTCCTTCTCCACTTGGTCCTTCCAACGGAGTGAAGGTCTTCCTCTTCCCTTGCTTCCCCCGGCGGGTACAGCGTCGAATACTTTCAGAGCTGGAGTGTTTTCGTCCATCCGGGCAACATGACCTAGCCAGCGTAGCCGCTGTCTTTTAATTCGCTGAACTATGTCAATGTCGTCGTACATCTCGTACAGCCCATCATTCCATCGAATGCGGTATTCGCCGTGGCCAACGCGCAAAGGACCGTAAATCTTTCGCAGAACCTTTCTCTCTTGTAGAACCCCCAAAGGTGATCTAGTCACCGATGCCCAGAACATACTTAAATTATAGAGGGAACACTTCTCCAGCCTGCTGAATGGCAATGAACGCACAACGCCAGGAGAAGGCGAACCCGATTCCCCAATCGATGACGATGAAGCAGACGTTCCATTGCCCGACCATGAAGAGGTTCGAATAGCAATTACCCGCCTGAAGAACAACAAAGCGGCAGGGGCCGACGGATTGCCGGCCGAGCTATTCAAACACGGCGGCGAAGAACTGATAAGGAGCATGCATCAGCTTCTTTGTAAAATATGGTCGGACGAAAGCATGCCCAACGATTGGAATTTAAGTGTGATATGCCCAATCCATAAAAAAGGAGACCCCACGATCTGCACCAACTACCGTGGGATTAGCCTCCTCAACATTGCATATAAGGTCCTATTGAGCGTATTGTGTGAAAGATTAAAGCCCACCGCCAACAAACTGATTGGACCTTATCAGTGTGGCTTTAGACCTGGAAAATCAACAACCGACCAGATATTCACCATGCGCCAAATCTTGGAAAAGACCCGTGAAAGGAGAATCGACACACACCACCTCTTCGTCGATTTCAAAGCTGCTTTCGACAGCACGAAAAGGAGCTGCCTTTATGCCGCGATGTCTGAATTTGGTATCCCCGCAAAACTAATACGGCTGTGTAAACTGACGTTGAGCAACACACAAAGCTCCGTCAGGATCGGAAAGGACCTCTCCGAGCCGTTCGATACCAAACGAGGTTTCAGACAAGGCGACTCCCTATCGTGCGACTTTTTCAACCTGCTTCTGGAGAAAATAGTTCGAGCTGCAGAACTAAATAGAGAAGGTACCATCTTCTATAAGAGTGTACAACTGCTGGCGTATGCCGATGATATTGATATCATCGGCCTCAACACCCGCGCCGTTAGTTCTGCTTTCTCCAGACTGGACAAGGAAGCAAAACAAATGGGTCTGGCAGTGAACGAGGGCAAGACGAAATATCTCCAGTCATCAAACAAACAGTCGTCGCACTCGCGACTTGGCTCTCACGTCACTTTTGACAGTCATAACTTTGAAGTTGTAGATAATTTCGTCTATTGAGGAACCAGCGTAAACACCACCAACAATGTCCGCCTGGAAATCCAACGACATCAGGTTACTGCTGGATAATACTAGTTTCGGTACCAGGCTATAGGGGAAACGAATTGTAAAACGAATTGTGTGTGCTTGGTGAGCTCTGGACAGCTCTCGACATTTGGGCGGTAGCAAGATCTTTCTGACTTAATGTAAATCGGAAGTAAGGAGCTTCGTACGGTCAGCAAAGTTGGGTTTTCTTTAATTGCAAAGATTCTAACTGGTCATTATGCTATTGGTCTCAACGCTGTGTACCAAATGCTACTTGGAAGATTACTACGTAGAAACATCTGAATATTTTCTTCTTATTTGTACCGTAATTGCGAGATCAAAGATAAAAAACCTCGAAACTCGCAGCTTTAGATATGCAGCTGAACTAGCGGGAATAGAAATTTAGCGTCTAAGCAGATTTGTATTGAATACAAGGCACTTTGTCCATACTTAAAGTCCGCTTACTGGAGTCCTTTTGCCGGCCTCACAAAGAACTGACCATAATCAGTCCAATTGTAATTTTCTCTTGCGATTAGCCATATAATCTAAAGTCACTTAAAAGTTTTATGGTTTCAATTTTTATTGAAGTACTTGTTGAATAATTTTTTTGTAATAATTTTATATTATTTTATACAATATTAAAAATCATTACTATATTTCAGAAAATTAGTAACTATAAGTTTAACAATTCCTCAGCTTTGTTCGAAGCTGATATGTACGAGTACATACTTTTCCACACATATGTATATATATTCAAATCACATTTTTATTACACACTTTACTTTTGGTAATTACTCTAATATTTTACCACTGCAAATATTTGATTGCATAACAACCGATCACATTCATCAATTTTGCTAATTAATAAAATAATTATAATTTGCATTATTAGATTTACAAATACACAGTAACTAACGGAGTGTGGCGCGCACAAAGGTAAACTATCTACATATGTACGAGTACAACAAAAATAAATATAATTAATGAACTGGTACCTACAATTCAATGTTCTCGGTTGAGAGCCGCGCAAAGAACTAAATAATTGTATGGGTTTTGGTTGTTGAGTGAATTGCTGGAACGAAATATGAATGTGCATACTCGTACAAATATTCACACATATGTATGCAGTATATGTATATATATAAGTGCAAATATTTATTTATACGAATGTAGCGAACATGGTCGAGAGTTAAAGCTTTGCAAATAGCAAATAACGCAATGCTTGTTGCAGATGAAAGCACATACATATGTACATACATACACTCAACTCTATATATGTACAGTACTAAAATGTCCACTACCAATACCATCATACGAGTACCTCACCACCTAAGGTTGGCATAGTGCAACTAAAGCCGGTGTCCGAACGCCAAGCCCTACACATTGCACTTGCATAATAGTTATTTGTGACAGTTCTTCATCCCCGATCGCCGTAAAAGAAAGTGAAATAATCACAGGGAAATGAAAATCTATACGCTTTTGAAGGAATGCCAAATGCAGGGAGAAAAATTTTTCTGTACAACAGAAAGTTAAACAATTACCGAAGGGTTCCAAAAAGTGCTTTTTTTGGGCATAAAAAATCGATCGGTTTGTACTTGCTACCTCTTTAAGTTTGAGTAAGTTCGTATTTATAAATCATTACAATATGAAGTGTGTTTGTAAAAAATTTATGAAAGTGCAATTTATATAAAAACAATAAAAAACGTTAACATCGGCTGAACCGAAGCTAATATACCCTTCACAGGTGCATTTCTTTTAGTAACTATGTGTTGAGTTTGTATGGCAGCTCTATGCTATAGCTAACCGATATACATACATATATATATATACAGACAGACGGACATGGCTAAATCGACTCAGCTCAACATACTGATCATTTATATATATACTTTATAGGGTCTCTGACGCTTCCTTCAAGATGTTACAAACTTCGTGGCAAACTTAATTTACCCTGTTTAGGGTATAAAAGTTCCAAAACTACGCCAATTTACTGATTTCACTAAAGACTAATGGCTTTATCACACAGATTTCACAAAAAAATCCAGGGACGGATTCTTTTGCTCAGAAAGAAGGATGTGGAAGGGTCCGAAAGACGTCGTTTGCCCAGGACAGGCTTACGCGACGGTCTTATCTACTGGGTCGCTTTAAATCTTTGTCAGATATTAGGACTTTAGTTATGCGATAGCAATTACAGTGGATGCGTCAACGAATCGCCTGAGGCACAAAGCGGTAGGATTCAACGACCGACGTCCTGCAAAAAAAAAAAAAAAACTTTTTTAAGTCAACGAATGCGGAAACAACGGTATATATGGGCTTGAAAATGTGTTCGGCGGATCAGATCAGACGGTATTTTTCTCGGACGAATCAATATCTTAGGAACAAATGGTATACACCATGTTTGGAAAAGGTCATATGAACGGTTCAGCGGTTCAGAATACCTACAAACTACAGTACGCCAGCCAGTAATAGTCTGGGGCTATTTTTCTTATAATGGACTAAAAGCGATTCATTTAATTGAAGAAAGAGTCAACGGTGACAACGGTATTCTCTGCATTAAAGAAATACATCAAAACCAAAACGACGTTATTTTTCAACCAATATTTTGTATTTAGTATTTTTTTTTTTCAATTCTACCATCTATTATCAATATCATTCCTAATTAATTGTTACCTTCTACCTTTTTGCAGCAGTTGGCGTGGGCCGGGAATAGCATTTAAACCCTATCGAAAAGGCACAGAAGCCGAAGAATAAAAATAAACTGGATTCCATCCTATTGAAGACGTGGTATCTCTCATTTTCCTTTTTTTTTTTTTTTTTGATGACTTGGATGACTCACAACTCAAATTTTTCTACTGACCAGGGTTTTCTGCCCAGTACAGTAATCCAAAGCGTAAAAGTAGTAGTCCGATCTGAACAACTTGTTGGGAGATTGTAGCGCTACCTTAGAAAGAATCCATGCCACATTTCAATCTTGTCAAAAAAAAAGGGTTTCCTCACAAGGACTTAAGTTTGTTCGTTCAGTTTGTGCGACAGCTATTGTGGGCGAATATCTTAAAAACTGGATGACAATTCTGGGCTTTACAAACTACTTAACTTCGGTATAAAATAATGTTCAGTGTGTTACAAATAATTTAGAGAAATATTGCCGAACTGACATACTTAGGCAACTAAAAATTAGAGATCGTTTAGGTTATATACCCATTTGTTGTGGGTATTCGGTTGTGTTGTCGTGAACCATTGAGAGAGAGAGAGAGATAGAAGGAAATAATCTCTCTACTTCTTGAATTATCAATAAGGTAGCACGAGTTTTGGCCATTAAACGCTTTATAACACCGAGTAATATTAAACTTTTTTTTGTGGAACTTTTCGTGGAACTCCATATGTACATATGTATATCATAGTTTACATTAAATAAATGCTTCGAAATTTATAAGCATAGTTCTACTGAGTTACAACAGGATTCACTTTTTAAGTTCAATCTGGCGGAAACCTGAGACAGTGAATATAAGAGCCTAGAACAGTGTAACATGGAGAAGTAGGAGTACCGTTCGTTTTTCAGAACGGTACTCCTACTTGCTTCGCAGTCGCTAAGCCATTCAGCTCCTTTGATTTCAGAAAAAGTGCTGAAAGTGGAAAGATCTGAAAAACATGGTATGTAGTCCAGCTTAGGAGACCATAGCTCACTTAAGAACTATGTAAATTCAATCATTTATGTGGAACTTTACCGAGAATTTACCGACACTCTCTTGCTTTAAATTATTCTCCTTCACAAATTCTGATTACAGTTCATATCTGTCGACTTCATTTTTAAAATATTTTTCACGATAAACCTTTTTTTCCAGTGCATTGGGCAACCTAAGAATTGAGCCGTCTCTGGTGAAAAAAGGGCAATTTTATTTTTGTTTTTTTTTTTGCCATTTTAAAATCAGTGGCTTGTAATTCTAGTAGAGCATGACTCACATTTGTATTAGACTGAAGAACACACATACATATGGACACATGCCGACACAAGCCACAAGCCGGTAAGTTAGTGCACGCAATGAGTTATGCAGTAACATAGAATAATTGCATGGGAACAATGTGAGAATGGAACATGCAACGAAGCGTTGCAAGTAATCACGCTGCTCTCGAGTAGTGCCAGTTTTGGGCTGAATTGTTTAAATGTTGGCACAAATGCGATTTTATGCTTGGCTGCGTAAATGCAACAACGAAGCGATGGAAGTTTCGAGGTAAAAAATTAAAAATAAAAAAAAAAAAGTTGTGGAAAAAATAAATGAATGCAAAAGATGAAGTATAATATATAGGAAAACTAGCGATGGAGATAACCATAAAATAGCAAAAACAACAGAAGAGCGAAGCAAAACAAAATATAGTTAATTGCAAAAAAGTAGGAAGTCAGTTGGTAACAACAACAATAATGAGCTTCACATCAAAAAGATTTTAAAGTGATTTGTGTGCACAATTTTCCAATTGTCTCGCAGAAGACGGGTAATAAAAGAGCTGGAAGCAAAAGAGGGACGGGGTCGTAAGCAAGATACTGAGTGTGCAATTAAGCCTGTTGCACAGCCATTAGAGCATTACAGTTTTATACACGGTGGCAACAGTGTTGCATGCAGCGTGTTATTCAAGAAGGTTAAGAAGAAAGGCGATATATGTACATAGGTTTACATATGAAGGAAGGGAGTTATATTAGGGCTATGGGTAAATTCACCTGCTAAGGATTCAAAAAGCAAATATTCATAGAAATGTTTTCGTTTAAAAAGAATCATTCGCCTAGGAGGTCTAGTAGATATCAACGACAGGGTTATTTAAGGGAGAATATCGACTTTCCTTTCGAAAAAGTTTGTGTCGATCTTTTTTAAAAATGCTTTAGTGTGAGGAGAAGCGAAACACCTTGAATGTCTACTGAATGTTATTGGTAGCAATCTTCAGGGGATGAGATGAATTCTCCTATCGAAAAAGTTTGTGTAGACAGGTAACATCTAAAATTTTTTTTTATTGAAGAAGTTCCCATATTATCATAGAAGAGAAGATAGAAGGATTTTTTGCGTCTACAAGTAGAATTTGAAAATTATCTTCTAGTGAGGAGGATCCGTTATTACCATGGCAGAGAAGAGAGAAATGTGAAATGGGCTTCCAGCGGCAACCATTTCTGTATTCCTATTCAACACAACCCATTTGACCAAGAACTATGAAGCGAAGAGAGCAAATGAAGGAACCATCTAATCACCAAATTCTACAAGTCCCCGTCCTGTTATATGGTGTAGAGGTAAGGACGATGACATCATCTCATGAGTCGGCATAACGAGTTTTTGAGAGAAAGATTCTGCAGAAAGAAGGACCTGGCACAGTTGGAACCTCCAATTGGTGCCAAACAGCGAAAAGAAAGAACGACTGGTGCGCTGCTGTAAACTCGGATACAACCACGTAAGCGCTGTCTACGCCAACGAAAAAGAACAAGAAGTCTCTCAGCTTTTTTCAATAATAAAATTCTTCTTCTTAAATCTCCCTACATGTTGTTCAGATCGAACTACTATGCTGCCATACAAACTAACCAATCAAAATGAAGTCCTTGTATGGACAACTTTTTTATTAGACAATATATCTCCACGGAATTTTACATAGAGGGCAGGCCAGGGCAGCGACACCAGCTCTGAAGAAGATCAGATGGCACCACTGTAGTATATACATATGTAGCTGTTATGCAAACTGACTTACACACTTTCTCAACTCCACTCGAACTTACATCCACCTTACTTGCTAGCAATTTAACTGCGGCATCATAGTACTCGCTGTTGTTGGTGGTAAGCGCCGTAGCAGCGCATTGCAGGCGCTAGCACTTCAGCAGAAATATCTGCCAGGGCAACAACAACAATAAACACAATAATAACAGCAAGTAAAACGTCGCCCCCACAAAGCAGCAATAATGCATAATACTACAAAATGCAAGTACTTTTAATGTAACTAGCCAACTACTTGGTCACCTAGAAGTGAGCACACACACATACAAACATGGATATACTGCAACTATTGACACACTCGCGATGGCCACTCGACGGTGACTTGAAGTGATTTGTTGGCCCTTTAACCAACCAATTTTTTACTGCCGCTCAACGAACGCTGTCACATCGCATACAATTTCCAATTGTTACTGCTGTTGCACACACATAATTTTCATTTCTTCATCAGCGTTTGCTTATTGCTGTGGCACTTGAGGCACCTAGCAAACACAAACATACACACACACATGCAAAGAAAGATATAAAATATTACGTAGCACTCGACAACAATGGCAGAATTTGCGCTCAAACTACATAGTGTGGCATGAAATTGCTTCTTAGTTGGCAATTGGCCAACCTAAGCACACTCAAAGGCACATATATGTAATACTATACGTACTATATAGATATAGCATGAATCTGGTGTGCTTTGGGTTATTGCACTTTTGAGCATTTGCTTATTAAATTTTTTTCTACTCTAAATTATTTGCATGGACATATTTATGTATAAGAATGTATGTATGTTTGAAAACATGTAATAATATTCAATTATTATGCACATGTTGCATGCCACCTTTATTTTTAGTTTTACCTTTTTTGTCTATCATAATTTGTTGTTGTTATCAATTTTCTATTTTCATGCCATTTATATACCATGGACGGGTAAAACCTAGAGAGAAACGTTGAGCTTCTTGCCCAAAGCAACGCTATAATCTCCGAAGAGATTTTCCAGTGTACGGTTAACATCCGAAAACGTGATCAGCTTTGGGAAAACCACGCATTGTTTATACGAAAGAAGCACGGTAAAGAAAATCAAAAACCGATGGAATGAGCTGCCTGGGTGCAAAACTGCAAAAGTCAGGTACAAAACGGTAGATCTGAAGTACAGAAAACTGCTATTGGCACTCGATAGAAAACACTGCAGGAATATGATGGATATGCTAACTGGTCACCTTCTGGTGGCGGCAAACGCCTTCAAGATGGGACTAACAGATCGAGAAGACTGCAGGAAATGTCTAGAGCAGCGCACCAGGGAAACAATGGAGCATCTTTCGAGCACTTCTCCCGCATTGTCCAAACTCTGCTGTAAGCATCTGTGGTCCCCACGCTATGATATACTGGAGTAGGTGTCGATAGTGAGGCCGTAGAGTGCTAAAATTCGCGTCAAGCGCAGGCAACTTTAAGGATGATTACTACTCTTGAACTAAGCAACTGAACTCCACCTGGTATCACAAAGGACCAAAACTGGTATATGCGGGGCTTATTGGCCTACCAGGTTAACTTAACCTAACCTTATGTCTAATGACATGCAGGGTATAATAGCTGCGTTGTAACCGAAGCTACCTTTTATTATTTTTTTTCTGTTGTTGTTATTTTTGAATTTTCTGCCCATTTTCACACTACAATTCACATAATTATGCATGATAATTTTCGCTTCATGTCATGTGATAATTAAATGTCAAGAGTGCTCTCAGATTTTGATGAGAAAAATCAGTGTGCTGCCATGACACCGTTTCTGGTGAGTTGCATGGCAAATTATGTGTGCGGCTATATTGGGTACAAATTTACTGATATCATACTTAGGGCACCAACATAATATAATTCGGTTTTTCGTACATATGTACTTATGTGTGTGTATTTTCAATTTGTACTACATAACCTAGTAAGTGGAAGTGACAAGCCGGCACTCGAAGCATTGGAAAAGTAGTCACTTGAAAAGGTATACTGTGGAGAGTAAGTTCTAAGCTTTTTACACTCATCGCATTATGATCGAACTGACAGTTGTTGGATTCTGTTCTTTCGTAGTCAAGTCTTGCACAGTTGGACAAAAAGCAACCTCAGCAAGTTTCTATAATCTCTCCAGCTGGCATGGTCATAAAGACTTTTTGGATCGGAATGAAGCGGAAAAGATTTAGGAAGGACCTCTTGTTAAGTTTAGTTAAGCATTAGTTAGGCCTTTTTCACTTTCTCTCGCTGATATGCGGCTTTCTGAAAGATGAAGAATTGAATTCATTTGAATTCATACCGCGCTCTTGCCAAATAAAGGTTAAACCATCCAGTCGAACTAGCTGACATCGAAATTAGTTTTCTTAGCAGATTTTTGGCAAGCTAAAGTGGTATCGCCCTTTTTTGGCGCAAACCTAATATTTCCAACAGAATGAAGCTCATCCTCTTCCTCTACTTTCCCCGGCGGGTACTGCATCGAATACTCTTAAAGCTGGATTGTTTTCATCCATTCGGACGACAAAACATAGCCAGCACTCATGTCACGTGCTTTTTTAAAGTATGCCAAGATCGAAGCAAATGGGTTATGTCGTTAAGGTAATAATTGTCCCACTATCACAGCATAAATTGTCCGAACGTCAAATTTCTGATAAAGTAGCATTCAGCAAACCACCCGTTGCCGAGTTTTTAAAGCAAGTTAGAGAAACGGGATCAACGGACCGAAAAAATGCTCTGGACGACGAAAAAAGACGAATGTTGAAGACCGGATGATTAAGCGTAAATGTATCCAGGACCGACTCAAATCTTCCGCAGACATATCTAGAAAGAGTTCTTGGATGCATCTGGTGTCGAAATGGATTCATCTTCTGTACTTAGGAAATTGATAAATGCCGGACTTGTAGAAAGACATCCCTAACAAAAAACGATACCAATAGGTAAAATTTCTGTGAAAACGGGACAGTCGAGCACTGAAAGAATGTGAACTTTTCGGATTAAACGAAGTTTAAGCTCCTTGGATCGGATAACATCCACCGTGTGAGACGCTGATCTGGCGAAAGGTACTAAACTGAATTCATACTGTTTACTATAAGACAGTCAGTTGATTGAATGACGTGGTGCTACTTCACCTATGACGGAACGGAAGCATTGACTCTTATTGATGGTCGGGAAAACAGAGATTTCAGTTTTAAATAGAGATTTACTACCAGTTAACGAACAGCAGTATTCTCTAAGAACGGACTTTATATTTCAGGATTATTATGAGCCAAGTCACCGATCTCACAAGGTAAGTTTTGTTTTTCTTTTAATCTCACAAGTATTTTGTTTTAATTTCAAGTCAAAAATCTTGCCGCTTATTTGTTGCAAGTAAAGGAATTTCTAAAAAAAGTGTTATTATCCAATTGGATTGGCCAGGTAAATAGCCTTGACCTAAACCCAATTGAGAACCTTTGGGCCGTTGTTAAGGCGCAGGTAGCTGGAAAAGGCTACAGAACCAAACTGACCTCGATAACATTATAAAGGATACTTGGCACAACAGTTATTGTGGATTAATTCGATACTATGTCAAAAATATGGAGTTTTCAGGCTATCCAGTGAGAAAATTTTAACAGTAATTTCCAGTTTGAGAATTATTCAAATAAATTTAAATAAATCACCTAAAATTCTCAAATATTTAATTAAATTATTTTTATTATTCCCATTAATAAACCATTGTAAATATATCCTAGATTATTTATATTCACAATTTTGTTTCTCATGGTTAATTCGGTTTCGGCAAACAACAAATACACAGTGCTTTTCAAACTGTCGACACACTTGCCCAAGTGAATTTGCCAATCTTTAATTGCAGTCAAACTTGCAAAAAACAGCAAAATCCATAAGTGACTGGCTGGTGAAGGTACAGCATTACAGTAATATAGCAACAACAACAAAAAATAACAATAATAAGAGCAATAATAACAACAATAAGGGCTACAAGACGAAGTAAAAAATTTATAATGGTATGCATTTTTTTTTTACTTGAGGGTATACATATATACCATACGATCAAATTTGACTCAGACTGACAAAAAATACATTTTCACGTATTTGATTACAAATCTTTATACTCGCAATCGTCTTCGAAATAGGCTACTGAGAGGATGCATCAGATGGTAAGTAGCGTTTATGTTTACGTAGTTGTTAGTGTGGCAACTGTAGCAAGCCCAGTATTCACATGCTTTACGTACTATCCATTGTTTCACTAACATTTATTCAACTGATCCTAGCAACCGTAACACCAATGGACAAAAGTTGTATGCAAGTGACAAATATGTTGTCAAGAAGAATACGCAAAACACAAAAACAAAAGAGTATAGAGAAATCAGCAGTTCACCAACGATAATGAAGGAACACAAAACAATTTCATGCAATGTTGCAGCATGTGGCAACGCGGAGCTGTTTTCGCAACTGCAGGCAGTCAAACACTTTGCACATTTGATGCAAACGCACATACAAACAAACATGCATATACGTATATACATATACATATGTACAAGTATATACCAACACACACACCACACGACGTTCACAAGTGTCCACACCTGGCGCTGTTCGAAAACGCTAGGCACCAAGAACAACAACATAACGTACATCGATATTAGCACGTGCTTGTTGTTGTTTTAATCGTTTTGTTGCACATTTGGTTGCTGCTGCCGCCGGTCATTTCGGTTGACCAATAACACTTTTGCTCCGAGGTTTTATGAGTTTTCGGCAAATATTATTCAATCAGCGCCGCTGATGGCGTGCAAATGCGGCCAGCTATCGGCTAACTGGTTGGTTGTTGTTGATGCAGCCGCTGTTGACTGTATGGCAATGTTTACGGTAAACGAGCAATAAATGTAAATGCGCTAGCACACACACACACATATACAAACATAGCATATTCGCGACGCGCGCAAATGCATTGGCAAATATGCTAAGTTGGCCTCGTTGGTTGCGCTCGAAATTGTGAAACTATTCGGTCATAATATTTTCTGCAAGCCCACCGCATTTGCTGCCCTTTTGTGCGCGAAGAAGTGTGTGTTAAGTAAATTTACATAAAAATTTTAATAAATTTTGAAAAAGAGGCGAAATTTCGCAAGCCCTCTAAACTTTGTTGCAATGGCAATTTAAACATTTATTTTACAAAATACTCGAAAGCTTTGAAATGAGGAAAGGAGGGACGAAGTAAGGGTGCAGCCAAGTATTAAATACTCTACTACTTAAATAAATGGTGGGAAATATAAAGATTAAAAAATGAACTTATTTATTTTAATTTTTCATAAAAATTTTAAGGTTATGTGAAAAAAGGTGTTGGTCCAAAAACTTTTTCTAATAGAAATTATAGTTTTGCCGAAAATCGAGATAACCCATTTTTACGAGTAACCATAAAATTTGTAATCAACCCTCTCACCCCCTTACGACATCAGATCACCTGTAAGTTAATTTTTTTTTTTTTTTGTATTTTTTTACTTTATGTCCCTATTTTAATGGTTTTCATCCTGCCGTACATATGGAATGACTTGGCGCATTTTACGTCGATGTCTTAAATTTTAAATAGAAATCATACAAAATACAGCACTTATAAGAACTGAATCTGCTCGACCTTGCCAAGCGACATCGTTTTGCTCTATGGGCTCTTAAAAAATTCCAAGAAGATTCGACTTTTTCGAGCCAAATTTTGTTCTGGATCAATAGGTATGTAAACAAGCAAAATTGCCACATTAGGAACGAATAGCAACCTGAAGAAATTCCAGAGCTGTCATTCATCGAGAAAATATCGGTGAAAGCATTGGTCTATATTTCTGTAAAAATGACGCTGGTGAGAAAGTAATCGTCAATGGCGACTGTTATCGGGCAATGAAAACCGGGTATTTGATTGCAGCTCGTGATCTTGGCGAAAAATGGTGTCAACAGGATTTATTGAGAGAACACATCGGTTAGCAAATAATTTCCTGTGGGGATATGTGAGGTCTAAAGTCTATGCGGACAATCCGGCTTTGATTCAGGCCTTGGAGCAAAACATCACGCGTGCATTTGCCAGTTAACAGCCGAAATGCTCAAACGAGTCATTGAAAATTGGACTCAACGGATGGACCATCTGAGGTGTAGCCGCGGCCAACACCAAAGTAGGGAACCTTCAAATGGATCACCCTTTACAATGTCTGGTAAAAAGAAATCCATTACTCTTTCAACAGATAGCTTTAGTAATCTTCGACTCACGTTGCACAAATCGGGTTACTCGATATTGGCGCTAGAAAGAAAATTTTTGTGAGTACTTTTCTTGGTATTGTATGACCGTCGAAGATAGATACCAATAAAGTGAAAATATGACATGTTTTACAGATTTTTTTCAATAAAAGTGAAAGCTGAAATGTGAATAATTTTTGTGGTCCCAATCAACAGTAACAGTCAATCATCCACAACTTTGGCTTTATCGATTTCGTTCTGGTACTTTTGATTATGGAAACCTTTGCAATCTGCGAATCGCCGTTTGATCTAAGATAACGTCAAGTGAAAACGGTTGTGATCCAATAACGGAGAGCCGCCCAAACGGTAACAAAGCCTATACTGATGGTCAGAGCAATTTTGCCATGTGTTTGGAGGAATTTTCAAGGGATCGTTTTCTAGGAAATACTTCGTTTAGGACAAGAAGAAAAATTATGTTCTATCAGGCGAACATCAGGATGGATAACGACTTGTCAGAAACCGGGAGCTTAGTTGGGATGGTCTTTTGCATCAACAGTTGTCGACAAAAGTGAAATTTACAAGTTCCCTCATTATGTTACCGAAATGGTATTTCAATTCCTAATAAATAAATTTCTCTTTTTTATAACGATTTCATCAAAATTTTATCGTTTTGTTTTTGCGCACTACCTACTTATTGTGAAAGTCAGAAGAAAATAGTGGAGGCCAAGGTGGTTCTCGATTCACTAGACGGGGCTATCCAGTGGCTGCAATCTCCTTTCCTAGTTGTCGCCACGCCGCTGTCATAAATCCTAGTAATTTGTGATTGACATTGAGCATTTTATCGACTAACTGCACTTCCGACAATTTGATGTGCCTACATAAATATGTGTGTATAAGCAAAGTTATTATGCAATCCAGTCACGTTTATGACAGAAACTAACAATTTGTCTGATGTCTGCACCTTTGTCTAGCCTCAATTCGTTTCCATGAAGTCAGTAGCAGCAGCAACCTCATGCAAATTTTGTCATCACCCTTCGATTATATTATTGTGTATAAACATGAAAAGTATTGCCATGTTTCATTGATAACAAAATAATATTAGATACATTTGGAACGAAGGTTATATCATTATGTATTGAAAAACATTAACCGAGAATAATCCTTGCTCTCTTATGGGTTTTCGAACAATGCATATTATGACTGATAGAGCTAATAAGCATCGTCTCAGCCTCAGGCGACTTAGTATAATTGGCTCCCAAGCCTTTAACGAGTTTCTTTCGAAACGCTGTTTTCACAGCCGGTGAGAAAAAATTGTCCGAAACGGCCCGATTGACTTGAAATTTTCACATGGCTTCCTTAGATATTTTTGTCGGGTAATGATTGAACGAATAAGATTTGTGATAATAATTTCGAATTTTAAATCTTTATAAGGATTAACTCTTAACTACTTTTTAGTTTTGTGCATGAGATCCTCAGTGTTCTATGTGATAAATATTTATTCTTTATTTTTCTTTAAAGCAACTGGCAACACTACTACATTGCAGCCCTCAAACGCAACTTTTGGCTACTGTTGACACAATCTCACCACTCTCACCACAAGCGCCATTGTTTCAACAGAGACTGCAATGAAGATATACATATAGTATATACACTCGATTGTATGTATGTATGTATGTATTTGGTGACTTGGTCCATATGCGATAACGCTGTCAAATAAATTGAATCAAATGTTGATTTGCATATGAAATTTTCTACTTAGCAGGGTGTCTTCCGCCCAATCATGCTCGTGGTGCAACCGTAAAGAAATTTCTACATCATTATTAGAAGAGTGTGGGGAACTTTCCTGCGGTGGCACTCACATCTGTATGTATGGAAATGTTTTTAGATTTGCTTTCATTAAAATTTGAGCGTCGGTAGCGGTCTTCTAGTAAACGAACAAAGTATATATGTATGGCATATAGTCAATGTATATGCATATATGTACTATATATACATACATCGACACAAAGCATGCAAATGCAACCTTTGTGTGGTGAATAATGCGGCAAACTGTGGGAGTGTTGTTTATTTCAAGTTCAAAACCACAAATTCCCATTCTCGTACACTTAGCGGCTTTTTGAAAATATTTTGTTTTTGCAGCTTTCATTTTTTTTTTTTAATTATTCTTTATTTCTAGTGACTTTTTTGCACGCATTAAAAGTGATTCACATATATCCATATGTATGTATATGCACTTGCACATACATATATGCATTTCTGTTTTTTGTTGGTATTTTTGCTCCGTTGACTTTTCTATATGCGTTCCATACATTTCTCTGGTGGCTTTTATCAACAAAAGACGCATTTCATTCATTATTATCAACGCTATCTTGACAAAGCTTCACTGCTGCCTTCGTTCCGGGTGTGATTTCAGCCAAGGGTGGGTGGCATAAAAGGCGACAATAATTTAAATGTCAAGTCACATTATGTTGTCATGGCTTGTGTATATGGGGTATACATTAGGGTGTTGCTTACGCACTGTATTTTACAGTTTTATATCAGATATTGTTATAGTCGAAAATATTATATACACATTTTAACACTGATGAGAATTTATTAAGGTGTGAGACTTCACAGTTATTTTTAATATGGAGAACAAAACAAATATTTTGAAACAGAAAATAAAAAATAAATATATTAAAAAAATTAAATAAAGTAAAAAAGTAAAAAAAATTTAATAATAAAAATTAAATATAAATAAAAGTGATTTTAATATTTAATTATAGAAACAAGCTTTTTTGGTAAAGAAAAAAATAAGAGTAAAAATAATTTAAACATTTAAACACTAGAAATAGGATGTTTTAGAAAACGAAAAAAAATTAAAAGATTCCTATAAAGAGGCACTTTTAACACTTTCCTACAGAAACGATTTTTTTAGAGAAAGAAAAAAATAAATTAATTTTAGCATTTAATTTTAAAACTGTTTGTTTTGTTTTTCTTTAATGATGAAAAACGTTCTTTTTAGAAACGAAAAAAAAAAATAATTATAAACAAAATTTAAAAAAATTATAGAAAAATTTAATAATAAAAAAGGTAATTTTAACCCTTAAATACAAAAACAAATTTAAAAAAAATTAAATAAATAAAAAATTAATTAACTCAAAATTCAATTTTAAAAACTGTTTTGTTTTTATTTTGTAGAAACGGACAAAAAAATATTTGAAAAAAATATGTAAAACATAATAATTAAAAGACAATTTTAACATTTAATGTGTTTTTTTAGGAACGTAGAAAAATTAAAAAATAGTTACAATAAAAAAATAAAAATAATTTTAACATTTAGTTATAGAAACACATGTTTCGACGATTACTTGAATTTTGTCTCCCCAGAGAAAAATTGACACTTCGATTCCAGGACGTGATACCTTAACCAGCATGAACCAGAACAAAACACCAAACTTATAATGGATGCGATAACTTCTTAAAAATGTTAAATAATTTTTTTTAAGAGCCACCCTAGTATACAATCATCAAGGCACATATCCACGCTATATAACATATTCAAATACACAAACATAATGCACACTTTATCCCTTTTGTTTTGTTTTCGATAAGCAGACGCTCTGGCTCAGATGAAATTTATCTTATAAAGCAGTCAAGCTGGAATTGTATAAAATTAATGTAATGAAATTGCATACTTTAAATTAAATTTCCATGTGAATGCGTTAATGTTGTGTTTACACCTGTGTGTCGACGGGAATGTAGATTTACGACGCTTTTTCTGGCTTTGCATTCCGATCAATGCTTCTTGCTTAAGCCTACTGTGAGCCTCTTTGGACTTGCGATAACAACGCCTGAGGTGTGATGACTGAAGCCTTAAGATTTCAAAAAGAATGTAATTAAATTTTATTTGTATGATCTCAATGCATTTCTAATTAAATATTTGCTTTTTTTAAATTTAATTAATTAATTTAATACCCTTCACAGATGCATTTTTTACTAGAAAAAGGGTATAAAAGGATCATTGTCTTGATTATGATTAGTCAGTCTTCCAGCACATGAAGAACGTAAGTGGCGAAATACCACTGGCTCTTCTTCCAAGGGACAGCATTACCAAAGGTGTAAACTTCACTAAAAACTTCAAGGTGACCCTCAGCAGTAAGGCTGATTGCACCGATTCCGCTCTCGAGCTACTGCTTAGGGATGGTGCAATAAAATGGTACACCGACGACTCAAAAACCTTGGAGGGAATTAGCTCAGGAATTGCAGGGTCACACACTAAAATCTCCATACCTATTGATAGTTTTCCGAGCATATTCGAAGTAGGGGTCTTTGCAATAAGTCGGTGCGCAGAGATAAACCTCCAATGCAACAATCGCAATGAACGAATAGTTATACCCAGCCACACATACCAGATCAAATCACTAGTAGTAGTGCAGGAGCGTATGGAACGGCTGAAAAGTCCATCAGATCGTAACTAGGTGTACCTTATCTGAGTGCCCAGTCACGAAGGTATACCCATTCATGAACTGGCTGATGAGTTCGCCCGCTCCGCAGCATCCACAAACATGGTAGGACCTGAACCGTTCATTGCGGTTGATTCGCATACCATATAGGAGCTGCTCCGCAAGGATGAATGTTTAAGTAAGAGGGGTATAGGCAACAACTTCATGTCATGCGCTATGCCAGCTTGCTAATGAGTGGTTACAACCTTTAAAGGTTTAAATATGTAATCAACAACCCAAGGGACATACTCAGGCTACTTGTTGCCTTCTAAACTGGCCATTGCAAGCTTAGGAAGCACTTACAAAACATTGGCCTACCTTCTTGTGTGAATTGCCGGATCTGCGACATGTAGTCTGAGACTCCGGAACACCTGCTAATTAATTGCAAAGCAGTCTGTAGGTGCAGGATAAAGGTCCTTGGATCTATATTTCCAAATATCTGATCTAATGAGAGCTATATGCCATCTATGTAGGGGCCATGTTGGAAAATTGTAGCGTTTCCTTACAAGATATTCCATGAAAAATTTCATCAAGAAATCTTGAGAAATAAAAAAGTTTTCCATATAAGAACTCGATTCTGATCGGTCAGTTTGTACGGCAGCTATGTACAATAGTGGTCCCATATTGGTCAGTTCAGACAAATGATCTTCTTCTTAGGGGTGAAAGACGTGCGTAAAGTTTTATATAGATATCTCAAAAACTGAAGGATCAGAAGAAAGGGTTGTGGATGATATGAGCTTCGGCCGACTAAAAAGCTTAACTTCAGCGTGCTTACTTCTAGATTTCTTTATAAGGACATAAAAATGTTCTCTGTAGCCCAAAGACTGCTCAAATGTAATGCAATTTTGTATTAAAATCTCCCTCTGAGAGAGAAGAGCTCATTGTTCATGTTTTCAATGCCACTCGCCCCACAAAAAATTCAAAGTCCAGTGCCAGCCATGGAAATGAGCCGCGATAATCGAACATTAATTTTAATTAAAGTAACCAGTTTGAGACTTTAATCTTATTTAACCCTCCAATGACGGGCAAGTACATGCAACAACCACCCTTTTGAAATTGACAAACACGCCGCGCCTGCCAATAAGCTTGCCGGCCAACGCCTTAAAGCCGATTAAAAACATGAAAAATCTATATGCTAACTAACCTTTGGTAGCGTCTAACGGCTTCAAGGCTGCCTAGTAGCTATTTAAGGCCATCTCTCCTGGTTCGTCAGTTTATCTGTCTGCCAGCATGACTGCCTGCCCATGAACTCTAATACTAATAACGGGTGATTTTTTTGAGGTTAGGATTTTCATGCAGTAGTATTTGACAGATCACGTGGGATGTCAGACATGGTGTCAAAGAGAAAGATGCTCAGTATGCTTTGACATTTCATCATGAATAGACTTACTAACGAGCAACGCTTGCAAATCATTGAATTTTATTACCAAAATCAGTGTTCGGTTCGAAATGTGTTTCGCGTCCGTGTCCGATGAGCGATGAGGCTCATTTCTGGTTGAATGGCTACGTAAATAAGCAAAATTGCCGCATTTGGGGTGAAGAGCAACCAGAAGCCGTTCAAGAACTGCCCATGCATCCCGAAAAATGCACTGTTTGGTGTGGTTTGTACGCTGGTGGAATCATTGGACCGTATTTTTCAAAGATGCTGTTGGACGCAACGTTACGGTGAATGGCGATCGCTATCGTTCGATGCTAACAAACTTTTTGTTGCCAAAAATGGAAGAACTGAACTTGGTTGACATGTGGTTTCAACAAGATGGCGCTACATGCCACACAGCTCGCGATTCTATGGCCATTTTGAGGGAAAACTTCGGACAACAATTCATCTCAAGAAATGGACCCGTAAGTTGGCCACCAAGATCATGCGATTTAACGCCTTTAGACTATTTTTTGTGGGGCTACGTCAAGTCTAAAGTCTACAGAAATAAGCCAGCAACTATTCCAGCTTTGGAAGACAACATTTCCGAAGAAATTCGAGCTATTCCGGCCGAAATGCTCGAAAAAGTTGCCCAAAATTGGACTTTCCGAATGGACCACCTAAGACGCAGCCGCGGTCAACATTTAAATGAAATTATCTTCAAAAAGTAAATGTCATGAACCAATCTAACGTTTCAAATAAAGAACCGATGAGATTTTGCAAATTTTATGCGTTTTTTTTTTTAAAAAGTTATCAAGCTCTTAAAAAATCACCCTTTAAATATATCTGCTTTTGCCCTCTTAAGCCCTGCTAAGCTGTTGCTGAAAAACGACGCGCCGGCAGTTTGGAGTGGCAAAGCCTGTAAATACAACCATGCAACCCCTTTGTAACTCCTCATTCGACTGACATTCACTCACTCACTCATCCATTTCTCATTTGCCAGTACTGCTTGCCACCCAATCCATTATACTCGAAACACCCAAGCGTAGTATAGCATTGTTAGCCACTCTGGCAGGCAAGCAGTCATTTCACGCTTCGCAGCTAACATATACTGAAAGTCATCCTCATATCCTCACTCCTTGCGCCCACATTTCACACTCACTGCACCGTACCGGCACTCACTCGCTCTCTTCTTTCACTTTCATTCATTGGATATTTGTTTTTGGTGTGTATATAACTAAAAGCGTGAGTATTGTATTTGTCAGTCATTAAGGTGTCTCGAGTGATTTATTGTCGCTAGATTTGTATATGTGTACATATGTTTTTCAATACACAAAACACTTTCATTTGTGTTGCGCTCACTCTCTTTAATGCCCCTCCTAATATCGTTTTATAACAGCTTTAAAGCATTACGACAACAAAACACTCGCAACGAAAGTGTTTTCACACAACTCAAAAAGTCAATTGGCTATTAAATTTGGCAAGTTTCAGCCTGAAGTCAAGCGAGCTTGCGTTTATTGAAAAGAACACTCACTAGCTTACGTCTGGTTGAGTCCGCCTCTCATTTAAAATGTGAGTTAAAGATAATCTTTATATTGTTCGCGGCGTAATTAATGATCTTTTTGTAGTAAAAATTAATTTGACGGGAAGGAAGTTCGGAAAAGTGGTCAATGCGCTCTAAATGGTTTTTTAAAAAGCAATGATTAATAATGGCGTTTAGAGATTGTTTTTGGTAGAAAACGCAAGCGATTATGAGTGAAAGAAAACGTTTAAATCAGAAAACGGAAAAGTAGGAAATGTGAAAAAGATTATCTGATACATTTTTACGCCTATAAAAGAGAAGAGAGAATGAAATATAAAATTTATCTCTCAATGTAGCAAGAAAGCATTACTAAATATTCAACAAACAGAACCCCAAACGCTTTGAATCTCTCATTCAGTGATTTGTGTGTTCAATTCCGATTTCTCTAAACTAGTTAATTGTATAATTTTCTTGAAGTCTGCCTTCCGAAACGTATGGGTCCGGTTGTGAACAAGTGCAAGACGAAATATCTCCCGTCATCAAACAAACAATCGTCGCATTTGCATTTGGCGCGCTGTTGTTAACTCGGCTATACCATATAATACTTCCTTTTTCTGTTGGATTAACTTTGAAAAAAATTCTAACAGCCCCATTCCGCGGCTCTCATAGTTATCAAATAATCATTAAATAAAAATAAAGTTATGTTGTAGAGGTTGACATAAGTCAAACATTTTCCACTAAAGAAACGTAGATATCCTTCTGGCCTATAATGAACTCGAAGAGTCCCGCCGAACTTCTTTCTCTCAGCAAAATCAATCTCACCGCAATTGTAAGTATTCTGACTGAACACTGTCCAATAGGTTTACACGCGATGCGGCTAAATATTTTGTCCGACGCGTTGGAATCAACCGGTCACTTTCTCCTCTATTGTCTAGCTTTTGTTAAACTCAGACTGAAATATCTCGGTAATCACACCTTTGATGAACCTAACGAAATGGCTAGACTTCATGTTAACATCCTTAACAAATTTCTGGTCCATTTGTGGGATCCATCGATTAGGATTAACTCTACGACCTAACCTAAGACCTAACAGGTCGAATTTTTTCAGATACGACTTAGATATGTGACAACCCCAGATCCAAAAAGTTGAATGAACAAATTTTATAGATACTAGTATATTAAAGTAGTCTCTTCCCAATACTCCCGTACAACTTTGGGATTATTATTGTGCAAATTACAGTTAGCAAAAACCAATTGTAACCAAACTTCATCGGTAAAGCACATAAAATCCGATGATTTACGTGATCATTACATGGATTAAGATAAATGAAATGAGTGTGGTTTGGAAGTGGAGCTCACTCCCCAAGCCCGAAATAGACAAACGCTTTCCGAACAGACAAATTTTCAAAGAATATAGCAAGTGTTGCATACTCCTACACAATTTGCTACAACACCCCCAATAGTACATTACTCTGGTTGTCTAAATGCATTGATTAGTCTTGAAACGTAGACTGACGAGCAACCCCACTTTAGTGGCGAGGCATATCACGTACTCGTTAGCGAAGAAGCCCGGCAAATGAGTAGCTTTATACACTTTCAAGGGTATATAAGTAGATATGTATGTTATTGAGAGGGAAGGGGTGCAGTAGTGGTAGACTTTGCCGCCAGCCTAGCGCATGATATATGCGAAAAGCCGACTTTGCACAGTATGACTTTCATTAATTTAACTTTATACACTTTTACTGCAGTTCTTCATAATACTGTTCCTTCTCTTCTCCGTTTCTTTCTTCTACAGTTCAAGTAAAATAAATGAAACCAGCGAATTGCGTTCAAGTTCAAGACTGTTGCGAAAACAAGCTCCAATAAAGAATGAACAAAGACAAGCTCACGCAAGGCAAACGCGCTGACACTTAGTCAATGGGACCGTCTAACTTTGTAAGTATGCGAGTACGAAATACTTACAAAGTTAGCCGGTACGAGTATGTGCTTAACTTGCAGTACTTGAGCACTGAAATGATTTGTTTGCGCATTGCGAAAAGCGAAGACCATTTTAGCTCTTCGTTCGCTTAGGTTGTGATCTCAACACTTGAAACGCGGTTGAAGTACTTTACATTTGTGTAATTTCTAACGGTCTGTTTGTTGTTTATCCTTTCATACTCTTTTACTTTGCATACGCTCTTACTTTCCCTTGAAATAATACGTTCCTCCAAGCTCTCCTACTACTTCTTCCCTTCAACCCAAACAACGTTGCAATACAACTCAACTCTCACCACACTCACTTTCTATCCACCACACAAGTACAACCTATGTAAAGTAGGCGTCGAGTTTCAGTGTCAATTTTAGTGGATCTAACCTCAGGCGTTTCACAGACGAAAATAATGTCGTTACGTACACACATACAATTATTTTTTTGTTACAACAGTGTGAGTGTCGTGTAATTTTAAACATTTACATGTTGTTCATTTTGTACCACCGGCATGAGCTACCCTTATACAATGCAAAGTGTGCTTTAGCTAACACCATTAAATAAAACGCGATAAATTTCAGTGAGTTGCAACCCCAAAAAATAGACTGAACGCAGGTAACAATGTGGTTGAGACCCATGCTACTTTCACTTTTTGCTTTCAACTGTTGGCTAAAGCTGGGAAAGGTAGTTTTTATACCCCAGTTTAACGCTAGTGAATGTAGTGTTCACAGTAACGGTTGTCGGTATTGTATTTTATAAATGAAAATAATCTATACTTCTAGTGTATTCTTACTGTTGTCCTTCGAAACGTAGGTATATGAGTTCGTTCCAAACACACTCCGTTCATCCGTTCGTTCCATTCATTTGTCCAATTGTTCTTTCATTCATCTATACCTTCATCCTTCCGGTTATCCGCCTATTCGCCTTCGTCCGTTCAACAATTTATGAGTCTGTTCCAAACACACTTCGTTCATCCATCTTTCTTTCGTTCATCTACATTTTCATCCGTCCAAAAGTCGACTATTCGTTATTCTTCCGCTCATCAATCCATTCCTATGTTTCGATATCGATATGGATGCCGATTATTGTATATCGAAATGTTTAGAATGTTTTATTCTGTTAGTTTGTTCATGCCATCGCCCATCCAACTATTAGATAGATAGATAGATAGAAAATAATTGAGGTTTTGCACTGCGAGATATGGTCTATTGCGCCCTCTCCTATATCATATATAGTCACAAAGGTCAGAAAATCTAAACAATTCCAAGAGCTTGCTGGCGCGATAGAAGTGATGTGATCCTTGTCCACCTAGATGGATCCTAAGATCTTCAACATTCTTCTACAAACTGCTGGACAATCAAGAACATAAAGTCTGGAGTTTCCGGTTACATGTCGCAAAGTCGGAAGTGTGCACAAGAGACTATGCCCATGTTCATCAAGTGTTTTTTGAGTCCACTGGCTACGCTGGCTAGGTCATGTTGTCCGGATGGATGAAAACACTCCAGCTCTGAAAGTATTCGACGCAGTACCCGCCGCGGGAAGCAGAGGAAGAGGAAGACCTCCACTCCGTTGGAAGGACCAAGTGGAGAAGGACCTGGCTTCGCTTGGAATATCCAATTGGCGCCAAGTAGCGAAGAGAAGAAGCGACTGGCGCGCTGTTGTTGACTCGGCTATAATCGCGTAAGCGGTGCCTACGCCAGTAAAGAAGAAGAAGAAGAAGAACTATTTTTTATCGCGACCGAAATCAGCGCTTCCTTATTTACTGTATATTGTTTTTGTTGTTACATTTTTTCAACTTGAACAGAGCCATTTTTCAAATTCGCCGGCTATTTTAAATTTCATATGCGTTCCGTTTTTCTATTTAAATGTAAATTTTCAGTGCAGAACGCCTGAAAATATGCTACTAAATTTTACCGGCTGCCCAACAACACTTTTACTGCCAAGTGATATGTATGTATGTGCGTGTCCATGAGTCTCTCGCGAAAATGAAGTATTTATGCTGAAACGCAAGTAGGGGTGACAGCTGAAAAGCAATAAACATGAAATTTTGCTGTCGACTTTTACTCAACACACACAGAGTTGCACATACCCACAAGCATAACAGACAGGATATTGTTGCGCAAAAAAAAAGAAGTACAAAAAAGCTTAAAAAAGGATACACGTATAATTTATGTTGGATCGTACGTGATAACCACTTCATCGCTTCATTTGACGTTTGCCATAAATGAGTGAGTTGGTTGCGCTTCTGAGAGCTGAGGAGTAACTAACGGAAATGTGGGTGGCGTAGTGTTGAGGTTTAAGAGACAACATGAAGCGTGCATTTTAACGGTTATATCGAATGCTTGGCAGATTATTGCTATGCAGCAATAGTATCTAAGAAATGCGTCATGTCATACGAAGGTTTTTTTTATTTTTATTTATTTTTTATTTATTCCCAAGACATCTGTTTGAAGAAACATATCTCAGGAAAAATTTATATAAGTGGGTATGTTAATATGTATGTACATATATGCCAAGCAAGGCGCCTAGACAAGTATTTATCATGTATCGAGCGCAAATGTGGAAGACAAGTGTAAATATATACATATATATAGCGGATTGCGTCTGATTGCTAAGCGGAAAAGGAAATGCAATTTGGCTTGCCAGACACGAATCGATTTGTACAAATTGAGCAATAAAAACATTCATACTTTTTCCTATTTATAACTCTGGCTGGGGCACATAAGCCAATGAGTGGATTTGTTTTATTTATTTTTCTTAAGAAAAAAATTAAAAAATGTCATATTGAAATCTAAGGAAATTATTGTTGTTGTAGTTGTTCTGCTTGTTGTTGTTGTTGTAGTAGTAATAGTAGCAGAGAATCCAAATAACCTAAGTCTCTAAAAAGGTCGAACTTTTTGGACAGCCGGGCAATTGATGTCGTACCCAAAAATTTGGAACATTTTAGCTTGAACTCGCAGACACTTTGGGCAACGAACCATACTGGATTATACTAAAAAAAATCGAAATACACTGAATATACAGCTATGGACATACATATAAATGGCACAAAATTATATATCAACTAAATGTTAAAAATTGTCCATTAAAAATTGCTCGAAATGTCAAATTTTTGCATATAACTTTGTCCCGTAATATTCCGTTATGTTTTGCTAATTATTTACCGTTATCAATTTTGTGTAAACAACACTGATATTGAATGGACACGTAAATGGCACAAACTAATTTGCATACACAGTTCCCGCGTAAACTTCGATAGAAGCGCATGATATTTACCATAGTTGGATAGTTTTTTATCAGAAGTATTTTGAGTAAATAAGTTATAGAAAATGGGATCAGGAAAGCATACCACAATAGAATAAAGACGAATCATATGGAAAATGCATGAAGGAGGACAGAAAGTGGCCGAAATTGCTAAAAATTTAAATATTTCTCGGAAAAAAGTATACAATGCAATTAACTCATGTGTGAAGAACCCTGATTTATTGATAAAATCACAAATTCGAAAACCAAGGCCTCGAAAAACAGATGCGCGTACGGATGCTGCTATTGTAAGAATGTCCAAAAATGACCCATTCAAGTCATCACGACAGATAGCAGCCGATATCAACCAATCATTGGATACAGAAATATCTTGTAAGCTTGTCAGAAGACGACTGAATGAAGCAAACTTGTTTGGGCGCATTTCTAGGAAGAAGCCACTCCTGTCAAAAAAAAACATTTCTAAACGATTGGCCTTCCCCAGAGCCCATCAAGAAAAAGCAATCAATTTTTGTAAAAACATATTGTGGAGTGACGAAACGAAGATCAACAGGATAGGGCCAGATGGAAGAGTCTTTGTTCATCGTCCTAAAAGCCAAGAATTTAATCCAAGGTTCACACAGAAGACAATCAAACACCGGGGCGGAAACATTATGGTTTGGGGTGCATTTTTCTGGCATGGCATAGGGCCACTCGTACGGATAAACGGCAAGATGGATAAGTTTCAATACTTAGACATTTTGAGACATCATATGGAACCATATGCCTTCGATAACATGCCAATTAAATGGAAATTTATGCAAGACAATGACCCCAAACACTCCTCCAAACTAGTTAAGAATTGGTTTAGTGCGGAGAAAATCGATGTCTTAGGTTGGCCACCGCAGAGCCCCGACTTAAATCCCATTGAAAACTTATGGAATGAAGTCAAAATTAGAGTCGCGAAGAAAAATTATAAAAATCTGGACGATCTTTGAGCTGCCGTTCAGGAAGCTTGGCATGCCATACCTAAGACCAAGTGTGAAAAACTGGTTGAGAGTATTGGTCGCAGGTGTGAAGCAGTCATTAAAAACAAAGGCTACAGCACAAAATATTAGCTACTAAATTGTTTGTACACAAAAGAACCAGATAAAAACACGTTTTTAACTCGACTTTTCCCCTCTTTTGCAGATTATGCCATTTATGCGTCCATCTAATTTCATCACTTTTTCTACCTTTTCATAATTTTTGTTGTGTTATTAATGAATTCGAAATTGAGTTTGTGCTATTTTTAGATGTAAGGAATAAACTTTCAGAAATCTGCAAAAACTTGGTTGTTTGAAAGAATATTAAAGATACTTTAGCATATGAAAGTATACTTAAATGAATGTGCCATTTATATGTCCATAGCTGTATGAACGACAAAAAAAACGAAAATTGTTGCTCGAATACATAAACTAGCGTCATCTTCTCAACTGGTGAAGCCTTACACCATTTCAAAAGCGTAACCAATACGGCATCCAGTTTAACTGGAAGCCAAAAAGAAGCGGTCTAATGTTCAGGAAAAAATAATTCATTCGCCGTTAAGGAATTTATTCTCAAAACGAAACACAAAATTTTACTCATAGGGGTTTAAGATTAAGATTGAGAAATAGATTATAAGAGCTTAACGAAACGCCTTTATAGAAAATAAAGGCGAAAAGGCTTGCTTGCAAATGAAAAACACTCTCCAAAATATAGGATTCCACAATTTGGGATGCTAAAATACAGATATTTTAGACCAAAGTACATATATAGCAAGACCGCACTAGCCTTCAGTTCACGTTGAATGCTAGTTTTGAGAATGGCTAACGGCGTTATCAATGTCTTCCAGTCACTAGTAAGACTAGATCGCAGGTAACGGCAAAGTTATCGGGCTGTCAAGATAAGTTCCTAGCTGCGTAATCAGTTCAATGGAAACGGATGGCGCCTCCGCTCTCTTTGTGCTGCCAAATTTCGAATATCTGAGCTTCGCGAGAGCTTGGCGAAGGATGGATTATACATATTAAATCTTTAGCTGTCACAATATTATTTTGGCCCAAGCTGGATCGCAGGGCCCTCAGTGAGATCTTCGACGTCAGTTAGGCTAGTCTTTCCTTAATTGGAGAAGTTCTAACTGGACATTGATCTGCCGGTGTCCGGAGAATCTTACCGGACAGCAGTTGGAGGAAGAGAAGGTAAAAACATCTTTCAGCCATTGCGAAATCAAGGCTTAACCAACTGTCAGTTCACATTTTTAGACATCCCGCTGAGTAAGTAATGTGTATAAATATAGTAATATTATGAAATGCTTTTGACAACTAAAATGCTTGACTGTTAATCCTATTGAAAATGTTGATTTGTATATCAAATGTTCCTCCGAATTTATTTTTTTAGTGACAGTTTTTTAATATTATCTATTTGTTAAAAATAAAATTTCGAAACAGGTGGCAACGCTTCTTTCTTATATATGCATGTATATTTCAGAAATGGTTATTTTATTTATTTTTAGTTTAGAGCCCATACTTGAACTCATTTAATCAAATAAAAAAATAAAACAAATGGTAACTCTGCTCAAAATAGTTTTATTTATAAATATATATGTATATTTTATAATTTTGTGCTGAGATCCTTGAGTTATTCGAAGAAAAATCGGTCTCTTTCCTCTGACAAAAGCATTACTTCCATTAGTGTATCAAAGCGGAAAGTGTGAAAACTTTTTATGAAAAGAAAAACTAAACACAAATTTATTTTTCACGTGCAAAAGCTGTCACATGTCTCCTATAGCGTTACAGTTTTATTACCGCTACAACATTTACACCATTAAATTCCATTTTTATAGCTTCCATTTTGCACTCGTAGTAAAGGCTTCAGAAATGTGTCGCACTCACAAATGTATAGTATACAATGAGTTCAGCCTTGAGGCGACGCTTGCAACATTTGTCAATGCAGTATAATTTTATATTCGTATTTCGCGTAATTGAAGTATCTACAGAGGTAGTCATAGAAGTGGGGATAATAAGAGTTTAATTTTAGCTTGTAGATTTAATGAGAATTTTATGAGGGAAATCGAAAGTAGCTTAAAATTTGATAAATGGTTGGAGATATAAAAAATAACTATTGATGGGGAAACTTTAGAATTTAACGATGCTCCAGGCTCCACAGTCGCCAGAAATGGCTCCGTGTAACTTCTTAAAAATAAAAATAAGAAATTTAAAGTGCCGTCTTTTTACAAGATAGATGAAAATCGCTGAAAGAGCTAAAGAATACTCCAACCTTGAAAGTTTTCGACTCAGTACCTGCCAGTCGAAGCAGAGGAAGACCTCCACTCCTTTGGAGAGATCAGGTGGAAAACTGCACTTGGTATCACGTATTGGCGCCAAATAGCGAAAAGAGGAAGCGACTGGCGCGCTGTTGTTGGCTCAGCTTGCGTAAGTGATGTCTAGACAAGTAAAGAAGAAGAATATGTGAAGCAAAATATAATTTTTGAAATTTATTTCCAAAAATATATACTAAAACCAAAAATTATACAACCAAATATCCTCTTTCGTATGACCACCACTGTATAAGCACATAGTTAACAGCATCGCTGAAATGCAATGAACTCTTCAAAAATCATTCGTTCCGTTCCAATTCCCAACTTCAAGGCTATTAAAATTGCGAAAAATCGAGAAATGCTAAGCATAGTTTTAGGCGCATAAAATATTCAACAAGCGTATGCCGCTTATATCGCCCATACATACATATGCATGTAAAAGTGTAACAACAACAAACACTTGCATGAGTCAGAAAAATAATTTGTAGAATTTCTAATAATGTAATAAATTTGTGTCTTTGCAAAAGCGAAGAGCAAAGCAAGGACATGAAGGAAAACAAAAATAAAAATAAATATATAAAAATAAGTGTATGCTTGTAGTTAGTCCCTTATCGGCATAGCAGCGCATAGAGAACAAAAAACCGTTAGGGGCGGTACACAAACAATACGGAAAAAGGCAACACGAAGAGCCAGCACAACAAATTAAACGCCAGTGGAATACGAAAATAGCTGAGGACACCAGCGCATAAGAGCGCTAACTGTAGTTATAACGGTGCAGGGCGAATGTGGAGGTAAGAAATTGACAAGATTATATGCTTTGGCGTATTTTGCGTGTGCAGGAGCTGGAAAATCGAATGTGTGTGTAACTGTACGGTTGGACACAGTGCCGTCGGGCATTACAATAAACACAAGCACACATACACATACATTGGTATTATTGGTAATAGTCATGGCATTAATGTGTAGCATAGTTTAAGGCGTTTATTGGATATAAAGTGTTTCTGCGCGCATTAAAGTGTTATGGCATAAAACGATAACGGTCAAATATTAGTTGTGACATTTATTATGGTGGACAGAGGAAGTACGGACACTGAGAGCACTATTAAAATTATTAAACTTGAAGAATTTTTGGAGGATAACAAACACTATTCAAAAAAAGTATGCGTACAAGCTCTACATACTTTTTAATTATTAAAAAAACTTCTAGAAATAATATAAATCGAACAAAAATTTGTAGTTTGTTAACATATTGAAGTCTTTTGAACATAGTACCCGTAGACATCGCCGTAAAGTATATGGCCGAAAAAGTGGCTATTGGACTCAGAGAATTTGGGTTCTTAAAGGACGTGTATCTGAGCACTCGGATATCCTGACACACTTTGACTTCATACCGGATCATCTAGATTATGGAGTCACCAAACCAAATTCTGGCAGCTTCTTCTCTGCCTATATACCGACGAGGGAGCTATGAGTGGAAAGAAGCCATTGGGAGAGAGGGACAGTAAGTTTCTTTACGGATGGGTCAAAGTTTGGAGGGAAAGTTGGTGGAGGAGTTTACTGTCGGGAACTTTCTATGGACTGTCTTTGTGATAAGACTGGTATGATTGCCGGGCCATAGCGGAATTGCAGGAAATTGTAATGATGATGAGTTAGCAAGGAAAGCGAGCGGGTCGATGCCCCCGTATCCTCTTGTGTCCACTACTAGATAGCTGGGCTTCGCGGAACTTTACCCAGCTCTGAGCCACTATCGGTACTTGCGCTGTCGCAAAAGCCGTTTGGCCCAAAATTGATTGCAGGAAATCTAGTCATCTCATTGCCCTCAGTAAAGCTACCCTCTCTCTAGTTGTGGGGCTTTTAACAGGCCATTGCCCTCTTGGCGTCTATGCTGTAATGTTGGGAATATTACCAGATACAATTTGCAAAAGCTGTTTGTAAGAAAATGAGGTGGAAACAACTCAACACTTCTTTCTTAACTGTCCTGCTTTTGGGAAGTCAAGACTTAAACACGAAGGAGCGCATACCTTCAGACATCCCACCGAATTCGCTGGAGTTGAAATTAAGCGTCTTAAGCATAACAGAGTCTGCTGAAAATATCGTCAAGCCAAGATATTCTGAATAACGACTACTTTTCAAGGATCTAGTAATAGATCTCCATCTGGTATCGCAAAGAAATAAACCTGGTCTATGTGTGGCTCATTGGCTTACCAGACTAACCTAACCTAATCTAACCTCTGTCGCAACATCTGAAGCCTTCGCCTTTGCATTTTACCGTTTTATTTAAAGGGACGCCCTGAAAGAGGCTTCGAGGCGGTGGAGCCCATCGATTTATATATTCCAAACATTCTTTGAATCAATAGAGGTTAGTGCCTGATATATGGGACAAAGAGTTAATGTGTGTGTAAGAGAGAGAAGGATGATTTATGTTTAAGAGAGACAACGTGCATGGAACAGAGAATATAAAGATAATACTCGTATGTAATCACAGCAGGGAATCGTTGAAATGTTTACAAAAGTGTAATGGGTCTATTTTATAATATACACAAATATGTAAATGGCACAAAGGATTAAGTGACAATTTTAGGTGCCGATAGAAACTGACCTCATGCGAGTCATTCAGAAACCTCTTTTAATAACGTGAGGATCCCAGCATCTCTTATAGATCGATGTTACACATTTTAGGTAATGTTTGAATGGATGAAAACACTCCAGATCTGAGATTATTCGGCACATCACCCGCCGAGGGAAGCAGAGGAAGAGGAAGACCTGCACTCCGTTGGAAAGATAATGTGAAGAAGGGCCTGGCCATCAGCCATGTAAAGTGTAGTCCTTAGAAAACGGATGCCGAGCAAAGAAGACTTAAATCAACAATAAAATTTCAGCGATTATTGACAGCAATTTCATGCGCTTAGGCTTATACTACTCATCTTACACTTAGCAGTGTTGCAACACATTCCACATCCAAATTGAATATTCCACGCCTAATGCGCACAACGTTTAATTGCACACTTAATAGGCGATAAGTGTATCGATAAACAAAGTTTGCAATAAAAACGAAGTAGAGAAATATAAGTAAGATATAGAACATCAAATGAATTTCACATGCAGATGCACTTACCCCTGCCACACTGTGTGCGGTCAAATGCTTGCCACCGCCCGATTTGCCAGCAATGCTTGCCACAGGACCACCGCCACCACCAACAGCGGCTGGACTGCTCGACAACTGCATCGACTCATTGGAGTTACCAGATATTTGTGATGAGTTCATTATTGAATTACCATCGCCAGCGGTGCCGGCTTCCGACGTCAATAAATGAAAGTTTAATTGCACACCAGCGCCCAGAGCGCCACCCGAACCAGCGCCACCAATAGCGCCGACATTGTAGTCCGTCGAGTTGGACTCGGTGTCACTGCCGGCAGCGCCAGACGCTAGCATTGCAGTGTTCGGTGAATGCGAGTTGCTGCTGGTATTCCCATCTCCACCAGCCATGGACTGTGGTGTGGGTGTTGTCGGTGTCGGTGTCGGTGTTGGCGGCGGTAATTGTTGCAGTGTAGTCGATATCAAAGTAGGTGCGCCAATATGTGGCACTGTGTGGCTGCTGCTGCCGGAGTTATTGTGATTGCTTGCCATATTCTGCGATTTAGATTTACTGCTTGTCTTTGCTGCCGCTGTTGTTGTTACTGTTTTTGTCTGTCCATGTACATTTCCGCTAGTTGAGTTTAGTGCACGCCATTTTTCCGACATCCCGCGTTTTTCAGTTTGTGTCGTGGTCGGTACGCGTGGAACGCGAATGCGCGGCTGCTATCCGCCAGCGTAAGGGGGCGTGTCAAAGGCGTCACTTGCCTGCCACGCTGCGCATAAAATTCACACTCGCACTTAAGGCAACATTAAGAGGAGCTCGTCGTCAGTTTGTAAGCGGAGTTAAGCTCTGAAGGCTTTGGGCTGAAGCTTGTCACAAAGGTTCGTCAAATTGTTCGTACTGTCAGTGTCCGTCCACTAATTCTGTCCGGCGTCCAAATGGTGCGATGGCGCTGTCTTTAGTAAATCATCTGCAAAGATAGTTAAGAAAATAATACGAAATTAGTGAGGTTATGACAGATATATGTATTGTGTAAAGCAAAAACAGTTCTCCGCTTTCGAGAAAAGTATAAAAAATGTATCTGGTTCATATTTGGGACTAAAGTCTTACTCCGAAGCAAAATAGTATCTAAAGAACAAGTTTAAAATATCTAGCTTGCTGTGGAGCTTTTAGGTTTATGTGTTTAGACTTTATATAACTCAATCCAAGCTACTTCATTTGTAAATATTTCAAAGAGAACGCAGAACGCTCAGATCCATGATTGGCGACCTTATCCAAAGCTCATAAATCACGGACATGAAGACAATTTACAACGAATACAGAGATGGAGCTGGAGCTAACTTCAACTTAGGCTTCGACAGACGTCGCTAATCCGTATAACCTGATAAACCAAAGCTGGCTTCTGATCGATACTAATTCGAGTCAAAGTGGAGGTTTATGGAAGGAAGCATATAATATCATATAATACATAGAATAGGAATTTATTGGGGTTTGCACTGCGACGTATGGTTTATTGTGCTCTCCCATCTATCAATCGATTTTCAAATCAGGGGTGGAAATAATATTAAATAAATTTCAACCTCTGCATGATATCGTAATAATAACGAAAATGTGATCACGTTGACTCGAAACGACGTCAATGGCTTTGGAGCCACGATCAAATATCATAGAACAAAGGTCGATTAACTTTCACTTATTTCATGGTTATTTCTTTTCTCTTCTTAACGAGAGGAGATGTTACTGTAAAAAGAAAAGATTAGTGTCACACTCAGCGAAGAGCCTCGGGAATAAAGTTTTTCGTAGAATTCTGTAGACACTTTCCATAATTTTTATTATTTTTGCTTTTTATTTTGTATTACTTGACATTCTTCATTGTAAGACTTTTCTTATCTTCATTTGAATCGGCAGCCAATTTCGTCAATTTGATTCCTTTTCTAATCAAAATCAAAATATGAGTTAGTAGATCAATTTCATAGTTCAATGACATTTTCAGTTGAACGGGCAGCACATGAAATTATATGCCTATGAAAACATACATTCATGTGCTACATATGTATACACAAGTACTGTATGACACATATCAAATGAAAATCTTTATAACCGCTACCGAAATTATGGTCGACTCATATTGAAAGCCCATTTTATTTATTTATTTTCCGCATGAAATCACAGTTGAAAAAACAGTTACATAAAAAAATTTCTTAAATGTTATATGAGATTATTTGGCTACGCGTCCGAATCACCCCACGAAATTTTGTATAAATAATTGTATGCATGTATGTATATACTGTATGCAAATACGAGTCTATGTATGGTGTATAGAGCCGCACGTAGAGTTGAATAGCTTTTTGCGTGTGTACTCGAGTTGACTAATTAGTCAGTGAGTTCTGAAAAATTTTTATTCTGTAAAATTAAGCCAAACTCGGCTCTATAAATGCACTATTCGTAATTAATTTTATAGATTTTGGCCATTATTCTTCGCCAAATAACCACTTTTTCGAAGCCAACGAAGTATGCACACCATCTCTTAGCTGCCATAATTTCAAGAAATAAATTTCAATATTACTTCTAACAGAATAAGCACTTTCCAAAAGAATTTTTTTGACTCACAGCCTCATATTGATTACTTGACCAATTTAGTATGCGCACTTGCCCAACCGCAACACTTGAAGTCATGCTGGGGCTCGCACCCCTGCATCTAGTGATCAATCAGGTAGCGAAACGTACCATGCTACTCATGGCAACAGAGGGATTTGGCAAAGGTAAGATGATGTGTTCTCAACAAATGAAGGCCCTAGGGGAAGGCACTGACCATTCTTCCAAGGGACGGCGTCACGAAGAGGGTAAACTATACAAGTTTACAACTTTAGTCTCGGCAGCAAGGTGGAGTGGAGTGTATCCACGCTCGAACTACACACTAGCACGATCCAGTGGTATACTGACAGCTCAAAAACACCGCAAACCATTGGAGCACGCATTGCGCGACGGCATACCAAATTATCCCTAATTATGGGAAGTTTCCAAGCTTTTTCAAGCAGAAGTCATTGTCATAAGTCACTCTGCAGAAATCAATCTCCATTGCAACCAGCTTACGCTATACGTAGCGATTGTCAAGCAGCACTAAAGGCGATTTCAGGTAATAAGCTAAAATCGCTTTTAGTGGAGGAGTGTATAAGAAGGCTGAACCGCCTATCAGTTTACAACCGTGTACACCTGACCTGAGCGCCGGGGCATAAAGCGAACTAGGCCGATCTGTGACAGTGTCCAGGATGATGGAGCCTACATTGCGGTGAAGTCCCAAACTCTAAAGAAGTTGCTCCGCAGGGAGGAGAGAGTGGGGATAGAACGGCACTGGCAACAGACAGTAGGAATGCGCCACGCCAAGCTACTACTGGGAGTATACAACCTTGCTCTGGCCACCAGCACAGAGTTGTGTGGAAACTCAACTGGTCGTAGCTTCGGTTACAAGGTCATACCAAAGACTTTAACCTGGTACCACGGGGAGCAGTTAGCTCTCGGAGGTACCTCCAATCTGCTCATTGGGTTTGGCCCTTTGTGGAGATTCGTGGTGGTTGTGGTTAAAACCCAAATCGCGGGAAGAACTGACTCTGTCAGTTTGAATGTGGAGTTGCATTGCAAAGTACGGCAGTGGTTTTAGATAAGCCTCTAACCCTACCAAGGTGGTTAGTGTGTCCATGCCACACTGACAATTGGTACTAAAAATGCTTACCCAATTTTCAGGGCGTTGATTAACGCATTGTATTGGTCCGTTGTGCTTCTGAGCACCGTGAAGTTAAGCTGTCGACAGCAGGATCCCACGTTAAACACACTACACGTTGTAATCGTTTGCTAGAGTAAAACTATGTTTTCATCAAGCCCCCCTTGTACATATGTACACCAACTAAATCAAACAATAACAAACATTTATAGTATATTAAAATTATGAAAATAAATTGGACTCTTCCGTAGTATTGCCCAGCTGCTAACTCACTTACAAATAAGATATCTTCATTTCATGTACAGTACGTAAATAGCTGTACATTTTCTTAAAGCATTCACAAACTCGTGACAATTTTTTCCTAACCCGAATCGAATTACATCACACTTTTATGTATCAACTGTCAACCATGCAAACGCAAATGTCAAAATGAGTAATAATAATAATAAAAAGAAGCCCTCGTAAATGTCATTGTCAAGTGACAGAACGTGAGGCGAACTTTGTTGCGATAATGTGTATGTAAATGTGTACGCATTCATGCAAGTTTGTAGACATGTATGTTTGTAGACATGTATGAATGTATGCATGTATCTATATACGTATGTTTGTATATATATCTAGTTACTAAGTATATCTAGTTAAGCTTAGTACGCAGCTCTCAAGAAACGTAAAAACTTCATATAAAAAAACGCTTAAGAAACGGTCCAGAAACGTTCCTGCGATAAAGTTACTTGTGCTAGTACGCAGCTCTCAAGAAATCTAGTACTAATTTGTAATACTTTTTTTCAATAAAATGTGAATATGGCAAACCTGGTTTTGCGAAGAAACATCAAATCAACAATTGTTTCTTGAGGGAAATTCGAAGTAATCGTCAAATTCATCCTAAATTAGTTGAAATCATTATTATAAAGTATATTCCATTTTGAAATGTTGTATAAAACCAACCAATCATCAACAACATTCCTTAAATCTCAATGAAAATATTTGTGTTACCATACACATACATACATACATGCATACGCACAAAGTTTGTTTACTTTGTTTATTCTCTCTTGCTCTTCTAATGTGGATCATTCACAATGCGTAACCAGCTGTCAACATTACTTCAGAAATAATGTATTTTTGTTCTTGAGCAATTACTTGAGAGCTGCGTACCAACCTTTACTAAGCATTCTTGATGGTTACTTTTGTCCGTGAAGAACGACGTTGTCAATTCTAACTCGTCTAAGCGCTGAATTACGAGGCGAGCAGATATTGTTATACCCAGTACAAGGTATATTAAGTTTACCACGAAGTTAGACCCTGAGGGAAACATATAGTAAACATGGTTGCGCATATGTATATAAATTACAAGTTGAGTCGATTAAGTCATGTTTTATTCGCAACCCATCTTGAGACCCAGCATTCATTATAGGATAATATTCGACCGAATAGACCATGTCCACCACGCAGTGTAGAAATTAAAGCAGCTGATAGTGAACACAAAGACCGTGGACAATTGATTCAATGCCGTTCGCAGCAACTCGGCCTGACGTATGTGGAGCGACTTAACGCATTTCCCTATCGGCATCGCTACGCCCTATAGGCCTTAAAAAGTTCCAAGATGTTTCGACTTTTTCGAGCCAAACTTCGGTCAGCAATGAAGACAATTTCTGGCTCAATGGGTATGTAAACAAGCTGAATTGGCAGAATCGGGACGAAAAGCAGTCTGAAGTGATTCAATAGCTGTCATTTCATTTGGAAAAAACAACGGTTTGGTGTGGTTTGTAGGTGGAATCATCGGTTCATATTTCTTCAAAAGTGATGCCGGTGAGAACGTTACCGTCAATCTCGAGCTTTATTGCGCAGTGATGACCGACTATTTGATGCCTGAAATCGAAGCTCGTGATCTCGGCGATATTTGGTTCAATCAAAACGGCGCCACTTCTCACACATCGCATCAATCAATGGATTTATTGAGAGAACTCTTCGGTGAGCAGATAATTTCACGTTTTTGACCGGTCGATTGACCCCAAGATCGTGTGATATCACACTGTTCGAATTTTTCTTGTGGGGATATGTAAAGTCCATAGTCTATGCAGATAATCTCGCTTCGATTTAGGTCTTGGAGCAAAATATCATGCTTATTATTCGTCAGTTAGCAACCTAAATGTTCGAACGAGTCATAGAAAATTTGAATCAAAGGATAGGCCATCTGAGGCGTGGCCGTGCTCAACATCTTAATCTTAATTTTCAAAAAATAGATACCAAGAAATGTTCTTTTGAATGATAATAAACATTCCTATCAAAATTGAAACTATAAACCTTGTAATGGATCACCTTTTATATGCCATATAAACTGTACGATCAAAATCAAATGCTTAATTTTTTTTTCTTCTTTTTTTTTTTTGTTTTTGTGTAGAGTATCATAGCTCCGGTTCAACCGAAGTTAACTTTTTTTTTTGGTTTTTTTTTTATCGCTTTTGTATGTTTTTGTAATTGGGTAGCACGTTTGCATATAAAACGTTTAAGCACTTACTCACATTTTTATGTAAATTTTTGTCGCTTTTTTACTGACACACGCTAACTTTCTTTTAATTTTTCGAGAGCATATAGAAATATGTCGGTGCATATATTATATGTATATATGTATATGTAAGTGTATGCAATAGTTATAAACAAACTCTTTACAACGAATTTATGCCTTATTTTAGCTCCCATATACATATGTAAATACATACGTATGTATCCAAAGAGGGGGAGACGGTTGAAGTGGCGCATGCGCACACAAAGCAACTCGTTAAAATGAAATAAAACTCAAGTGTCTATGGCTCAAGCGCGCTTATTTCGCAGGCTTATCATTTATTTGCCGAACGTCGCATAATTTCGTTTATTTCTTCTATTTGCTTTCGGCACATCTGTCAATCGTTTAGACAATAAGCGAACTGATACGTTTGTAAATAAACATCAATTTATGCATTTTTCATTTGTTTGTTGTTTAGTTGTTGTTGCTGTTATACTCGTATGCGCTTGCTGGTGTAGCTTTCATCGTGTCTGACTTTTCTCTCTCTTTCGCTATTATTATTTAAATATGCTTGAATTCAATAAATTGCTGTTAGTTGACAAAAGTGATTGACCTTAAATTAATTCGCGCCTTTAATAGAGTTCTAAGTAGCGTCATTATGACGTAATGGCAATAGAATTGTGTACCGTTAGGAGTAATGTGTCTGTACGTCTTTTGAATTATTTATTTAAACGTTGTATAAGAAATTTCAGTTAATTGTAAAGCTATTATATAAAGAAAGACATAACTTCTAATTAGATTTACTTGTAATACGTACGCTGAGATGCAAAAGTCTGCATACAGACAATTTTTGTAAAATAATATTACGAGATTTTCTGTCTTCTATAGAAGTTCAATCTGTACAGAGAAGTTCGTCTTTGAAAATACTATAAAAAAGTCAAATATTATTTTTTCTGTGAGGCATCCTAAATCATAGCACTGAAGTTGCCCCAGCAACTGTATTTTATGGGGTCAGATATTTCCTACACAATCGGAGCTCTCGGCAAACTTGCCGGCGCTCTCTATAAATGTCCTACTCGTGGTCAGGTCTTCAGTAGCTTTTCTAACTTCTTAACTTTCCGCAGTTCCCCTCCCGTGGATCCGCCTCTGGGTACGTGGATAAATGGGTGGATGAATAAAGAGTTGATCCATAAATGAATGGATGAATGGATAAGTCGTGTTAGTACAGGATGGATGTGTATAGATGAATAAGATGGGTGGATGGATAGGTATATGGATAGATAGATGGATGTATAGATATAGATGGATGAATGGCTAAATGGTCGGATAGATACATGGATGGATAAATGATTGGATGACTGGATAGATAAATATATTGATAGATGAAGGGACGATGGGTGGATTAATGGATAAATGACTAGATAGATGAATAGCCAGATAAATAAATGAATGGATTAAGAGAAGATGGATAGATAAGTGGATGAATGGTTAGTGAATTGACAATAAAATACTTCATTTTTATGACATGTCTAAGTCACCGACTTTCGGATGTCTAAGTCACGCGCTTCAATGATTTTTTTTTTTGTATCCTAAAGATAAATTTATGGACACCTCTGAAATTTCCTGCTTATTTTTTAAAACTTTCATTCCTAATCATGAGCAATAAGTTTCTAAGCTGAAGTAGCAGAGATTGACAGGGCTTGTAGAACGGGGATATTTTTTAAAAGGAAACATTAGTGAATTGGTATTGAAGTAAACCTGAACCGGAAAATGCAGCGTCTTACGAGAGCGAAGTTCTCGGTCCCACAATTAACAAATGTCAATAGGGAACTCTAACTCTATTAGAAGAGAGACTCCTCTACATCTACTATAACTGTAAAATTTCGCATGTGCATCTTTCAATGCTCTATAAAAGTTCCGCGAGCGAAACATCATACGTTGGTATGGAATATTGCCATCCCAAGCATTTAAGTTAAAACAATCGTTCTTTGACGCCGGGTCAGAATTAAATTATTTTAAAATTTTATTTGCAGGCGTCCCAAAGTCTATCATTTTATGACACTAACATACAGACGTGTTCGAAATAATAAGAACAACCAAAGTGAATATCGAAATCATTGTAACAGTAAATGTCACAGTTTATTGACATACTAAATTCGGCGTCTTGTCTCCCACCACATTTGCGGTTTCTTATGGTGATTCGTCGGTTGAGCTTCGTTTTAATTTGCTACCACTACAATCAATTAAATTAAAAATACCCATTTATAGCGCATTAATAGCCGATCAATAGTCATAAATTTATCATAGCATTTAAGCGTATTTAAAAGCGATTTATCGCATTCTCTACAGCCGATCGGTGTGAAGAAGAAGAGGAAGGAGATGAGAGCAGCGCATTTTTTGAAGATAAGACAAAACAAAAACGACCGTAGACATGAAACGTGATGCTTGGAGCTTGATAAATTTAAGAGGGCATTTAAGTCCACACAAAGCTTTAATTTATTATATAATTAAAAGCAATCGAAATATGGGTGTGCAAAAGTAGACAGGAATGTGTGAACAATGCGGTAAATCTGAGGACGTTAACTACTTAGGCATGAAAGAAATGAAAGAAGATGAAAAGCAAAAAACAAAAAAATCATAAAAAATGTAGATTGGTATAAGAAGTGATAAACAAGTGAATAGCTTTTGAAAAAAAAAACAGTGGTAAGAGGCACAGATGTTTAATGAAGAAGATTAAAAAAAATGTATATATGTACATATGTATGTACAGCAAGATAGAGGTGTAACAAATAAAGCAAGAACAAGAGGCTAACTAAAAAGCAGAAGAGCACATAATTAAAGATGACTGAACTGAGAAGAGACCACGCAGCAATGATTAATGTTGGAATTTGTGATATGAAAGAACATAAAGCAAATATGAAAGATTCGCGAGGAGAGCTTGTTAAGTATGTGGTTTTCGAGATTTCCATCTCACTGTTCAAAAGATCCAGCTGGCAAAAAATTTTATGTGTTAAGTTCAGATGCTTTGTGGGCGCTGACCAGCTTGCGGCTACCTACGGGTTCAGTAAGAATTAGTTCCGTGGTATTTTTTGCGAACTACGTATTCTATATGCGTTTATCTCGTCGCCTATTAATAAAATAAAGGTATATTTAATGTAACAAGACATTCTAGAACAGAGTAAAATGAAGTTATTTAATGAATCTGGTGCTAAGTAATTTACAACAAATTTCGTAGCAGTAAAAATTTGCGGTTTGAAGATCCCAAAAACTCTAGCCAATTATCAGAGGTAAACATAAAAATTTGTAAATAATTGTTACCTATTCCATTTCTTCGAAACCCAAGGAAATATTAGAAATCTTAAGCTACTCTCTGGAACTCCAAAGAGTTCCGCACTAAAAAATATGGTGTTGGGTAGACTGGCTCATCACAATTGCCAATCGAAGTCCATTTCCTTTCGGTTTGATTAGTATTTTTTTCGCAAACTTATTATTCCTGGCAGCCCGAGTTAGAAAGTTCATGAAAACACACACCTGTAAAATCTGCATTATGAGCAGCGAACGGTGTTGAGGCAATCTCGATTCAAAAAAAAAACTAAGAGTGGGAAAGTAGATGTGTTTTGCTCGTAATAAATTCAATTCAATATCAATTCGAGTGCAAACATAGAAGGTCCACAAACTTACGAACTCAGGAAAATGTCGTGATTTACTAAATTCAAACAATAATGAACAATGAATTTTCGTCCCAATATGAGCGACTCTAGGGATCCCGTTGTTACTTTCCTATCGAAAGAATCAATTACCTCTTTAATAGCGTTGAAACTAGCCGACAGCTATAACTCGCGCTTCCTCATAGGCTGCTGCTTTTATACATATTATTCAATAGCAATATTCTAGAACTGATCTTGTAACTATCCTTTTGTGAGAAGGTTAAGTATAAGCGACTATCAGATGTCATTGGATAAAACAATTGTTTATGATAGACTCAAAGAAGAAAAAGAAAAGATAGGTCGAAAAAATCGCAAAGATACCACTAGACAATGTATAGCAATAAGGAAAATCTCAACTTCAAAGCGAAGATGTAAAAAGAACAATAAGTTGTATAAGAAAAAAGTCACTCACTTATTGAACCACCCTTGTGACGTGACTCTTAACTCATAAGCAGAATAATCAAAAGCAATTAGTAAAGATTAAATAACACCTGTGACTGTCGCAGCGGCAAACAACACTAAAAAAGAAACGCAGAGACAAATAGAATTAAAGACAAAGATAGAAAGAACTTCTTAAATATTTACAGGCCATATGTAAATTAAGTATTACTTTTTAAAGCATTTTATGTAGAACCTAACAAAATTGTTAAGTATTCTTGAATTTGAAATTTCTTAGCCTCAAAAATACAATACAAAAACTATTACTTTACTATTCTTAGAACGGTAAAGTTAGCACCAAATAATATTTATCGGCATGTAACGGTTATTAACTATTGTAGGCTTTTGATGTATTGTTACTAAATTTGACTTATAGTCTGCAGAGTTACATTGTCTCTGCAAAAATACAATAGCTCAAAATTATATCACGAAAATAGAACTCGCACGTGTTTTTAGCAATAATATTGCATGCAGAATCGTTTCGAGCAGATTTGAAGAAAATGTTAAGCCCAGACGTGCTTATGAATAATAACAAAAAAGATTTATGTTGTCTAACTTGTGCATTTCTTAATTAGCGCAGATGATAAAAGATACACTAATAAAGTTAGTAAGGTTAGATTTAAGACAGTACAATATTGTAGTAGTTTAAGCTATCAGAGTCGAGATGTAAGCAATGGTATGCTAATTAGCATAATAGATAATATTAAATTCAAAATTAAGGTCAATACCTATGAATATACATTTGTATTAGGGTGGGTAAAAAATAACGAAAATTTTTCGCTTAACAGTTTAATAGACACATCTAAGCAAGGCTCTTCTAGTAACTATAAGCTCTTAATTGTAACGTGAAGGTGCTCCATTTTTTCTTATTATTTGTTAGAAAAATGTGTATCTCGTTTCCAACTACCGGAAAAAATATTGCATTTTGTGGATTTTATAGGAAATAAAAGGGTCTTCAGAAAAGTTCTGACACGATTCTTTCGTAAACCTAGCATTTAAAAATGTGTATCGAGCAAGTGTTTTTGATAGGTATCGAGATCGCGTTGACGACGAATCACGTCCAGGACGGCCATCAACATCAACTGATGATCAACACGTCAATAAAATAAAGGAGTTGGTGCCTGCGAGCCTACGATTAACAGCCAGAGATCTTACTGGAATCGTTTCAATAGCGGAAGATCAGTGAAAACCATTTGAAAGATCATTTTGGGCGTAAGAAAAGTCAAGTTAGAACCAACCACTAAATTTTTTTCGAAAAACAGCCTTGCGTTAACTGTGAAACAATGCTTTCCGACTACCAGGATGTCATGAAACGTAGTAGTACTGGCGACTAGTCTTGGATCTATGCTTACCATCCGGAAACAGACGATCAATGTGCCGAATATCATGGCAAAGGTGAGGCGAAGCCGAAAAAACCACGTCAAAGCAGGTCAAACTTCAATATTATGTTAAAATTTCTTCGATTATCGAGGTGTGCACTTCGAATTCCATCTGACTGGCCAAACTGTCAACAAGAAATACTATTTAAGTGATATTTAATTATTAACCGACAATTTTTGGTTTTTGCGCCACGATAATTCAATCGTTGCATATTGCATTGACTCAACCAATATCGTGCCGCAACCATATTGGCCCGATAAAACCCATGTGGCGTCTGGCTATTCCGGAAACTCAAAAAATTGAAAATTGTAAAAAAAAAATTAATTTTTGAAATTTTGAAAATAAAAAAATGCTCTTTCAAAAAAGAGTTTATTTTTTATTTGCAATGCCATAATAAACGGCACAATTAATTTTTCTGTATACTATATATTTCCCGGCAACAACTGTCAATCAATTTAAATGAATTGAAATTAAGAAAATGTAAAAAAACAACAACAATCACAAGTGGAACTCTGCTTTAATACTCTGGCTAAATTAAAACCAACTGTGAAGATTAGCTCCGCAACAACAAACAAAAAATTATTAAATTGTCTTCAAAAAAAAAAAAATAATAATAACAAAGCGAAGCAGATGTACTTTTTATAGCATAAAAAGGTATAAAAAGATGACTACCACAATTTTGATCGATCACTTTGTATGAAATATACATATATGCTATTGTAGTCTAATCTGAACAATATGTTCGGAGATTGTACCGTTGTCTTAGCAATAATACGTACCACATTTCGTGAAGATAAATTAAAAAAATTTTCGCTACAAGGACTTGACTTTGTTGGACCAGTTTGTATGGCGGCTATATGAAAAAGTGGTTCGATCTTAACAATTTATTCGGTGACTACACCGCTCTCTATGATCACAATACAAGCCAATTTACAAGATATCTTGTAAACTAAAAAAGTATTCCATGCAAGGACTTGAGTTTGATGAGTAATTTGTATGCCAGTATGTTACAGTGGTCCCATGACGGCAAGTCGGACATATGACCAGCTTCTTGGGGAGAAGTTTCAGAACAATATCTCTAAAGCTGATGTACTTGGCTAAATCGACTCAGTTCGTCGCGCTGATAATTTATACACCACATACATACATATTCTTTATAGGAAACTTTATAGGAACATTTCCTTCTAGGTTTTACAAACTCCGTGCCAACTTTATATACCTTGTTGAAGGTATAATAATTTAACTTTATACAAAAAAATAAAATAGAAATATATAAAAAAGAAAACAGATAAAAGCTAAATGCAAAAAATAAATTATAATTTTTATACGACTATCAAAAGCAAGCAAAACAACAACAAAAGGAAAACCTACAAAAATTCAACTGGTTGATTGCATGCATAATCTCACGTATTTCAAAGGTATGTTTGGATATGGTTGTATTTGTGTATTTACAGTAAATATATATATATATATATGTATATCTATGTATATACATATGTATATATACATATATTATATTTATGTGCCGACAATGCAACATTTGTGCGCCCATATCAAGAGTCGGCTAGTCGCAGACAAACGTTATTAGTTCCGGTCAATAACTTTCGATTTGTTGTTGGCCAACCGGTCGCCTAACTACTGTTTTGGTCTGTTGAGCTGTTGCTCGTGCAGTCAATTGGTCGGTAGGCTGTTTGCTGTTTGTTTGCTAGCTGGCAGGGCTTTGTCGGTTAGCTGGCTGCTTGGCTGGTGGATGCAATGTGACGTTGCCAACTGGATTGATTGTTGCTTTTTTATTATTGTTGTTGTTCTTTTTGTAGTTGTTGTTGATGTTTGGTGGCGACCGGTTATAGTTGTTGTTGTTTGTTTTTGTTGTGTTGTCTTACATGGTTGCAACGCTTAAAGGCCTCCACATAAAAAAATATATGCACATACATATACACATTTGTATACACACATACAAATGTAGATACATACATACACATGTCTACTGCAAACATATAAAAATATGTAAACTCTCTTATTGATATCACTGTTGCTCTCTTTACGGTATTTTTTATACGCAATTCAACAATCAGCCGTCCAGCCTTAATTTCTCTGTGTTGTGTGTTGGTGTGTGCATTGTTTTTGTACTTTTTCATTTCGCTGTTTGTTGCATTAGCTGTTTGCCCCTTTATTTTTGCACGCGCATACACACGTATAAAACACTCACACACACATACATATATATACAAGTCACATTTCACTCCCACCAACAAACCGCTTTCCAGACTACAGCGACGAACTATTATTTATTTATCTTATTTATTTTTAATGCTTTCTTTTATTAACTATTTATTATTCAAGTAATTTTGCGTAATCCGAAATTATGCTTGTTTAAATTTTAAAATTTATATGTATGCATAAACGACCAGTGTAACGAATTAAGTCCACTTAGTCATGTCCGCCTATCGGGTATGCACCCGAACTTTCAGTTTGAGAATGCACAAATGATTTTCTTCCCAAACCCTAGTTATTTTATGGAACCCCAGATATCGGACCACTAGATCATATAGGTACCATACAAACTGAAGGAGCAAAATCAAATTTTTGTTTGGCACACTGTTTTATTTGACAAATTATCTTCACGCAATTTTGTAACGATTATTGTCCGAGGCAACAGTACAATACATTCGTAAAGGTTTCAACGAAGATACAGTTTTTTATTATTATACCCTGAACAGGGTATATTAAGTTTGCCACGAAGTTTCTACACCCAGAAGGAAGCGTCGGAGACCCTATAAAGTATATACACACATATATAGTATAAATGATCAGTATGTTGAGCTGAGTAAATTTAGCCATGTCGGTCTGTCTGTATATACATATACGAACTAGTCCCTCAGTTTTTAAGATATCCTTTTGAAATTTTGCAAACATCATTTTTTCTTCAAGAAGCCGTTCATTTGCTACCGATATCGGCCCACTATAACATATAGCTGCCATACAAACTGAATGATCGGAATCAAATGCTTACATGGGAAACTTCCTCATTTGACGTGGTATCTTCATGAAATTTTGTATGATTTATTGTTCATAGAAATAATGTAATATCGGAAGAAATTGTTCAGTTCGGCTCACTTTAGCATATAGTTGCCATACAAACCGAACGATCGGAATCAAGGGCTTGTATGGAAAACTTTCGCATTTGACGTGGTATCTTCATGAAATTTGGCATGTATTACTGCTTAAGGTAATAATATAATCTCCAAAAAAATTACTCAGATCGGATTACTATAACATATAGCTTCCATACAAACTGAACACATAGTTATTAAAAGAAATGCACCTGTGAAGGGTATATTAGCTTCGGTGCAGTCGAAGTTATAATAATTTTTTTTTTTTTCAAATCTGTTAACACTTTTTTTAATTTTTAAATAATTACTTAATACTAATACTGAATTAATTAATAGAAATTAATATAACTTTTATTAATTTAAATAATATTTTATTTTAATTACATTTATTTCCTGTTTTCATTGGGTTTTATTTATTTAGTATTTTTTTTTTTTTAATTTTATTTTCATTTCACTTCGATTAATTGCTTTTTGCTTTTTTCTTCTTCATCATCATTAATTTCCATTTGCTTTCAATTTTCCTCCATTAATCCACATTTCTTATGTAAACGGAAATGAACCGCTCTGTCCACCAGGAAATTTGACATTTTCCGCGTATGTGTATGTGTGTGAGTGCAATACTGCCGCAATTTTTTTCCTAACGAGTTTTACTCCGTCAATTGCTCCGTCCATTGGAAATCAATTCATGCATTTTTACTACTGCTCCCTCTCGCACTGATTTGCAAGGCAGGAAAAGTCAAATTGACATTTCATGAAATTAGCGGAAAATTGTTAGACTCGATTTTTGTTATCGAAATTGGAATTAAAGGAAATGTCTGCGACTCATACCGGAAAATGTACAACGAATTAATGTGCCGTAATAAGGTTAGGCGAAGAGGAGATTACAAATTTCAAATTAACATAAAATTAAAAACAAGTGTAATAAATAACATTTTTGAGGTTAAATGTGTATAAAATGACGTTGGTTTCAAAGGTTATGTAATACTGGGAATATAGTATTAAAGAATATGAAACTACTAAGTTGGAGTAATACTCTTTTGAGATACAATCGTGAAACGAAAGCTTAGTTGTAGATTTTTTAAAATCAGAAAATTTTAGAAGGGTCCTCCAATGACATTCTATTTTAGAGAGCATAAACAACAACGAAAAAGTTTAAAAACAATATTCAATCTGGCTCGATCGGCCACAGAGAACTGGTCGATTTTTAATGTTCATGATCAAAATGAATCGATTGCATTCATTTTAAATATGAAAGATTTCAAAATGAGACCTTACAAACTTATTTGGATCCGAGAAGTATTCTTCTTCAGTCCTATCTCCAGTAACTATCTACATAGAAGGCATTCTCTTTCTCAAGCCGCATTACTGCTTGCATTGTTTAACTTGGAAATGGATGACAGCATCAGCGCCATACATTTGGTAGTCTTCTTCATCTTAAGCTCACAAGAAGTGTCATCTCTCTACATACCGCAATTGTAATCTTTTCATTTTTTACGGGTCTTTGATCTTACAATCCAAAACCAATTCTTATTATGCCCTGAACAGGGTTTACGAGTATTAGGCTTGACACGAAGTTCGTAACATCCAGCATAAAAAGCTGAATCGATGGAGTATGGCTGTCCGTCTGTCTGTATATACCCGAACTAATCGCTCAAGCCCACCGTCAACCATCTCATTAGGCCTTATCAGTGTGGCCTTAGGCCTGACCAGATATTCACTGTGCGTTAAATCTTGAAAAGATCCGTGAAAAGAGGATCGACACACACCACCTCTTCGTCGATTTTAAACCTTCTTTTGACAGCACAAAAAGAAGCTGCCTTTATGCCTCTATATCTGAATTTGCTATCCTTGCATGACCGATCACAATCAAGACAAAGATTTTTTTATACCTTTTTATGCTAAAAAAAATTAAGCTGTGAAGGGTATCCTTTATAACTTCAGTGTACCCAAAGTTTTTTTTTTGTTTTTGTGTAAGAGTCTTTAAAGATTTACTCTGTGGTCTAAAATCATATTTTATGAGGTCAGAGTAAATTTAACTCGGCCTTAGCGCATTATAATGTTATTTTTGTTATAAATTATCTTTATACTATATAAACTTATAATGCATATGCATGTGGACATGTGTGTATATATGTATGTATATGTATAACTGTATTTTATGGCACCACAAAATAAGTTTTTTTAAGTTATTGAGATAAAAACTCCTAATTTGCCTGTAGAATTTTTTTTGAGTATATAAAAATAATTACAAAGAGAATGCAATTAAAACTCGCCCACACACGCTCGGAATTACACAGTTCCATATATATGTATGTATTAAACACAAAAAAAGACATGCAAATACACAAAAATTCATTCAAACTTTTTTAAATTTTTTTTTAATAATTTTTTTTGCTTTTGCTTGTCAGTAATTATAGCGCTTGTGAAAGCCCTCTGTGGAGCGCGCTGATAGCGACACGTTACGCATACATTTACACTCATACCGGGATATACACTAATACCAGCATACACACATACACACATACACACATATACAAACGTACATATTTATATTTGTGTATTTAAATTTATTGTGTTTGAGAGCTGGTGAGTTGGTCATTTGAATAAATTAATTAGCACATACTGATATTAAATATTCTGTGAAGAAATAACAACAAAACAACACAAATAAAAAAAAACTTTAACTTTAGCTGCAATGAAGTCATAATACCCTTCACACCCGCATTATTTAAAGCATGGAAATGTATAAAAGCACCTTCATCAAGACTTTGAGGGATCAGTTTGTATGGCAGAAATAATTATATAATAATAGAAAATAATTCGTACCAAATTTCGTGAAGATATTTCGTAAAATCAAAATGTTTGGTTAATTGTCCAGGCCAAATTTCGTGAGGATAACTTGTCAATTAAACAGGTTTCTCTACAAGGCCTTGACTTTAATCAATCAATTTGTATGACAGCTATATCCTATAGTGGTCCGATATCGACCGCTCCGACAAATGAGAAACTCTTGGGAAAAAAGGACGTGTGCAAAATTTCAGAGCGAAATCTCAAAAACTAAGACCAAAGAAAGACCCACATGTCTAAATGAAATTAGCACGTCATGCTGATCATTTATATATTAGGTAAGGTGAAAGCGCGTAGTTCTAGTTTTATTCGTCGCATCGGGTCATGATGACTGTCATTTCTTTTAAGTCGTTCGTGAGTTATAGCGTCGCAAACATGGAGCAAAATAAAGAGAAAATACGGCATATTTTACAGTACTACTACGATAAAGGCAAAAATGCATCTCAAGCCGCCAATAAATTTTGTGCAGTTTATGGACCCGATACAGTTTCCATATCCACCGCACAACGATGGTTTCAACGTTTTCGTTCTGGTGTACAGGTTGTCGAAGATGCGCCACGCTCCGGAAGACCTGTCGTCGAAACGAACGATAAAATCGCTGAATTGGTCGAAAGAGACCGGCATAGTAGTCATCAAACCGTTATAAACCATTTGAAGAAGCTTGGAGTCACTAAGAATATTATATGTACATATCTGAAAAATAATTATGACTTTTACCACAGCTCGCGTGGGTGTGAGTGTGCGGGCATTACCGCAATGTGACACTCGCCTAATGGGAGGTCAACGTGAATTTATGGGGTGGGGATATATTTGTGTCTCTATGTATGTAAGTACATACGTATGTATATGTATGTGTAATTATTTTTGGCAGCAACAAAGCGGGTGTGGGGCAACGCCCAAGGTTGGGAGTGACAAAAAAGAATTATTATTTAATAATAACGGCATTTTTTTGTTTGTGAATTAAATTTTGTATAGCGTAGAATGAAATAACAAATTCTAATAAATAAATATGTGTGTGTATATAATTATTATCTGGAGTACTTTGTGAAGAATATGGAATAATGCGGTTATTGTAGATTATATATATTATTGTGTTATTTTTATACAAAGTCGTGTTCGATTCACCACTCTTATGTTCGCTAAGTTTGAGCACTTCTCTCTTGCTGAAATAAATATGTGAAAGTAACAATAATTTTATCCTGGTGAATTCAATTTAAATTAATTAAGTGATACGTGTTAGAAAGGCAAATAAATCGACTAAAGGTAAATTGATGCTACTAATTGAAACTCAACCGAGAAAAAAATTACAGTTATAACCACTTTTTTTTAGCAACAAATATCACAACCGATTATTTTTGTCTTCATTGGTATGATACAAATTTCAAAATATAGCGATGTAACTTTTAAAAATTAGCGCAAATTTTTAATATACATATATTAAATTTTGAAATTGAACCGCAACAAAATCCTTTAATATATTATATAAAGCGGATGGTTACTGGTGATGAAAAGTAGGACAGTTACCGACAATGTCAAACAAACAATATCGTGGTCGTAACGCGTTGAGCCGCGCAAATAGTGACCAAGCCAGATTGGCAGGTATAATATACTATGATCTGCCTCTCTACGGTCAAACTCTTAATTTACTGTAAATAATTGGACCGTCTGAAAGGAGGACGTCCGAGAAGCGATCAGTTATGGCCACAAGGAATCTTCTTTCCTGTGCCATCCTGACAACCCCAGTCCACATCGATGTCTAGTGACTCGACAGAGTTCAAGAAGATTGGTTGGGAAGTTTTTATGCTTCCATCTTGGAACCCACCGCCAAGTGATTAGCAGCTGTTCCTATCTAATGATTTTGCTGGTGAGAAATTCACCTCAAGTGAAAATCGACTGTGTCAGTTTTTTGTCAATACGGTCGAGAGTTTCTTATGCAATTACGAGTATCTTCTAAAAAAAAGCAATAAGTTGTAGACAAAACAATGCAAAAACAATGGAATTTTTTTCCTAGACTTTATACTGAGATTTGTAGAGATCAAAAACTGAAACGGCAAATAGTATTACACTAAGTCTGCCAAATGGCTTGAAAGCAATTTTCGACAAAGGATCCTAAGGGATTACTATTCTGCATGGTGCTAGTAATTGAACTCCATCTGATATAGCAAAGGACCAAACTGGTCTATTAAGTATTGGAAAAAATCGTTAGGCTTTATCTATTAACTATTTCTATTATGTGCAATATTTTTCAGTTGGACAAGACTAATTCGATTTGAGTATAGTTTCCGAGCACCAGCAAATGAGTTTTTCCCACAACCAATAGACAAGACAACTTTTGAGTTTAGGTCATTGGAGCCAAACTCGGCGATCCTATGGTCATGGTATCACACTCGACCTTGTTAATGAACTCGGGCTGAATTCGCAACACGACCGAGAAAAGGAGATCTATGAGGATTTCATTCTTAGTAGAGAAATATGCACCAATGGTTATGTGATCGATAGTTCCAATGGCGAAATCTACATATTCGTTATAGGACGAAATAGAAACAGGAGCGGGCTTCTTTTGTAGTAATCCACATGCAGAAACGTACTACAATGCAATATTTCAAGCTGAAATGGTAGAAATAACAGAATGTGACAAGTGAGTTAAAATTATGTATAGCGTAATTAATTCAGGAATGTTTACTGCCGCTACAACAATAACAAAGGAGCACCTCAAGTCTCCGAACACTAGGGACAAAAGGCATACCATAAAGTTGATGATGGACATACCAAACATCGTCTACCACGCAGTATAATGGGCCTAAGTGCGACCGCCTGCGATCTAGTGCTCCTATGTTTATTCATGAGTAAAAATATGATTGCGATTACCATCGTCACTCCAACAAGTTCACCTACATCTGAACGGAATTTCTACAAATGTCTTATATATTTATTTATTCTATTAAAATAGTGAAATTTTGTTTAAACAATTAAATTTCTACAGTAAAATTTGCCATTTTCGCGTTTCACCAAATTATAATTTCTTTCGGATATTTTTTACTACTTTACAATCCGACCTTTTATAATTTTTTGTTGTTGCTCCTTGTCAGCAGCCATGACTTACATTTGTCACTCTATTTTATTGCACTTAATATTCTACATACGTACAATTATTTGTACGTCTGTACGCATTTAGTTTACTCAAGTGTTAATTGACAGGTGAAAGTTGCACAAGGCAATTTGAGGCGCGCCGCCACAAGACAACCAATCTCCATTATTCATACGAGATCTTTGAGACCTGAACGCAATGAATTAGCGGCATGAAAAGAAAAAAATTCTTTGCGTACGCGAAAACTGCCGATTGGTGGAATACATACAAAAATATACTTTTGGAATTATATATATTTTTATATATAAATATAAGCAGGAACCGATGGCGACTGAAACAAAGTACCGAAGTAGTAAATGCAACATTGATAATATATATAAATGTCTCATGTTTCAGGCGATTTAAAGTTAAAACTAGTGCATTATATATATTTACCCACCAAAAAACTAGTCAATAGTCTGGGGAAATCGTTATCGATAGATATTGACTCTGCATACATATCTGTCCGCAAATGTATCAAAAATGTGTGGAAGATTTCCGGTATCAACTAAAGACATAAGAAATGCATTCAATAGCACGAAATGAATCAACATGATCGCCACACTAGAAGGCCGATTCAAAACGCTTAACGAAAATAATACGCAGCTTCATTAAAGACTACTATATGATACAAGTGACGGACTTCAAAGAATCCATACTAGACGACGGCTACCTTGTTGTTTATGCGGACGACATCGCCGATGTCATAATTGCTCAATATGCAGGCATAGCCAGACGCGAATTAACACAAGTTGCTGAGAACACAGACATGGTTGGGCGCACACGGCCTTAGCCTAGTCGCGGAAAACCTAAGCTGATTCTGTTTACTAAAATACCTCAGTATTAGAATGGATAACAAGCAGACGTGCGAAACTCGGCATCATTACGGTAAATATAGTTTTTTATATTAAATATACAAATACGACCGAGAAAAGGGGATCCATTAGGTTTTCATTCTAATGAAGAATGCACCAATGGTTATGAGATCGTTAGTTCCAATGGAGAAATAAACACATTCATAAAAATTTGTCGCTATCAAGAAGGCAAATGTTTATTTATTATTTGTATGCAGAAGGAATCTGCTGATGGACACAACACAATTAGTGTTATTATATAGTAGTAAAAAATGAATCAATACAATAAATGTGAAATATTCCGAAAAAATTTGTTTATACCTCATGATATGTGGAAAAAAGTTCTATTGTAGAATAAAAATTTCTTTGAAAAAAAAAATGTCAAAAAACAGGCCAGATTACCACACTGACACTCCTTTAAAAATAATTTTTTTAATATTTAAAATTATTATTTTTAAATTTTCTAATTTTTTTTTTATATTTGTTTTCATTTTTTAATATTTTTTTTCATAAATTTACCTTTTTTTATTTATTTGCTTCTTAATATGTTATTTTTTTGTTTATACACACTGTATTTAGATTTTTAGTTAACAATTATCCGCCAAATTTCTCGCATGTGTTTCAACCGTTTTTGAGTTTTTTGTTGTATTTTTTTTTCAATTTTTGTTTTATTTTTCTTCAAGCGTGACTTTTATATTTTTTATTTGAAATTATTCTATTCTAATTTTTTTTATATTTGTTTCCATTTTTTTTTTAATTTTTCACAAATTTTTCCTTTTTTCATTATTTTATTTATATATTCTTTAATTTCTCTTTTATGACCGCAACTAAACGCCAATTGGAAGTAAAATTAGAACGAAACCACAAAAGAAAAATCTCTCCTCTAAATTATGAAGCGTGAAATTCCCTTACAAATGCAGTGCTGTGAAAATATGCACATAAAAACGGCAACAGAATAAATACTAAACTATAATGCGAAACTGTCATTTAAGTATTTTGACAATAAACTTTTGTTTGCTTAAGCATCAACGCGCTTGACTGCCACCGCCGCCGCCAGCGCTAGTGTTGAGATGTTGGCGTTGCGTTGCGATGCGTTGGTGGCGAATAGCCATTAAATGGAAGAAGAAATGGAAATGTAAGCCAACGAACTCGCGTGAGTTGACGCATTGAATGCTTAAATAGAAATTACTGTGAGTATTTAGACAATAAATGAATTTATTTATATGTACTAGCGACAGTGTGTAAATTTGCCAAGGAATTAGTGGAGAAAATATGCTTATGCAGATAAATGTTCGACAGACATACAGACAAGTATATTTATGCGTACACATCACCACAGCATAGAATGAAGAAAACACACTAATATATCGAAGTATAAGCAGCTTTTCTCGAAAAGTATGTCAAATATTTGTGAAATCTTTGTGCGTTTGGCATTGCAACACATTGTGGCGTGAATTTGTCTGAGATGACATGCCAATAGTGGTGAAATTTCGTTAAGATCATAATTCTTACATGTGCAGGATTTCGAACATATAGTATAAAAAAAAAACTAGAGATAAACGTTTCGAGAAACTTTTTTGAAGTTAATTTCTAAATATTTCACTTTTAATTTATTTGAGTGAAGATTTATTTCATAATAATTCTTTTACGCGTAATTCTCCTCCAATTCATAAATTTTACCTCAGGTTATTACTGTTAAACGAACCTATTAACACAGGATTTTGAGAGGCAAATAGCACTCAGTGAAATCGTCGTGAAGTCATCGAAAACTTGACGTATGCGAATTGTCCAACCCTGCCCTGTTAATAACGATATCATGGGAAAATTAAAGAAACAGAGCTTGATAAACTTCGTTTTGGCATCAGAAATGTAGCAGTGGATTGCCAATGAGCAAAGGACCATAAATCTTTCTCTCGAAAACTCGTAACGTCGACTCATCAGATGTTGCCGTCGTCCCTGCCTCTGCACCATATAGCAGGACGGGAATAATGAGTGACTTTGGCTTGGTCTTTGAAAGTGTACTCGAAGACGATGGAGCAACTTGGACTGACATATGGAACGACTTGGCGGATTTTACGTCGAGATCGTAAATTGAAAGCGTACAAAATACAGCTTATGTAGGAACTGAAGACGCTCGACTTTCCTAAGCGACAACGCTTCGGTCTATGTGCTCATGAAAAGTTCAAAGAAGATCCGACGTTTTTGAACTAAATTCGTTCAGCGATTCGGGCCGAAGAGCAACCTAAACAGATTCAAAAGCTGTCATTTTATTCAGGAAAAACAACGGTTTGGTATGGCTTGAGAGCCGATGGAATCAGGGCTCCACATTTCTTCAAAAATTACGCCATTAAGAACGTAGCCATCAGTGGCGACTGTTATCGCGGCATGATAACCGACTATTTCATGCTTGAAATTGAAGCTCATGATCTCGGCGACATTTGGTTTCAACAAGCTGGCACCACTTCCCACACGTCGCATCAATAAATGGATTCATGGAAAGAACACTTCGGTGAGCAGATAATTTCGTTTTGGGCGGGTGATTGGCCACCAAGATCGAGTCTAAAGTCTGTGCGGACAATCCTACTTCAGGCCTTGGAGCAAACCAAAAAAACACTAAGTCATTCGCCAATTACCAGTCGAAATCTTTCAACGGGTCATCGAAAATTGGGCTCAACGGAGGGACCATTTGAGACGTGGCCGTCTAGTAGGAAACCTCGAAGTGGATAACGCTTAATATGTAAAATCGCATACATATGTGCAAAAAAAAAAACAAGATTATACACAGGTCTCTTATGACACCCTGATGAAATATAAGCTGCTTTTCTGTGTACATTTATATGTAAAACAATGTGAATTTAAGAAAAAATTGGCGACTAAATTGTGTTAAGTTCATTATGGCAAAGCTTGGGTTTTACTAAAAAAGTTAAGCATTACACGCTTATCATAATAAAAATATATACTATATATATGCACATGAAATCACAACAACATAATTTCATAAAAAATGATAAATGTGCATATGTAAATACATAGATACAGGTGTGAAAAACCGCAGCGACAAGCAGGTGATTCATAATATGTTTTTGCTTTAATCAACCATTACCGTAAGTCATATTTTAACAGAGCAATAATTTTGAAATGTAAAACAGAAGTGTTGTCATTAACTCTTGAATAGCATTATAACGCGAAAATATATACATATATAACTACATAATAACCACAACTGTCAAAGCGAGTAAACCAACAATAAATAAAAAAATAAATGAAAGCGGAAAATAATCATTACAAACCATTGATAAACGAGTCAAAATGAAAATAAAAACTATTCATGAAGTTGGCAGGCAATTTCAACTCAATGAACCCCCTCGAAACCAACCAGTTCGAACTGTGGAAAGTTCATAAATCACTGAATAAAATAAATTTGCATACAAGCACACATACACACATGGCACTATATATTTAAATATGCAATCTAATGTACAATATGTACATTCATACATATGTATGTAGGTATGTAGCGGCATTTGATTGAGTGAGCGGCAAAAGGTTATTTAACGAGCTCGCGCCACATAATTTGCACGCCACAGGGAATGTATTCATATCTCCAGTAATTTATGTTTTCTAAGTAAATGCATTATTGTAGTCAAATACATATTATGGTGGTTCGATTTTTATTTATCTACAAATTTTTTTTAAATAAAATAAGTGATTTTTATACCATGAACAGGATATATTAAGTTTCTCACTAAATTTTTAAAAGCCAACAGGAAAGGACTGAAAGCCTATAAAAATATATATAAATGATCCGCATGGCGAACTTAGTCGCTTTAGGCATGTCTCTAAAATCTCTGAATCTGTTATTAAAATCGGAACACTGTATAATATACTTGTAGCTACCATAGAAAAGGAACGATCAAAGGCAAAAAAGATATTATTTACTTTTAATATCTTTCTTTTATGATATAAGAAATACACCTGTAAAAGTTATTACATCTTCCTTGCAGTTTTTCTTTTATTACCTTACTATCATCATTTTCGACACTTATCTAGTCCCAATGCTTAGGATCTGCACTCTTGTAAAAATCTACTAAATAAATAACCACAAAATTACACACCTTAAGTCGACATCGTATTAAAGTGACCTACACGATGGCCATTCTACCATTATCTCAATATTAGCGGGCATTTGCAATTTATGCCAGCTGGATGTTGAATTCGATTGAGAGTGGTTCTCTTTCAAAACATTTATGCGCAAGAAATTTTTTTCAACAAAGAGTAGGTATATGTGTAAATCCCACTTGCTATGTCTATTCGGATATGGGAGTTAGTGAGATTTTTACCAGTTGCGTATTCGATTCGTCACCAAGATTTGACTAATTACAAAATACACTTTTAATACCGACAGGAATTGGCGCTGGAAATTGAATACTATAAATATCACAAAATATGGGGGTTTCACACGGGTGATCCAAGTAAAGGTACTTTTTTCCAAAACTTTTTTTGACAGATCTCCCGTGAGTCGTGTCAAGCTGTCAGTTATTTTTGTTCAGTATTATTTAGGATTTTATCATGAAAAAACTTACGCCTGAACGTCATTTAACTTTATTACGAAAATCCACATTCTGTAAAGAATGTGCTTCGCTCAACTTATGGTAATCGGCCTACTGAGCGTATTATTCGAAACACCATTACCCATCTTGAGGCCCAGCATTGATTATTGGATAATATTCGAACGAATAGATAACGAAGACCGGGAAAAATCGATTCGGCGCCGTTCGCATCAACTCGGACTGACATATGGACCGACGTCGAAATTTTCAATTAAAAGAAGAGAACTAAAGTCGCTCGACCTTCCCAAGCGACATCGACGAAATGATCGAACCAGTCAGCGAAAATTGAACTCTACGGATGGTTCATCTGAGATGTAGCCGCGACCAATATTTGACAGAGATAATGTTCAGAAAACAAATGCCAATGAATGTTCTTTTGAATGATAATAAACATTATCCATTAAATTTGAAGTTTTTATGTTTTTTCTTTAAAAAGAATAGGGAATCTCGAAATGGATCCTACTTAACTTTAGACAGTGCTTCTCAAAAATTTAAAGTCATAGTTATTAGCTTCGTTTCAAGTAGCCATTCGTATAGCAAAATTTTGTTATAGTAACCGGTTTAGTACAAGTATATCGGCAACTATAATACAGTGGGCTTGAACAATTTGGATGATAGACTATTTCGACAATGAGACAGTGAGCTTCCAACAGCTCCTAAGCATAATAATACATGCAAGTTTTAACGACTAACGGAATTTTTGATTTAAACTTATATTTCCAGGTTTTCTATTGTCTCTCAGTTGTCGGTTGTCACTTTTCTCGTGGTTTAGCCTTCAATTTCTTGGTATCTAGCGCAGTTTAGTGTATTTTATATTTTTGGGCACTTCGCATCGCATGATCAAGGATTTAATTCATTTAAGTCAAATTCAAATCACATTTTACTGTCAAATAATTTATTTTATGCGCAAAGTGTTTGATCAGCGAGAGGAATGTTCCTGAATCACTTTGTCAACTGATAAATAAACTTCAACAATTCTAGTCTATCCACAACGTTCGTCAAAGCAACCAGTCACTTAATAATGGCGACTTAGTCATTGGGCAATTGAAGCGTCAGCATTTCACTTATTTGTTTCTTTTCATGCTTTTTTATTTACAGTTAGTTTATAAATATTCACAAATTTTGTGAATATTTATTTGATATTGTTTTTGTCATGAGATGGTATCTTTAACTTTTATAATTGGTTGAAAGGAGTGCGAAAGGAGGGACTGGTGTTCCACCAGGACAACGCCAGACCCCACACTTCGTTGATGACTCATCAGAAGTTACGGGAGCTCGGATGAAAGGTTTTTTCGCATCCACCATATAGCCCGGACATAGCGCCAAGTGATTACCACCTGTTCCTGTCCATGGCGAACGCCCTTGTTGGTGTAAAGTTGAACTGAAAGAGGCTTGTGAAAAGTGGCTGTTCCAGTTCTTCGCAAATAAGGAGGAGAGCTTCTACGAGGGGGGTATTCTGAAGTTGCCGTCTAGATGGAAACAGATTATCGAACGAAACGGCGCATATTTGAACTAAATCCGATCACAGTAACACTTTTTATAAAGCATTGAATAAAGAGCGAAAAGGTGAAAGGGAGATGTTTGACAACCTAATATCTACTTGTGAATTTCCAAAAATTGTTCTGTTTTAGCTTATAACTGAATCGAATTTTAATATATTTGAAAAGATTGTCCGAACATTTGAAATTGATCCGCCAGTAGTTTCTGAGATTTCAGCATATTTGTAGGATTATTTTAAGTTAGTGTAATGAATTCCCAAAACTTCAAACGCGTTTTTTTGAAACGGTGTTTCATTCAGAAAAATTTCTCCGAAAAGTTGCAGATGCACTTGATAATTTCAAAAAACCTCATAGACCTCTTAGATATACCATATTTGTCAGGTAATGGTATTGGAAGATTTTTTATAATAATTTCGATTTTAAACCATTCTAAAGTCAAAATTTTTTCACAAAAATCACTTTTCTTTGGAAGCACACCATTTTTTGAAAAACCAAAATTTTGACTAATCTTTCGCTCATTACTTGTATTAATCTATAGTAACATATGTATATTTTTTTATTTTGGATTTGTAATAATTTTAAGACGAAAACCCGTCTCACCGCCAGGCACTTTTTTCGGCGATCTGCCTGGAATTCGCATGTAGACGAATGGAGATTGGACAAAAAGAGTCAAAAATTATTCAGCATTAATCACCGATTATTAAACGCTGTAAATTCACACATTTTTATTTATTTATTTAATAAAACGCCTCTTAAAAAAAATTACGAAAAAAATACCTTTTTCTGACCTTCAAGTAAATATAAGCACTTAAATTAATAGTTTTTAATATTCACATATTTTTGGAATATTTTAATTGAAAAAATTAATAAAAAAAAAACTAACACGATTCATTTACGTACTTATTGGAAATATTTCGAAATATTGTTCAGCAGCTATTATTATACAATGTAATGTTTATATTATTGCATTACAAACGTCAAACTTTGACTGACAAATGCCAAATTTGATAAGTTACGTCTGTAAGTAGTTTTGTTTACATAACAAATTTGAAAATATTTGTAGAAGCCAGCAGCTCTACCACCTTAATATGCATTAAAAATATTATGGAGTTGCTATTTTGTAGTTGTTGCTTTGGAGACAGCCAACTAGACATAAATACATATTTACGACCACTGATATTTTATTTCATTTTTATATATTTTTTTCGTCATAAAAGTATTTAAATAACGGCACTATATTTGAAAATGAGCTTAATTACAATATTTTAATTGCTTGCGGAGTTGAATAAGTGCACGAGGTTATCAAGGGTGAGAGTAAAATCAAATAAAAAAAGGCTTTTATAAATAAATTATTCATGGAATATTTAAGGAAATATAAATAAAGGGATTTTTTAAGGGAATCAGACAAAGTATTTTTTTTTATTTTTTTTTTTGGTTTCTAAATAAACTTTGACACTGAAAGACTGTTAAAAATTCATATTCATATTCATAGCATATTTGTGTACACATGAATAATGGGGGATTTTTTAAAGGTTTTTTTTATTTATTTCATATTTAATTTTTAATTTGTAAATAAACTTTGACACTGACCTCTTGCAATGATTCACTGCACATCAATTGAATTTTTTTATTTCGTCTATAGAAAGAAGCAGCAATATATATTTTATGGTGAAAACAGACGGCAGTCACAGGCGCCACAGCTGTTGGCTTTTCGGCGACAAATTTTATAATTCTAAAAGCTGCAAGCACTTCGAAAAAAAATCTAAACTTTTCAACATATGGCCGGCATATGTGGCGCACTTTTAAAATTATATTGCTTCTTTGCTTTTAATAAACATTTAGTAGTTTGGTTTCATTTCGTTTTAATTGATTTCTTCTTATTTTATTTCTTAACACACAAACACATGTTGCGGAACCTGTTTCGGTGGCTTGGAAAATAAAACACTTGACGCGGCCTACGATTTTGTAAGCAAAAACACTGTAGTTTTTATTGTACTTACACTAAATGCAGGCACTTTTCACTTTTTGCTCGTAGAAATCGCTAAAACTTAATCGAATTAAATTTTTATACTTTCACAAGCACAACAACACGTCGTTAGATGTGAGACGAGAAAAAAAGCAGTACCGAACACCGCTGCGTGGAAAAGCACTGCGCGTTCAGACCGTCTACTCGTGGCGTCTCAATCGTATGAGCGGTGTAAATCGTATTGATGCGCGACCAACAAGCTGGAGCACCACAACGAAGCGAATCAAAAGCGCAACTAATGTATGCGACAGCAATGGACGCCCAACAAAGCCCCCCAAAGCACAAGCCCGACAACAAGGAGAGCGCGAGAAAAGTAAGTAGAGAGAGAATTTAACATGCAGTTAAGAAGACAGAGCTTTAAATTGGGGGGAAATATGTGCGAGCGCATTTAAGAGATTATTCTGAGAGTGTATGTTTAGGAGAAGCATAAAAATACAAGAAAAAATAAATAATTTGTTTATTTTTTAATATTTTAGGTTAGGTTATATTTTCTTACATTGATTTACATAAACAAAAAATTTTAAATAATATATAAATTAAGTTAGTTTTTCATCGGACTTTTTTGTAATCTTGAAAAGTTATTCTTAAACATTCCTTTAAAGACTTTTAAAAAAATACATAAAATAATTATTTTTATTGACTATTTACTAAATTAATTTATTTTTTATTGTTTAAGTTAGGTTACTATTTCCTTATTTCTATTTACACACAAAAATAAATTTAAAAAACAAGTTTATTTGGTTTTAGTCAAAAAAATATGTTTTTAATTAAGTTTGGTGGCTCTTTAAAATTTTTAATTTAATAAAAGAGTGAATCAAAAACCAAAATTAAACACAAAAAACATATTAGCTAAAGTTGCCACATTTTTCAAATTTGTTATTTGGTCAAAATTTATGCCATTAAAAATGTAATACAATCATCAAACTGAAATGGCTTAAAAATGAGAAGTTAAAAATATGTTTCGAAAAATGTTGCCACCTATTCCAAAAAATTTATTATATAGAAAAAAAAAGGTTTCGAAAAATGTTGCCACCTGTTCCAAATAATTTAATTAAATGTAAGCGATTAAAAATTAATACAATCAGCAAACTGAAGAGTTCTAAAAACAAAGAGATAAAAATATATTTCGAAAAATGTTGCCACATGTTTCAAATAATTTAATAAAATGTATGCCATTAAAAATTACTGCAAAACAATACAATAAACTGAAAAGGTTTAAAAACGTATAAGCGAAAATATTGTTTGGAAAAGGTTGCCATCTGTTTCAAATGTTTAAAAAAATTTTGAAAATGTGGCACCTGTTTCAAATTTGTAATTTAAAAAATTATAAGAACAAAAGGTTTTCAAAAAATTATTTACAAATAATGTATGCAAATACATATACATATTTTTGAAGAAGCATTGTGAGGCCCTATGTTCCACCTAGGAACTACGGGAAAATATATATATTGTCACCTGTCTAAATTTTTATACAAAAAAATTTGTTCAGGAACATATGGAAAGTCAATTCATTAAAATTATGAATATAAATATTGCTTATTTTTTATTCATATTTATCACAATTTATATTTATTTATAAAGTTTTCATTATTTTTCTCTTTGTTTATATATTTATTTATTTTTAGATTTTTCTAGAATTTTTTTTATTAGCCCCTGGCTTCTGTTTTCAGCTATTTTTACAAATATATGTATATATGGACATACATATTTTTTATCTCCAACTAAGTTTTTAGAAATTTATTTTCAGTAGTTCAAAATTTCGCATTTCAATAAATGTTTATCATTTCACATTTCCACACACATTTTAGGCGTCGCCGATGCTTAGGAATAGTACAAAAAAATTAATAGCGCATACGTACGGCGTGAATTTAACCAACAACAAGAACCAGCAATTCCAATTCATTTCTTTTTTTTTTAAGATTTTACAGGGCGGCGTGGCGCGTCCGCGTCACAATCGTCAACGCCATCAACGCATATAAACATCATCGACACTGTGCCGCCGCTACGACCGCCACACGATTCAGATTCTGCAGATTTTTCTTCTACACATTAAAAAAAAAAAAAAAAAAAAAAGAAACAAAAATATAATTTCATTTGTGGAGCACATAATATTTTCTGATTCACGCGTGCGACGACCAACAGTACTCACGCAAACGCTTTACCACTCTCCCAACAATTCGCTCCCACAACCTAGGTGCGCTCTCTGCTTGCACAAAATAAGAGTAATAAAACGAAAACGCATTGACAAAAGAGAAAATCGCTTGCCGTCAACACATCACAATTTATCACAACATCCCTGTCCTAGTCCGCCCATCGCTGATGACGACGACGACGACAAATTGTTATTGTTATCGTTGCGTTTTGTTTCAGTAAAATATTTATTATTACTTGCAGTTTCTCCTGTTTGTTTTCGTTCGTCGCGTTCGCGTTCATGTTCGTGCTGCGGTAACTGTTAAAGTTGTTGATTGCTTCGATAATGTTGCATAGCGCTGAATTTGCTTTTGTGTTTACTTCGATTGATATATAGACTACAGATGTTGAAGATACAAGGTAAGCAAATATTAGTCATCTCGGTGACTTCTCTTGTTTTCGTAGCATGAGTGCGTGAGGAAAGAAGTTTATGTTGGCTGAAAATGGGGCTCCCGCAAGTCCGACGGGGCAGTTGGTTAACAAATGACAATCTTGATAACGAATTTTTATGGGTGAAAGTACAAAAATATTTGGTAGAATTCGGAATCTTACTTTACTCTTTCTTTTTTTTTAGCTCTGATTCAAGAATTTTGTGTCGGACTAGAACGCATTCCATAGATTGTCTCCACGATTTGTTAAGTTCTCTTAAAAACCATTATTTTAATATCGAGAACCCCCACTTTTTCATTATCTCATAGCACCTCACACCCATCCACCTATAAATGAAGTTCGGAGACGGTCCATTGCTGTAGCAGTACAATCTCCAGCTTACTGGTCTAATAAACCCATATGTTTTAAGAATGCAATCTGAGGAGCGGAAAACATTTTGGAAATCAAATCCGCAGAATACGTTGGATCCAGAAGCAATTCGAAACCCCGTACCGGCGAATTTTTCATATCATACTTTTCAATGAGTTGTACATACCACAGAGCAATTACAGAATTGAACCATCAGTTTTACATTCTTCAAAACTTCACGAAATAATTTTGGATGACCATAAAGTTATTCGAGGAAGCAGGTACTCTACCAGAACTTGTATATCATATCATTCACCAATGTTTGGGTACGAGAAACCTCTATGCAGAGTGGGTGGCACGCGAGCTAACTTTTGACCAAAAACAGTTGAGTTGATGATCCGGGGGAAGTTTTGGAGGTATTCAAGCGTAATAAACCCGAGCTTCTGTGTCAGTATTTGACATTGAACAAAACATGGCCCCATCATTTCACTCCGAAGTCTAATCGACAATCATACGAGCGAAACGAACTCCATGAACCAAAGCGTGGGAAAAACGCAGCAGCCGACAAGGTTGTGGCGTCTGTATTTTGAGCTACGCATGGAATAACTTTTATTGACTAGCTTTAGAAAGGAAGGAGCATCAACAGCGACTATTATATAGCATTATTGAACCATTTTAAGAACAAAAAACAGCCACATTTGAAGAAAAAGAAAATGCTGTTTCACCAAGACACTGTATCGCGTCAGAAGTCAGTGAAAACGACAGAAAAAATCCATGAATTGGGATTCGCATTGCTTCCGCACACACCGTATTCTCCAGATCGGACTTTCAGCTACTATTTCCTGCTCTCAGATCTCAGAAGAATGCTCGCTGGGGAGGAAATTTCGTCGAATGAAAAAGTGATCCCTGAAACGGAGGCCTATTTTGAAGCAAGGTAAAAATTTTTCTACAAAATTGGTATCGAAAAGTTGGAGGGAACAATATTGAATAAAAATAAAAACGATTTTTGCCAAAAAACTGTGTTTTACTATAGTAGACCGTCGGGTTCCTCAATTGATCTATTAAGGATGACAATAAATCTCACTTTATTTCAATGACGACAATTTTGGTCGAGTAAAATCGAATTCAAGACATTTCTGAGTTAAAAACAGTAAATATAATGAATCCTCTTTATTTCTTAAAAGTAAACTTAGATTTTTTTTTAAATTTTTTTTTCAAAAAAAAATTTGGTGAAAATCTAGGAAAAACGAAAACGTTTTGAGCACAAACACGTGGTTGGAGATATTAAAAACTTTCTGCAGCTGCAGCTAACAAACTGAAAAGTGAATTGACGAGCTTCACACACACACACACACTAGTATTCATATTGTATAGCAGTTATGAAAAGAAAGCCTATTTTGACGGATTAAGACCATTAAAAGTAAATCAACGCAGAATCAACGGCACAACTTGACGCGCATATGTATATACTCATAACCGTTGTAGGTGTATGTGTGAGTACCCATGTAATGTATGTTAGAGAAGTACAAGAGCGTCGAAATCATGTTTTCTTTTTAATTTTCATGTAAACGCCACAGCAGAACCGCTATAAAAATCTGAAAGACAGATAGACAACAACAACAAGAACAACAAATAAATAAAATAGTAGTAACAAAAACCACCGAAAAACAACAATGTATGCAAAGCGAGCAGCCGAGCAAAGCAGAAAATTACAGTTAAATGATAACCGACGAAAAAAGTGTATGTAAAACCTACAACAACAACAAACAAATATCAAAATTTGGTAGCTAAAATACAAAAGTGGGTCAATGAAGAGCGAAAGTTTGACAGGCCGGCTGGGTACAACCAAAAAAAAAAGGTTTATAGCCACATACACAGATTCATATAAATATATGTATGTAGTAATATAATAAAAATAAAAGTGAAAAATTAATAACAACAACAAAAGAAGTAACACATAAAATCTAACATTAAGCTAATAACGAAATCTTGTTAACCAAAATGTAGACGGAAACAACAACAACAGCGAAATTAAATAACTGGAAATTTGTTGATATGATGAACGGTATACAAAATTGGCCAAGCAAATCGGCGGTAGACAAAATTATCGCAGTCAAATTAAATGAGCTGTAAAAGCGAAATGACAGCACAACAAATAAGCACTGTTGTTGTAATGTGTAAATATGAATTTATGTTGGAATTTCATGTGGGCTGGCAGTCGTTGCGAATATTTTCTAAAATTAAATGCATAATACATACATATGTATGCTTAACTTCCGTACGTTTCAAAGTAATTTTCGAAAAAAAATCGATAGTTGAGGCGGTCGTCCATCTTCGATCTCCAATTTCGGTCCTACTCTTGACGATAGTACAAAGGAGTTTAAACCTGGCTAAATTATGGTGCAGTGGGGTTGAGCTGAATATCAATACCTCGAAGACGATTATCCTCTCGTTTACGAGACGTAGGCTCCTGCCTGGTCTCAGGAATCTAACCCTTGTAGACGGAGAGGTATAAATGACTGTATGGTCAAATATTTTGGTCTCACGCTGGATTCCGCACTGCGGTGGAAGCAGCATGTTGATCTGAACAAGGACAAAGCTACTTAAGCAATAATGGTATGCAATCGATTAGATGGTAAGTCCTGGGGCTGCAAGCCAAGCTCTAGTAACCGATGCCAGCAGTCTGTCATTGAATACCGCTCTTTTCAGATACCCACAGCAAATTCTTTATTCCAGTGTGGAAGACAGTTTCTACTGACCCGTCTTTATCGTAGGCATTATGCGTCTTTGAAAACCAATTCCTTTGAGAAAGTTCCCTTAAGAGCAGAGCAATCAGCCTCTCAAATAAGAATAAGAACTTACTTTTGGATCTGAAATTCTTGGCCGCAACATTGAGATTTCGACCGTCTTAGAAATGAACGTAACCATAACCTGTCCCCAAGCCCCAGGAGTATGTCCTTATGATATGAAGTTTGCATAAGTGACTACTAGCCAGTTGTACTACAGCTTGATAGACCGCTGCAGTTGCGCTGCTGTAGTGCCATCCGGACTAGGGGACTTGTTTTAAAGAGTTGATCGTAAGGCCTGCACAATTAGTTCGTGAAAATTTAACTTGTATATTGAAATCGACAGTACTTGTATTCATTAATCAACACCACATGTCTTAAGAGGTCACCATTTGGTGCCACAGGTATTGAGGAAGAACCCACTTCAAAAATTAAAACAAAGCGTTTTCTGTTACCAAACAATTTCAGAATACGATTTAAATCTTCATAATACAGTGAAGAATTTCTAGGTTTTCGTAAATCTGTAAATGAAATTAATATCGATTCCAGCTAGTTCCCTTGAATAGCTGTTGGTACAAGAGGCAAGCTGTGTTGATCTTAATCTCGTAAAAGTGGTGTAATAATTACACTTAACAGTTTAGACAACTTCGACAGTTACGGCTGGCAAGATTGCTGAATATGAGGCTGAGGTTGAGAAGCTCCCTAGATGACATAAGATACAGTCCGAGCTAGAAGAAATATTACAGTTTACTAGCAATCACTCAAAATGGCAACAAACGCTCAGCCGGCCTTATTCCAATGATGGGGTGATGAGAATTCCTTACAAGCTCATCAGTTTCTTTGCCAGCTTTTCAGCGATAATACTACGACTAGCCAAAATGTAGCGCGGTACAATGAATATGAAGATTATTTAGTTTCAAATATTTGTGAGCCAGTAACGCTGCTTTTGGAATGAGTACTTTTTTTTAATGAGACTGCACTTCAGAAATCTCAAATGTAATGTTACCTTAATGCGACTGTCATTCTACTTTTAAAACACTATGCTGGTCAATTCTATAGAACCAGGACTGTTCTCAGACCATCATCTCATATTCGTAAAAATGTATTGGTATACATATACAAGATTCAACCAAACCAAAGAAGCATGAGAAATGTTAATTCTTGCATCATAAATTGATTTTTTCAACCATAAGTTATATATGTATGTATCTATTTCTATGTAGCTTAAATAAATCACGTTAAAACAATTGTACCACCTTAATAAGCATGGTACTCGTTCAGTCTAAGCTTAAATTATCAACAAAATCAGAAAAAAGTTCAAAGAGAGAAGTGTAGTCATTTTCCACTTATTGGTATGAAAACGTTCCATATTTTATCCGTTTTTTAGTAATAATAAATATTATAATAAATTCCACAAAACTTCCTTGCCGATAGCCTTAATCAAGTTCAGTTAGTACAGTCTAAGTTGATTCAATATTTTTTGACTTCACACTGAGTATAGACAACTTTTTCGTAAGTCCTATTTGATTCTCAAGTTGTTATCTTTCACTGTATTTAGAATAAATTATTCTCTGAATTTCAAAGAAAACATTATCAGGTTTTGATAGTAAAGAACATATAAAAATGAAGTTACATCCTTTCAACATTGCCTGCTTTTACTTGGTTCAGAAAATATAAAAAAAATTTAAAATAGTGTAAATAAATGTGTAGGTACGTTTCTTCACCTAAATAGAGTTAAAAATTTGCTGAAGTAAGTCATATACAAGTAGAGGGAAGAGCGAAAGAGAGTTGATCATACCAAATGTTGTTTAGGAAATCTAGAAATGTCAATCAGTTCACTAAAGCGCTTTAATATAATATTTAAATGCTTTACTTTTCTGCAAATAACATTTACATTAATTATTATTTTGCAACTTTATGATAAAACTAACGTGTAATGGCACATTAATAATGATAAGTAAGAAGTTTTTGTTAACGCTGATAGATATGTAAATATATTTTCACCTCAGGAAAGCTAATTTGCAATAATTGAAATTTCCCCCCACAAATTTGTTTATAAACAAACTAAAGAGGCATAAAACGTCATGTACCGATACTAAAAAGAGTATTTCATACTTATAAGAGTGGCAAGGTTCATAAATATATAGTATATACTATACATCGACGTACATATGCATGTACCTACTATATGTATATTTCGAAATGGAAAACTTATATTTAGGTGAAGGTAAGCTGAAAATTACATTTAGGTTAAGGTAAAATATGTTAGTCGCCAGAGCTGATCATTTATTTTTGTATACTGACGAAAAAACTGCCTTAGCTATTAAAACCAGATCTAGATCTCCAAATTAATAATTTTTCCAAAATTATCGATTATAGTTATTTTTTTATTACTAATATTTTTTATTATTAATATTTTTTTAAATACAAATTATGAAAATTTATTTTGTAAAAAATGTTATAAGAAAAATTGCACAAACATTTTGAAAAAATTTTTATCAAAAATTTATAAAATTATAAACATTTTAACACTTTTAAAAAATTATTTTTATTATAAAATTTTGTAAACTTGTAACTATTAAATCGCAGAAAATAATTTTCAAAATGTTATTTTAAAACAAAAACATATTATAAATAAAACATAAAATTACAATTATTAAATATTTATTTTTTTATTTAAAGAATTATAAAAATTAAAAAGTTTTAATTTTTTTTTTAATTTCAAAGAAAGTATAAAGAAATAGTATCGAAAAATTGTTATACAAAACAAATAAAGATATATTTAAAATTTTAAAAAATATTTTTTATGCAATTTAAAATAGGGAAATTAAATAAAAATTTAGTTTTTTAATTGAAAGAATTATTAAAATTAAAAAAAAATGTTTATAAAATTAAAAGTAGGTAAATTAAATACAAATTTAATGAAAAAAATTATATTAAAAAATTATTACACAAAAAATTGTGTAACTAATTTAAAAACGGTTTTAAAACTTATTTTATTATAAAAAATCTATAAATTCAAAAACCTATTACATTGCGTCTATGTTGTTTTTTAATTTATAAGATTTATAACTAAAGACAAAAATATTATTATAAAAACTAAAAAAAATTTAATTGTTTTGTAATTAGCTGAAATTATATAACATTTTTAAATATTATTTAGATTACAAGAACTATAATAATTAAAAAATATTAATTTTAAGGAAAAAACCCATAAAAAATATTGTTTATAAAAAAATTCTTCTAAAAAAAGTTGCACAAACATTTAAAAAAATTTTGACCATAAAATTGAACAACCTTCAAACATATATGTACATATGTACATTAGGGTGCTTCAAAAAAAATTTTTGAATTTTTTTTCAACTCTTACCCCCCAAATGTATTTTTTTAGGTTCCAATACACTAAACATATAAATTTTCGTTCTTCATTCGAACTAAAATTTCACCAACTAATTTTCATTTCTCAAAAATAACCATCACATAGTCAGAAAGCTCATTTTTCAAACTTTAAAAATTTCTGCGACAAAGTTTGATTATCTCAATTAGGCGATTGAACATAGTGATTTCAAATTGAAATTTTTTCAATAAAAATAAAAAAAGTTTCTGAGAATAATAATTTTGTCGTGGGAATTTTTAAAGTTTGAAAAGCCTACTTTATGAATAATGTGATGGTTATTTGAGAGAAACGAACGAAAATTAGTTGGTGAAATTTTAGTTTGAATGAAAAAACGAAAATTCCTATGTTAAATCTATGGGAACCGAAAAAAAAAAAAATAGCGACCCCTTAGAGTTGAGCTACAGCGCCTGGCTTGAGGGAGGATTTTTTGTTTGTCAATCACTAACATTTGAAGGGGTAAGAATTGAAAAAAAAAAAATTTAAAAAAATGTTGAAGCACTCTGTACAAATGTGTAAAAATATATCAAATTTTTTTTACTATGAAATTTTAACATATAAGGACTGCGTTGAATAAAATTGTCCGTTACAAAAATTAAAAAATCGTTTAAACTAGTTGTCCGATTTTTATAAACTAAAATATTTTATTAAAAACATTTATTTTAAATTTGAAAAACTAAAGAATAAACCAAGAATTATGTGTTATTAATAAATATTTTTATTTTTCCGGAACCCCCTTCATTAGTGATTTTATGGTAGTGTCCGATACTCTCATAGCTGCTGAAGACCACTTTCATTAGAATTTTGAAGGTCTTTGGTCACTTTTTTTGTTGCCTTCATCTCCCTTTTTACTAAAGCAAATTATCTATCAATCGGCCTTAGTTCTGGACTGTTAGGTGGATTCGCTTCTCTTGGTACACAAATCACTCCATTCCGTTGGAACCACTCTAAGGCTGTTTTGCTATAGTGACATAGCAAAGAGGTCAGGCCAAAAAAAAGTGAACACTTTTAAATGGGAGCAATCTCTTTTGTAAACATTCCTTCACATATATTTCGCTGTTGATTGTACCCGATATAACGAATGAGCTGCTCCTTTTGCCACAACTGCAAATTGCCTGCCACACAAGAAATTTCTTTGGAAATTTTGTCACCTTTTTGGCTTTGAACGTAGGTTTCGTCATCCATTATGCAGCATTCGAATTTATTGACAAAATCTTTTCTCAACTTCTTAGCTAGTTGTTCTGCGGTTTCGTTCTTGATGGCGTTTCTTTCCAAAACTTTCTGTACCTTGTACGTCTTCAGCCTAGCTTCTTTCTTCGTCCTGCGTACGAAAGATTCTGAGCAGCCAGCCTTCCTCGCCAATTTCCTGCCCGAAATTCTTGGGTCTTTCTTGAGAATGGTAACAACGTTCTTCGCCTTCTCCCGATCATGTGGCCCCGTCTTTTTACCAGAACCTTTCTTCCTGTCAATACGCACATCTTCCTCAAAGAGTTTAATAACGCGAGAAATGGTTTTAGGGTTAGCCCCTACCTCTTTGGCATTTCTCTTAAACGACCACTGCGGTTTCTTTTGAAAAAATTCAATAAATTTCGCGTTAAATAAATTTTTATTGTCTTTATCGGATGCATAATATTTTTTGGCATTTATTTCAGAGCTACTAAGATAAAAATTTGTTTGTTTACAATTTTTAATTGCACGATATGGAAAAAAATGTAACGGACAATTTTATTCAACGTATTCCTTAATTTATAGTTTCTTTGAACATTTTATTAACAAAAATGATTTTAAATCACTTAATAATTATTGCAAAAAATTTCAAAACAATTTTTAATCAAATAAATTATCACTCAAAAATAAAATATTTTTTTTTTTGTAATTTTCAAAATAGTTTTTATAAAATATCATATAATATTAAAAAAGTACTATAATTTATTCGTTTTTAAGAAAATACACTCCTTTAATGATCAATAAAAATCTGCTTCCAACACATAAAAATTCTGCCAGCAAAATTTCTCATAATAAATCAACGCGAAATTGCATATCGAAAAGTGTCATTTGCGAAACGCCCACTGCAACTTATTAAATCACATAAATATTTCTGCAATTATAAATATAACGCCTTCACAGAAATCCCATAAATTGACCCAGTTCTGGAAATACACAAACAATTTCATGAAGAGCAGGCAAAATGCACTGGCAAAACACTTGCACAACTTCAAAAAAGAGGAAAATAAAAACAACAATACACAAAATGCAGCAGCCAAGTGGAGCAACAAATAAAAGTCATAATAATAACAAAATATGCAAAAAATATGCAAAAAAAGAAACAACAAAAGAGAATAAAATTTTTATTAGCCAAAAATTGTATACATACAGACTATTGTAAATATAACACACACACATACAAGCACGCACAAACTATTGCAAACTCAGCGAAATTTTACTCGCCACAACATTTTGTTTTTGTACGCATTTGGTTGTAATAAATTGTCTTGAAATTTGAATGCGAAAACGCGTACAACAACAAGTTGATAAATATTAAAATAAGCGCGGCATAAGGCCAGAAATATTTTGTAAATATTTGGCAGCTAGCCAAAACGCTCGAGGCTAAATGCGCGACTAACCAACAGCCGGTCTAGTCTGTCAACATTCCGTTTAAGCGAAGTCAAGTCATAACATCATTATGGAAATTGACGAAAATGTATTGCATACAATGGGTGTTTTTGGTGTAAATATCAACAATAATTGCTTTTGTTTTTCGGGATCCCGAAATTTTCATTTTTAACTTACAATGGGCGTTTTTATTATAAATAAAATAAAATAAATATTTTCGGGATTGTCATACACATATTTCGGGATCCCGAAAATTTTTGGGTCCAATTGCAATTTTTTTAATAAAAATATAAAACAATTTAATTTAATTTTAAATGGTCTATAAATTCAAAATTGAGTCTTCTTAACAAGTACCGTAATTCCGTTAGAAGACTGACTGTAAAAAATACTATTTATTCTTTAAAACGGGTTTCTCTCTAATATTTATGTTTAAAAGTTCCAATTAGTGATGTATTAAATACTGGATTAATAAGTATCTAGTACGGTTAAAAAAAATTCGTCAAAGAGCCGCTATTACCTACTTTATTATCAAACTCATCTGGATGCGTGGTCATAACGAAATCACAAAAAACTACAAAGCCGATGAGACCAGGTAGAACATAGAACTACATAGCATCGGGAAAGAGTTGGGTCTCCATTGCACTTGCACTCTTAGCTGGTCCTCTGCACTTCGCGCGAACTTAGCAGGTGATGGTCCACGTCTAGCTCCAGTGCGAATACGATATGCTCTTCGCCTTGTATGACCCCATTAAGGTGCCGCAATCGTAGGTGTTCAGTAAGAACACTGAGTCAAATGAGGGCTGAAATGAGGCTAACTACCAAATCTGTATGGATAAAGATGGAATGTATGGATGAGCCAAGGTAATTTCTCTTTCAATGTCTAACTTTTGCAAGACTACGGTTAAAGCATCATATCTTTGACAAACTTGGCTAAATAGCCGGGATCGATATCAGCCACCTCAATAAATTTGATCCATTTTTGGATCGACCTTTTTACCTAACTGAAAATCTAAATCTAAATCTGTATGATTCGTGTCTCTCAAAGACAAATTTTTTCGAGTGCTGAACCAACTGTAGCATCGCATAACATATTTCGTAAACTCAATGGGTTTCAGAAAGATTTGGAAATATACTTACTACGGATAGTAAAAAACCTCTGGTTACAAAATTCGAAAATATTCACATAGAGCTTTAAAAATTAGTATTTACGAAAGTCATTGAAAATATTGTAGAAATGTTTTGGGGAGTCCACTTTATCACAAACACCAATACTTGAAGGCCACAAATCATTAAAAGAAATTCATGAAATTGTCAAAAACTTGCTTCTTGCGGGTGGTCCATCCATATATGTTAACGACGATAACAAAGAACAAGTTAAAGAATTCTTGAAGATGTTGGCAGAGGATCTCACGATCTTTTTTGAATCGACTCAACTCATTTCAGTAAATATTTGTGAGGTAACCCTATGCGAAATATTAATTCTCATCTGAGTGGCATCACCGGCACATCAAAAGCAACATTTAAATTTCAACCGCCAACGCGAACGCAGCCTCCCGTGCGATATAATCTCATTTTTAAATAAACTCTGTGAATTATAACTTTAATATATGAATAAAGAAGACCATCCTAAAAAATAGAAATAGTTTACAAATAAAAACCTTTCATATTTTGAGTATAAAATCTGTCAATGCAATTATTGATGACCAGACGTAAGTTTAAGAATATAACATCAAAGCAAACCAACAATCTAACGAATGTTGCTTCAAAAATGAGCCAATACTGAAAACCTCACGTCAAAAACAGACCGAAACCAAGATGATGCTAATCATTTTATTTGCTTACCATGGTTTGGTCCGTCATTAACTCGTTCCTTAGGATCAAGTGGTCAAAGAGGAATACCACCTGGCCGTTTTCAGGCGTCCATGTCGTAACGTCCGGATTTATCTGCAGGCAATGAATAAATTTCTCACTATAGCTATGCGCCGTCAGACCCTAGCATGATTATGGCTGACCTTTTAGTCAAACACAAAATCTGAGCCACTGCTCAACCACCGTATTCGCCAGATTCGGCTCCCTGTGACTTTTTCTATTTTAGAAACTGCAAGACCAGTTTGGGAGAACGCGCTGTGAGGAAAATTATATCATTAAAGTTCATTCGCTGAAAACCATCCAAGCCGAGACAGTCTGGGTCAAATTTGATCAGAGATCAGATTTGGTATGAAGTGGCACATATGAAAAACATACTAAATAATTGATTTGGCAGCTCTAACGTGCTTGTTACTATGACACGCCTCCACACAAACAGGTTCATACCAACTTGGAGCATTCGAGTGATAACTTGAGAATATAGTGACATAAAAGCTTTCAACAATCAACTCAAAAACCCTGAGACTTAATTCTAATGTGTAATAAAATTTACATATGCAAACTACTCGAAGTCATTAATTTTAATTATCTCGAACCAAATGACAGGCTGCACATTCAGAGCAAGTTCAACCGCAACAAGCTACAGAGTAGAAACTATATGCTATATTCCTGCATTTTGTAAGCTAATATTTTTAGCAAATTGCTACTACAAATAATTAGGAATGTTAATAGACAACATAATACACCCATGTGCTTGAAAAAATGTGTGAGTAAAACTGGAAGAATTTAAGCTAAAGACGCAATCAATTAAGAGACTAAGCGCTAACCGCAAAAAAGCACGGAGGAAACGATTCGACGTTGGCTAATGTCATTGGAATGAGTCTAAATCTCTTATGTAAGAATGTTGTACTGAAAATTTGATATCTGCATTAAATATTTATGAACCGTGTGACATTTATTGCTTTCAAATCGCAATGTAATTGCATATAGCTTTGCATCGTTCCGTATAATTGATGAGTCAATATTTTCAGTAATTAAAATACAAATGTGTGAATCACATAATTCATTAGATGAGCTGATGGATGATGGATTACTTAATTACACCATACAATTGTAATAATCGAAACATTTCGTCAAATTATGGAAAACAATTGTTGGAAAACCGCCGAAGAAACTAAGAATTGCGTTGCAACTAAAGAAAGAACTGTTACAATAACTATAAAAAACAATTAAGCAATAAAAAGTGTAAATAAAAATATGAGAAACGAAAAATTATAAGAATCATGGAACAAACAATGCTGCTGTTGACCTAGAAAAGATAATGCGAACATAAACAGACATTTAGAATGAATGGCATGGGAACGATAAAAAGTTATAAGAACGCATGGACTAAATGTACAATACAAAAGAATAAACAAAGCGCCTTGTAATCTTGCAAGTATTGTGAGAATGAGCGAAAAAAATTTAAAAAGTTGCCAACAACTTACGAATAATAGTGGAAGATTGATTTCTACAAAAACATGGAATAATTAATAATAGTAAAGTACCAATGAGTATAATGAAATAAATGTAAAAATATTAGTTAAATAATGTGTGCTATTTTTTCCAAACGGAAATAACTGATTAAGTTGAGCAGACCTATGGTGCAATTTAACAGATCAATTGAAAAGTACCCCGTCCAACACATTTGTAGATGGCGATACTAGAATTCAACTACTTCAACTTTATACTAGAAATCAATCCATATGAAAATTAGTTCGCTTTAACAAAAAGAAGCGTGCATAAATTTGACAGCTGTCGGATCATTTGTTTGTGAATTATATCATTTTGAGTGAAGCAACTTTTTTTATTGTAAAAAAATGGATAAAAACAAATTTTGCGTATTGATAAACACTTTAAGCAAAAACTTAGCTTAATGACGAGTTCCCGACACTGCTCGAGGAAAATCAACTTTTAAGGTTGGGTATGCTAAGTTTAGACGTGGTGAAATGAACGCCAAAGCTGGTGAACGCAGTGGACGTCCAAAACAGGATGAAAACATCAACAAAATTCACAAAATTATTTTGAGTGATCGTGAAGTGGAGTTGTTCGTGACAACAGGTACTATAAAAATATTAACTGTACATCATATAATTTACAAATATTTTGGTATGAGAAAGCTCTGTGCATAGGGGATGTCGCGGGTTGACTTTTGACAAAAAACAAAGACGGATGCACTATACGCGATCAACCCGCTCCAAAGCGTGGAATAACGCAACTCAAATAAATAATTTTTATTGACTACCTTGAAAAAGGAAGGACCACCAGCGACTATTATAGCAAAATCGCCGAAAAACGGTCACATTTGAAGAAAAAGAAAGTGCTGTTTCAAAAAGACAATGCACCGTCACACAAGTCAATGAAAACGATGACAAAATGCAGATCTCAAAAGAATGTTCGCTGAGCAGAAATCTTCGCGGAATGAAGAGGTGATCGCCGGAGTCGAAATCGTACTTCAAAAATGGCATCGAAAAATTTAAGGGTCGCTATAGTCAGTCCTTGAAGGAAACTATGTTGAATAAAAAAACCAAATTTTCCAAAAACTGTGTTTTACTATGGTAGGCCGGGGGACTTTTCAATTGACCTGTTAGTTCTATTTCGCAAACGTCATGTGAATTTGACACAAACATCCTGTGATTTAATTTTTTGTGAAGGTCGCGAAGGCGCTGATCCAATTCATAAACTCGTAGTCGGAGGAATGTCTCTCCTGAGGTCAAGAAAATCTTAGTTCTATAATAAAGCTACATCAAGTTAAAAGCAAAATTTCTAAGTGCCGTATAGAATAATATAAAATATCCATTATTAAAAGTCATATCTCTAAACTTTTAGGTATATTTTGAGATAACATTACCTCACACCTTTTTCTTCCATAACTTTAAGCTACAAATCATGGCATACCATACTAAAGCTACCGGTTAGGACTACAGTTTTGTGATTGCTTTACTCAGTATTGTTTAAGCACTTGTGAAAGATGGACACTAGTACTGAAAAATTGCCATGTTTTACAGTTTTTCTGCGATAAAGGAGAAAACGATAAAATACGGAAAATTGTTGATTTAGACTCCGCAAGATCGATTCATTTCTGAAGCGGTGGGTACTGGTCAAGTCGATATGAGCGGGAGCAGATGGTAGTCAAGCTAGGATTGACGATCAGGACGGATTTGCTATATAATATATTTGGTGGAATTGGCAAACAATCATCTACTATGAGCTGTTCTTCTATGGCCTAATTCTTAATTAGAATCTGCAGAATCTACGGTTGAACTGTCAAGAATTGAACCGCCTAAAGTTAATAATTGTCCAGAAGCGACCAGTTTTGACTAATAGCTATGGAATAGCGTTGCATCAGTAGAGAAGAATGGATTAATAGTTTTTTAATTGACAGTTCCAACGCCAGCTTGCAACGTCAATGCAAGTAGACAGTAACTAGACTCTCAGTGGATAAGGCAACGCCAGGCCACAAAGATGGGACCTCAAGCTCCGGGAGCTTGCTTTGAAAGTTTTTATGCATCTACCGCAGAGCGGGCATGACACCAAGTGATTACTACCTAATTCTGTCTGTGGCAAATGATTTTGCTTGCCTCAATTGAAGCTCATCAAAACCGACTGTTCAATTTTTAGCCAATAGGGGTGAAGGTTGCTATGAGTGTGGTATTATGAAATTACCTTCAAGATGACAAGATGATATCGAACAAAATGGTACATATTATACCTGAACCAGATCATTATAACTATGCTAAACAAAACCTCTCGTTTAATTGAAAGATATTGGATGTATTTTTACTAGATATCATATTAACAATTTATGCATGCCTTGGTGGAGGTCAAGCGTAAGGATTTTTAAAGATTCATTGCTTTGTATTAAAAGCATAATGAAAATGCCATAAAGTAACAAACAAAAATATTTTATTGTTGAATTGAACTCTGAGAAGTCAAAAGCTCTTTGAAATACAAAGAGTATGCGATGCAGAAGAACAGCTGCGTATTGTTAAAGAGATGAAAAGCTGAAGAGACTTCTATGATATCAAGAATTTATGCTACAAATTCTACGACACCAAGTGGTTACTAAATTAATTGGAGATAAATGCTTTCAATACATTTGAGCATATATACAAGTATTTTCCTTTTTTGACGCAGAAGTTTCTATTTTTTATAAGAATGAGTGTATATATGTATATATATGTACAACACACAGTTTTAAGAGTGTTTTTTCAACGCCAAAACACGTGATTTGGTTAGCTTCGCCATAAATGGGGAGAACGCACCAAATATGACAGTATTGAATTGAAAATGAAATGAAAGGAAAAAGAATTGAGAATGAAATTCTATGTTCTACTGCACAATGAAAGCCAAGGGGCAACGAAGCGTGGGGGGCACGACACACACCATCATTCATTCGTAATTAAAGTGCCAAATTTAGAAAAACTTAACAAGCGCTAAAATGTGTATTTTTGAAACGTGCAGCGGCGTGGCGCGAGCGGAAGTTTATGTATGTATGTATATGTATACACATTTTAAAGAATATTTTAGTGCGGCGTATTGGCAGAGAATTGTGTGGAGTGGTGAGCCAGGCGCTAAAAGCACGTACAAGTAGTATTTAAAGAAACACATGTATTTACTTATATGCATGTGCTTATATGCACATATGTTTGTACATAATTATCACCAATGCGTTAAAAAATATCATAAATACTTGGTAGCAAGCATACATAGCAACCAACATATAAAACTATCGCCTCTAGCCGGTCTGCTTCTCCAATGGTAAATTAACACACATTTTCCACCGCAGAATGATCTTAAGATACAAATTAGCTATATACGAAAATTCGTAAATTAATAGCAAATTCTGGGTTTTGCGCATAAGCACTTAGGAACGGTTTTGGGCAGAAAAATAGTGCCACTGATTTTTTTATAATATACCTAAAATTGTGTTGGCAAACCTGTATCCGCGAAATCAGTCGTTTTGTACTAGTTTTAAAAGGCTATTATTTACTAAGGGCTATTTAGGGATTACATATATCCACGAGTCAATTTCCAAAGACTTTTTCGAATATATAGTACAAGTACATAGAATGTGCATATATTTGAAAAAAAAATATTCATCAAGCTACCTTGCTGTCTCCGGATCGAAAAGCCACCAACCATATCGATGATGTTGTGATAGAGGGAAGATACGTTATACGTTTCCAGTGTTTTAGAAATGCATATGCTCCGAGGTCCTGACATCGACTCGGACCACTATCTTGTTGCAGACAAGATACGCACCCGCAAAAGAACAACTGCTAGGATGAAGAGTGCCAAAAAGTTGTATGCTCGTAATGAAACGGTCTTCCAACTTTTCGATATGGTTTCGATTGGGTGATTCGATTCCCGTCCTTATTTGAGTGAAATATTTTTCCAAACAACCACTTTTTGAGTGAAATAAGCAAGAGAAGCTCTGCACTATATTTGACAAATAAGATGGGAAGCTAGTTCATAGAGTAATTCTTTCAATTTATCAGTCATATAATAAATGGAAAGAACCAGAGCTTTGATAGAGTTCAGAAAACACATAACCTTTCAATTTGTAAATATTTTTGAATGATATAATCTACGCGATCCAATTCGCTTAACTTCATTTTACAATCACATAAAACAGTTTCCAGAACGGGGTGAGTCACTTGAATTACTGTAGTTACGACGGAATTCAGCAAGACAGTACTTAACCGAATCAAAAAATCGAAGAACCAAATCAACTAAATCGTATACTTTTAAAATATTCGTTAAGTTTTTTAGACGTACACAGTACCCGAAGACCTAAAAATACCTCAGAGCATTTTGTTGCAGCCATATATTCGCTAATGCGTGGTCAGGAATGTCCGCCTAGTAACAGAAATAAAGTTATCTAACTGAACCAGAAAGAAAAACATGTTACTGAGAACTGAAAAAGGGAAGAAAGAAGAGATCGAAGTATTTTAAGGCGAAGAGTTTGGACTGCAAGCAGACTGAGTATACTAAATCGGTTCACAGAACGTTATAATACTGGTTCTAATTACTGTAAAAGCAAAAAAGATAATTTGAAAACCGACAATGAAACTTCATTTCGTTTATTTACAATACCAGGCGCTCGACTGATATTCTAATAACGAAATCAAAAAGGTTTTAGTAACAATAAGGATAACTTAAAATCGAAAATGCCGACCGAAAAAAAGAGGAGGAATTGAACACACTATTTTCAATTCCCACCAGAGAAGAAGGGATTTGTGATCGACAGTCCCAATGGTAGCTTGCAGCGTCAAATCAAGTAGGCAGTAACTAGACTATCAGTGGATAATTGATTAATATCATCTGGGAACCCAGAAATAGAAGGAAACGAAAAAGTCGACAAGTTCCCCTAAGTTGTGCAGATCACTCAGCTTTTTCATGAGTTGTTTGAAGCAATGAAGGAACACCCCAGGTCTTGGCACACTACCAACTCAGGGCATTCTACAAAGTCACTTTAGGGTTGTATTAATGGTGGACAGATGAAAAAGCATTTACTTCTAGGCAAAAGGAAACTTAGTAGATTACTTACACTCAAAATCTCATCTTAAGAAAAGTGGATGCGGAAGAACGCAGAACATGCGCGGAAGATGGTGAGACGCGGGAACATCATCTTGCGAATGCCCAGCCTGTAGACGGATAAGACGGGATATTTTCCACGACTCTCAATGCACCAAATTAAGATTTTGTTACCAAATCCACTGAGCTGCTGAATAATTTTTAATTTGGTTACTACCCAGGAGTACACTGGATCACTCTTTAGCATTAGTGCTTGAGATCTAACGCTCTTGAGCTTCCCTTTCCAATCAACCGACCACCAACCAATATCTTCAAGGACAAATAGCAACAAATTTGGCCTTATTATTTTACCCATCACTGTAGTATATGACTGAAATAGTCCTTATAAGTAATTGTATATGTGTTTGGCACTAATCACTTAAGATAATTGTACAATTTATAATCAGAGCACAGTCTCAACGCCGAATATCGGCAAGAAGCATCAGCACACACATTCACACCTTAGGTTCTAGCACCTTATAGTGTCTTCTTTAGGCGATCGCAATCGAAGTATTTATTATTCCAGCGAGCTGTCACTAAAAATAGTGCCGATCTATGCCGCATACAGGCAATTACAGCACTACACGCACACACATGTATCATATACCCGAAGCGTACTCGTTTCGTGAATGTGTGTTTGAGTGGCTTGTTGGCAACGCAATGTGCCAAAACAATTTGAAAACATGTCAAACTGTCAAGTGGTAAAAATAATCGATGGTTAATTTAAGTGTGAATATTTTCTTAGCTAATCGAAGCAAAGGAAAGCCGATACACACCTATACATATGTAGACATATACATACATACATAGATGTACTTATTTATAGTAAAATAGATCGACGCTTGGCGCGTTGATTACTTTTCCAGTTAGCACTATTAAATTCGGAATTTGGTAGATTGACGACCTCAGAAAGTGTTTAGCGTTGTTCAAGGCAAGCGATCAACGCTTATTCTCTTTTATTGAAACTGTAAACTTTGTGAAAGTTGTGCAAAACAAAGTTAAAAAAAACTAAATATGTTACGAGAAATTGAATGCAATACTTTGAACATGAAAAATATACCCCAATGAATGTTCCTTGTTGGCCGAGCTTTCTAAGCTAGCAGAAAGAAACTTTTGCAGTAGGGGATATGCTTATAAGGTCCCACTACCACCTAACAGAATCCTGTTCCAATCAGCTTCAAACATTTTTTTCCAAACCGGTCAAACCTCGCTCAGAAATCGCGAAACTCCAAGCTTATTAATTTAGTGAGTTAAACGAACATTCTTACACCTTGCATTGTGCAGGTTTCTCTATTTAACACATAGGTCCAGGAGGATATTTTTGCGCTTTAAAAGCCTGGTGTGAGAGAGATGCAAACACAAAGTAAGAGTTTAGAGAAAAATATAATATGGTATTAATTCTACAAGATAAAAACCGTCGAGCTATTTTTATGAGAAACTTTTTCAGCCTAATAATAATTTGCTCTTTTGGACTACTGTTGAGAAGAAACGACAGTATGAACTCTATTTTTGTTTTAGATATTTTGCGGGGACCTTGGTTCGAAATTTCTACCAAACTAGGATCATTCAAAAATATGAAAATTTGTAATACTTATGCTGTATATAGTGTATATTCTAGAAGATATTATATAAACCGTTGAGAGATTTTTATGAGAACCTTCTTCATACTAATAATATCTTGTGCAAGTTTGGATCACTGTCGAAAAGAGACGGTAGTATGAACTCCATTTTTTTCAGAAATTCATTTTTGTCAGAAAAAAACTAAGAAACTTGACGCATTCGACATAAAACCTGTTCGATTTTCTTGTCATTCAAAAGCAGTTGGTTTGAATCTTTCATCACTATATCGAGAATTTTACCAGTATAGACCAAGTGTATTAGAATTGTGTTCTAGAGATGAAACTTACCATCGCAATTGAAATCTGAAAAACAAAAATAAAAAATTATGATTAGTGATAGAGATAAATCTATATAAATAAAAATGAATCGCCAAAATGTATGTACGCTCATAACTTTCATACGACTGAACCGAATTTGATAATTGTTTTTTTAATGTGTTCGTTGTGGATCGGGGAAGGTTTAGAAATAAAAATACCTTATACTTTTTATTAGGAAAGGTCGGAAATTGGAAAATTCCAAAAAATAACTTCTTTTCATATAAATTTTTTTTCAATTTTTGTTTGTTTTGTTTTTCAATATTTTGTTTTGTAAATTATGTGAATAGTTCAATTTCGGTCGCTTGCTTTTTTAATCCAGCTATTCAAAAAAAAAATTTTTGAAAATTATTCAGTGAACACTTTATGCGTGTTTCACATAAAAAGATCAATTACAGATTGAAATTTTTACGAAGCCACAAAGAGGTCGCGCTAATATCGGTCGGCGTTCTGTTTGGCATCAATTTATGGCAGCCTAAGGCAAGGTAATGCAGGAAGTACTCCCAGGATGCGATAACATATAGTACGTGCTGAATTATGGACCGCGATAGCTACTCAGCGATCGTCACGATGTCACAACACGACTTTTCAATCAACAGTTACGATGTTTGATGGACTTTATCTTGAATCAACGTGCTGTTAGATGCTGGATGTATTCTGTTGAGGGGCAAAGAAGAGGTTTGCCGCTTCTTCTTTTTTGGATGGTGGATGGTGGTTACATTAGATTAAGTTGATGCAATCATTTTTGCGGAAATTCCAGATCCAGAGATAGATCCAGAATTATACGAAGTGGTAAAAACCAATATGGTTCATGAAGATTGCGAACACCACAATCCTTCTTCGGTTTGTATGTCTGACAATAAATGCACGAAACACTATCCACGTGCATTTCTTTAGGAAACGCAAACTGGAAATGATGGATACCCACTGTATTGGCGTCGCTCACCAGACGACAATGGCAGAACATTTAGCATTCAATTTAGAGGAGTGAATATCGAAGTTGACAACACATGGATCGTACTATATTCGCCAATTCACATTCAAAACTTGAGTATTACAGTTTGGTGAAATCACTGAAATACGTTTGCAAATACGCCACCAAAGAAAGCAACATTGCGATTATTGCCCTTAAATGAGATGAGATCAGTAAGTATCAAATGGGTCGATACTTGAACTGCAATAAAGCGCTTTTTAGGATATTTACTTTTGCATTTTTCCGACTATGGTGCGCCTCGCGGTTCAACTTCATTTATAAGTCATTGTGTACTGTGAATGGTAGAGTGTTTGCAAGCCAGCAAGTACAATTACTGGAACATGATAATAACTGGAATCAAATGATGGACGATGCGATAGCTACTCCGCATGCCACTGAAGTTCGCATACTTTTCGCGAAGATCATTTCGACATATCATCCTTAAAATTCGCGTCAATTAAGGGATACGAAAAAAATAATATTGTCGATGACATTTTACATTGTATTCGCTAATGATTGGAAATGGCAAATTTCGATTGATACTTCCATTGGTTTGATATAAATTTTTCTTCTTCTTTCAATTAACTTCAACGAAAGAAGAACTCATCACGTTTATCCCAACAATGGCAAATTGTCATAACTACGATTGCTTGAGAGTCCGCGCAATTTTAGTTGCCAAATATACCGATGTTAATGACTTAAACTGGAATATTCAAAGTCAAATTCAGAAGGGTTTGCGCTCATAGAAATCGATCGATCGTCTTGACAATGAAGACAAAGCCGTGAATTATCCAGTGGAATTTCTAAATTCTTTGGATAGGCTTGGTATGCCGCAGCATAATCTCCATCTCAAAGTTATATCTGTCATTAGTATGTTTCACAGCTTTCATTTATTCACCGAAACTGTGTAAAGAACCCCAATAATTGCGACACAGTTACCGAATATAAGGTATAAATTTCAAACATATTCCGTTTCCAGAGAAAATTGCATTTGTGATGGCAACAGGACAAAAGGATAGATAAATAGAAGTGTGGCATAAATCTAGAAAAGCCATGTTTTTCACACGACCAGATATACGTGGCGTGTTCACGAGTTGGAACAGAAAACAAAAAAATTTGTTTATCAAGCTGCGCTACATTAAAAAAAAAAAAATAAATGATTTTCAACACAATATAAATTCAACTTTCTTTTCATTTCAAAACACATAAATTCACGCAGGGCAACGGCTGCGGGATCAGCTAGTATAATAATAAAAAGGAATAAAAAACGCAAATCGCTTAAGTATTTTGGGATTAGAGAACAAATACAAATTTTAATCACCGATCTTTTTACTTTTACATGCATTTGAACAAATTTTCGACACAGTTTTTCCACTCTAATTGAGGTATCTCCAAAACAGGCGTTTTGAACGTGTTTCAGGTGTCGAACAATTTTGACCAAATAGTTTATTTTTACGTAGGGAATAAAAAGAAGTCACTCGGTCCAAAGTCAGGAGATTATGGTCGAAGGCTTATCAATGTTTCAGGCGATGTGTGTGGGAGTTTGCATTGTCGTAGTGAAAAGGGATCCGTCTTCGACGGACTACATCAGTCTTTTTTTGAGCGATCGACAAATTGTGTGGTCTCCAACGTGTGCATATATTTTTTAAAGGCAAATGCCCAAAAAATATTGAATTGGTCCCACCAATGCCTATTGTTGTCTCTATCTCACGATAGGTCACATGGCGATCTCGCAATATAAGTTTGCGCACAGCGTCAATAGTTTCCGAAACAATAACTGATTTTAGGCGACCTTCACGAAATGCCTCTTGGAATGATCTACGACCTTGATTGAATTCACCATCCATAAAAACTGATCTTTGATGAAGCTTCATCCACAAAAATTGAATTAAATTCATCGATGAACTCTGGCTGAGTTAATCTACGTCGACATTTCTAAAACTTAATCGCGAGAGAATGTTCGCGATTTAGTTGCATTTTCTGGCCGAGCTGAATATTTCAAGTTAATGTAAACAATACAAATAGCGACCGTATCTCAAAACGTTCTGAGTATGTATAACATCAAACATGTTAGACTTAACGATAAAGATGTCAGTTACCATAAAAGGCAATCTACGTATTCGAAATAGTCATAAAATCCATAGTTAGAATTTGAACTGATACCAATAACTTTGTTCAGCCGGATTACTGAAATTTGTTGTGAAGTTAGACTTCAATCATTACCACAGATCCATATCTTCAGGTCTCGTTTATTATGTTGTTGTTGTTATCACTGGATATTCAAAACGACCACGTAGCGGAGTTGCCGTATCTTCAAAATTGGTTTTTGGAATAATGGTTTCTCAACTCATGTGATGCATTTTTTATGCTTTCGATGTCCCCTTACAGTATATGTTTTCTAAATAACCGAAATTTGTTGAAACAGTACGTCTAAAAAAAAAGATAGCTGGATTTTACCGGACTGTTAGTAGAAGTAACGCAACGCATGTACACAGAAATCTATACGGAACTTTTAGGGATATTAGAGGTCTTCAAACGATATGTCTTCAACAACCTTATCTGGTCTCTTCTCGAGTATTCGTTGAAATATCTTAAGACAGATGCAAAAACTCAACAGACCATCTAGGCTTTAAGATCTAAGATTTATGCAGACGGAGCAAAAGACAAATAAGAAACGATGCCATTAATTGTAAATGAGGAAGATATTATCTTCAGAGTAGATGAATTAACACAAGTTCTTGCTTATGAAAACAGACGGGAAAATAAGAAAATGAAAACTATAATTTAACTTCTATAATCAACAAACTTAAAGGTTCTCCCAATCAATCAAACTACAGACAAGCACACACGACAAAGGGAGGAAATTAACAAGCTCAAACACGGAGCAACAACAAATGTAACTACAACACCAGCAATACCATTAAGGCAAGTTTACAACTGCCACAAAATAACTTGACTATCTTTTAATTGAATTGCGAATAAATTGTAAACTTATCTATACACAACAACAACATAGAGAATACTAATAACAACAACATTGACTCAATGAGCAAGCGAGTGCAGTCGGAATCAATGGGTTCGCACAAAAGACCACATACAACAAGCAAGCCCATGTTTAAGGAGAGTCCTCAGCACAGAAGAAGAAGAAGATGGAGCACTACTTCAACAGAAAGCGATGAAGATGACAATGCGCAGACTGAGCGCAAAACTATAATAAAATTGAAATACAATGAAAAAGAAATTGGCAACAAAATGAGCAGCGAAATAGCAAAAGCAACAACTACAAAAATAAAAACTACAAGAAAGTTACGGCAACAAACACAACAACAAAAAGTACATATGAGGCAACTATGTAAGAAAAACTTGCAGAAAATAGTTGAAGCGGCTAGCCAGTCAGCTTGAGCAGGTAATAAAGCAAAGGCACGAAAGACATTGCGACGCAGAAGACAAGACAAGACATTGGAAATGCATGACAAAGAGACGATTTTTATTTATAGAACCGCGATAGACCAAGCAAATGGCGTTTGTTGGGGCCAAATGAAAATGTGATTGCGTCGGCAGTCAGCAGTGACGCTACACGAAGATAGGGCGCTCGAAGGATGAGACGCAGTAGACGCGACAATCAAGCTACAGTGCAATGTGAAGCTATTCGTACGCTTTGAACCATGGGTGCAAGATAACAACGAAATGGGAAGCACTTAAAAAAACAAAAAACAAAATAAAAACGCTTACTTCGACTGCACCGAAGCTAAAATACCCTTCACAAGACCTTGATTTTGACCCATTAGCTTGTATAGCGACCAATGAAGTATGGCCCGATCTGAACAACTTGTTCGGAGATTGTACCGTTTACTTGCGCAAGAATCCATTCCAAATTTGGTTTTCCATACCATACCATATGCTATGGTAACCCGATATCAACGGCCCCGACAAATAAGTAGTTCCTTGAGGAGAAAAAAACATTGCTAAATTTCAGATCGATATCCATCTCAAAAACTGTCGACGTAGTTCGTGTACACACAGACATACAGGCGGGCATATTTTAACTGAACCGATTCTGCTCGTCTCGCTTATTCTCCGACGTTTTCTTTTTGGTATAACAATATTCTTGGCAAACTTAATACTCGTACATGGTATATTTTTCAGGGTATAAAAAGTCATCATGCTCGTACGTCTGCCTCGATTTTCATATGTGTAGCTGTGCCGCTTGGCTGCACGCCTTGGGTTGTTGGGCGCGCGGCCGAGGCAAGGCAAAGCGACAAGCAGAATAAATGCGAAATTTATAGACCATGCAACAAACAAACAAGAAAAAAAAAAATATAGTAAAAAAATAGAAATTAATGGCAAACCAGAGAAATGAAACTACAAAATAAACAAACAGCAGCAGCGAAGCAAGAAAATAAGGGGATAAGCGGTGTGGGAGACCGGGATTGAAGAAAAATGTGCAGCATAGCTGATAATGTATGGAGCCTATGCAATGCTGCCACCGTTTCGAGACGTTTCACGATGCCGCGCATTGCACAAATAACGATTGGAGAGCGCCGACCTGGCAGTAGAACGCGAGAATCAAACTCATCGCGGTAGTTGGGTGCACACAAATAGGTGAAGCGCTTATTTAATAGTGTACTCAGCTGTTTCAATTAATAGAAGGCATATTAGTTTTAAATACACACGTGGCCACGCAAACCTTACCATGGAATTTTCTTACGAATATATGCACTTTAGCTGCAATGGTTATGGTTATGTTGAGAATTGAATAAATGTTTGTTGTGATCTGTGCAAGAACCGTTATTTGACTAGCTTGTGAGAAATCGTAGAGTAACTATAACGTTTTTCAAAATGTACGCAAAATATAAGCAATTAACTCGTGATAAAAAGTTTATTATTTTTACGTTAACGAAAGAAAAAATTTCGGTTCGGGAGATAGCGAGAAAAATAGGATATAGCCATCCAACAATTATCAATTTATTAAAAAAAATTATCCAGAACGATCGTTTGGAGCGTTACAGTAGAGTTGGGACTAGGAGGAAGGCATCTCCTCGAACAGATAGTGTTATTCATAGATTATTTTTAAAGGCTCGCTTTAAAAACTCTATGGAGGTAAGACGAGAATTAGAGGAGCAATACAATGTGGCAATAAGTGCGAGACCAATACGGAGGAGGTTGCAGGAGTATGGTTTGAATGCGCGGAAGCCAGCGGCTAAACCACTTTTAACAAAGAAAATGAGACTGGCTCGTGTGGTATGGGCGAAAATGCCCCGTTACTAGTCCCTGGAGCAGTGGAAAACGGTTATATGGTCGGATGAAAGCAGATTTAATTTGCACTGCAACGACCATTTACCGTATATCTGCCGATTTCATGAGCACATTTCGCGGAAAATGGTGTGACGAGAACGGTTAAGCATCCTGCATGCCAAGGGCATGCTGTTCTTTTTATATCCGAGGTCCTTTGCTTTTTATTGATGGAATGATGAACGATCAGAAGTATGGAGAAGATGTATCCTATTTTATTGCGCCCGTCGTAGAAGAACAATATGGACATACTTCTGAGACCTTCTTTCAGGACAACTTTGCACAGTGTCATCGGGCTAAATCGGTAAGTTTTATATGCTATTTAATGACCGATATATCCTTATGTTTATGTTTAAGAAAAATGTCGTTCGTCTACATTTTCTTTTTTGAAGGTTCAGGAAATATTTGCAGACCTTGGGATATGACATGGGCAGGAAATTCTCCCGATTTGAACCCGATCGAGAATCTTTGGCATTCCATATAAATGAAAGTAGCTCAACATAGGCCAAACTCAAAGACCGAACTAGAAAAAACATTTAATAAGGTGTGGAAGCAGGTAATTTCAACCGAATACCTTGAAAACCGCGTTGTTTTAATTCCTGCCCGGGTCCAAGCAGTTATAGCCGCCAGTGGTGGTTCAGCTGCATATTAAATATTTTTATTAATTTATTCGTTTATCATATTAAAAAAACAAAGCAAAAATTACTCGAATATAAAAAAAAAAAAAATTAGAATATAAAATAAAGATTCTTATTCAAGTATAAAAGGAAAATTAGTTTTATTGTTTCCTTATAACAAATATTATATCCTATCCTGTATATATTTTAAGTTTTAGAAAGGTTTGATAAGTTAATTCGCAATAATTGCAAAAATACTGCAAAAAAAGAGGTGGTAAGGTGGCCACGAGTGTATATACTGCAGTAGGATAGATCTAGCTAGAACTTTTCAGGCAAGTTGTTCAGTGTACCAAAATAACCGACTACTCAAGAATCAGTATATTCAAGTTGACTGATATAAGAAGGGTTCAAATTTAGTTGCCGAGCGACAGATCTCCTGACTAAGGCTACTTTTATAGCAAGTTCTCCTTGGAGCAAACTTTTTTAAAATTTTATCATCAGTTGTTTCTCTGTCTCTCGGTCTTTCCTTCTCTCTGTTCAGTCTATTCCATTCATTCTCTTTCTATGTCTCTCTTCTACGAATTTGGTACCCAGATAGTCGATAATACTCGTTTCAAGAACCAATCCGACTAAAAGGTAGAACCCCAACTAATGGAGCTTTATTTTAACAAACCTTTAGTATTTACTTTCCTTTGACGCTTATTGTATTCATAGTTTAAGTGAGAATACGTCCTAATACATTCACTCACTCCGCAATCATTTAATCAGCCACAGCGCTGCTTGGTCAGTTCAGCGCAGTCGATGCAACTGTGTTGATATCAGATAAATTAAGTTTGTATGAATATGAAATATTCTACTTTATATTCATTGTTGATAAATTTTTTAATTCAACATTTTGCCATCACAAATGGGAAAAATTAAAATTCAATTAAAATCAAAAGCGGTAAAAGCACGAATAGAGAGATTACAAGTAAGGTAAAAACCACAGCAAGAGTATTAGTGAGCAATCAGGCAATAAGTCACCAGAGACAACGAAAACGACATTAAAAAAGATTGAAAAATATATTTCCAGCATTGATTATGATACGTATTTATCAAGAAAACGATTTATAGGATGAGCTATGATGCTCCGCTGTTCTCCATTGCGGTTTGCACATATGCACTATGGAGCGATTAAAATTAATCAGAAAAAATAAAAAATCTCGAAATTGTGTTAAAACGGAAGGAAATGTTCATGTAGAGGCACAGAAATCGAGGCTTACCATCTGATCAAATTTGGCCCGGACTGGTCCGTTTAAACTGCCAAATTAATAGAGTTAGTTGTTTGTTTGAGTGTTGACTTTGATCTCCATATGTCAAACAGTTACCGTTTGACAACTGTTTGTTTACGCAGCGAAAGATTTGTCCGGCGATGTTTACCAAGAAAAAAGTTTAGCAACGACTTTGCTTTAATTTTATGTTTGCATCTAAATTACGGCAACTGAATCGTTGAAAATGCTGCTGATGTGTCTTGCGAAGCCACGAGAACAAGCAATTGAATAGCGCAAAGCATTCAATGACGATCGTGAAATCCTCGAAAACTTGTCACATGTGAGTCGAATGACAATAACATCGAAACAGTTAAAAAGTTAGTGCTTGAAAATCATAGTTGGCATCAGAGACACAACAGAGAATCTTAACATCTCTTATGAATCGACTCCACACATTTTGGTTAATGTTTTGGGTGTATAAAGTATCAAGTTCGTACCAAAAAACGAAATCCTTGAAATCCTCTCAGGACCCTACATTCATCAAACGTGTCCAGTTACTCGGTTTACACCAGCGCGCCAGTCGCTCTTCCTTTTCGCCAAACACTAATTGGAGATTCCAAGTGTAGCCATCTCCTTCTCCACATTCATCCATTCGGACGACATGACCTTTACCTGCGGTAACTTCATTCATGGACTGGAACGAGAGCTTTAGTTTTACATTCTATATAGCATACTTGTAGTTTCAAAAATATCAGCGAGAAAAAATAAGTATATTTGCGATTTCCTCGCGAAGTTTAAGAAGTTCGAAACGCAGTCCACATACTACCAAGCAGAGATCCAAAGTATTTCTTAATAATTTAAATAATTCGTAAATTGAATCTCACACCTATATCAGTTGTGAGTTCATTCATGTAATGAGACGGAAGCTCCTGCCCCGCGTTTCATTCTGTTTAAGAATCTTCCACGATAATACCATATATGTACATATTTACACTTTCTTTGCGAGGGTTGAGATGCATGTAACCAAACAAAGACCCAAAATATTCCTTAATAATTGAGATAATTCGTGAATTGTACCGTTCAAATAGATGCGTTTACGAAGTGTCCGATATCTATATTCATTAATCGATGTAGAGCTTTGATAGGAAAATAGTATGCCCTGCTTATTACATTACTTTTCCAACTCCGAAATTGAAGGCGTAAAGTACCTTTCATAGGTAGACAGTATAAAGCTATGATTCTGATTTTGAGATGAACGTTTTGGTTGATAAAGAATTCTATAAGAAAATTTTAATTATCTTAAGTTAGTATAATTATCGGACAAGGACAAGTTCTCTCATTTAAAATTGATGTTCCTTTACCCGGAAAGTCCACTATAAGACTAACCTACACAAAAAATGAACTCAGACAGTTATCCATGCGGTGAAGTCCAAAGTTTGCCAAGTTTGCCTTACCATTAAGGCTTAATCTCTACATGAACTACTCTCAGCAAAGTTAGCCAAATTGAAGTGGAAAATACACATCTTAAGCCCAACTGAAACTTATATTCAAACTTTTCATTAAAATGTAGACTAAATTGCACAACTTCGTCCAAAATTTTCATTACATATTTGCACGCCTCCGCCGACAACAGGTGCGCAAATTCGTTTGCAAATCTTCTTGGCAACATCTTCAATTTATGCTCGGTTTCACCTTTGTCTGCACCCAAGATTTATTCATTTGCATGTTTGTGTGCCACTGTGGGTGTGATTGCCGCAAACTTTCGAGCATCACATAACATAACATAGCACGGCATGGCATGGCATTGCGTGCGTGCCAAATTTGATGGAATGCGCAAATGTCAGCCAACCACTTTGTTGCCAATGCACTTTTCTGTCACTTGAAAGCATGCAGCGACGTTATGCGGCGGAGCGTGGGTGTAACGGAAAAAATAGTTGTGCAATTTTTGCAAAAGTTAATAGGTTCACTGAACTTTGCAGCGCAAGAGCTGTGGAATGAGAAGTAAAAGTTTGTAGTACATATACATTTTGGTTGTTGAAATCTACAAATGAAGAAATACACAAGTTTTAAGATGTATCCAAATATTTGTATTTATTTCTAAGATTCGAGAGTTTAGTACGGCTAAATCGACGGAACTAAACCCATTCCTGGAAGTATCGAACTCGAACGAAACTTTTGGTAAAATGACGATCTAATCTCATTTTAGCTCGATACTCTTGACTCAGCTTGCTCCAACATAATCCATCTAATACGTGATCTGCAGGTCTGAGGAACAGACTTGAGATTTGAAAATTGGAAACAAAAAGAAGTCGCCATGACCAGATCTAGAAGTACGTTAGATGAGACGGCAGAAGTGAGAACTTGTCATGGTAGAAGGGCACTTCGACCCAATAATTCGTCTTATTGCAGACTTTGGCTATTGTGTCTTTTTCCAAATAGTCAAGATATATAGATCGTACCTTGTGGATTCCTTAATGGAGATCTTTCACTATTGTGACTTACACCAAGTTCAAGTCAAAATATGTTAATTCCGCCTTGAAAAATTCATAGACTACCTTCTCCTTTCCGGCCAATTTGATCTACTTCGGAATGAAATCCGCATTTTTGATGTTTCCCTATTCTCTGGTGAACATCAGTCTACCTATGTTTCGTCCACGGCCACGGAAGGATGGAAAAACTTCTTGAGAATGTGCTTAAGCCGTACGAAACGCTGTTGTGAAACTATATCACCTTTACGCTTCTTGTCCGATATGACCAAATCCGACACCAATCGCGTCCAAAAATTTTTTTCGTCCAACACTTCATGCAATATGAACCCGCACGCAGTCTTTTGAGATACAAATATCTCAGCTCTCTCGCACACCTCCAACTGGGACTTACAACACGAGATCGCGGACTTTTATTACGATATCCACCGTGTTAGTCGGTTTTAAAATACCTGTCGTTAGCTTATCTGAAACCGACGTGAGACCACGTTAAAACTCTCTAAACCAATATTGATGATAGCAAACGAAAAAGAAGAATCACTGAATACAGCCTTAATTTCACCACGTAGTTTCCCCTAAAATCTCTGGAAGCGGACGTGATTTCCCTACTTAGTCAAAACAATAATACGAGTCCGACAAGCTCAAAATGTTTTACATGATAGTAAATTGTTTCTCGTACGAGAGAAAGATGTTGAGAACGATTTATAGGTATCCAACTTTAAAGTAGCATTTCCTCTGGAAGGCTGGATAACAATCAAACTAAACTTTCCCTACCTATAACCGGTAATACTGATCTTGCCGGCAATTTTTCGAAGCATTTGACTTCATTGACTCTCCTGTGAGCCTGTTTAATATCCTTCCAGCCAACAACAATACCAAGCCGCCCATTCATCATATGTAGCACATCAGTTAAAACAGCAAAAATATCAGAAAACAGAAAACAGAAAACATGAGTTAAAACAGTAATAACGAAGCTTTTATGCCTGGACCACTGCCGCGACAAAAGTGAAAATCGTGATTCTTCATGGGCAGAGGAAAATTGCTCCCAACAAAGTTTCAATATTTTTACGTGATTTTTTCCTATTGTTGCATGAACAACGTAGTAACCAAGCAGTGCCAACAAAGAGCACAACAACCAGTGAACACACCACAACACAATGTTGCACAGCGCAACAGAACACAGCATAAATAACAGGTCATTCATCATCATTGTTGTTGCTATTGTTGCATGCTGAGCCACAGACATATTTTTCGTTGGTGTAAAGTCGACCGTTTAAGGAATAAACACCGCTTGGTTGCACATATGGTGGGTCCAAGTGGTGGCTGCTGCGCACTGTGCCTGGGGGTCTATGGCGTGGTCTTTACACAGGCACACTTATGTAGTTGGTCCTCGTGTGTGCCACAATATGTATGTAGCACATGCAACGACATCCTGTCGCGATATTCGCTTCTTTTGTCTTTTCATAAACTTTTTCCGCTTACGTTTTCTGGTGATTTTCATTAAAGGCTGTACAGTAGATATCGGTTATATGCAATTGTTATAACGTAACAAAATTTTTACATACAGGCGGTAATTGCAAACAAGTGGTATTCGTTTATATGCAAAATATATGCATATACGCAATCAATTCGTTGTAAACCAAAAATTGCACACAAGAAATAGAATATATAAATTTATTCAGTTTAACTTAGTAAAGCAACACATTTGCTTGTATTCTTTTTCAAGATTTTGATTCAGATCTATTAGGTTGTCAAATATCTCCCTTCCGCCTTTCTGATTTAGTTCAAATATGCGCCGTTTCGTTCGATAATCTGTTTCCATCTAGACGGCAACTTAATAATAATCCGAGCTCCCGTAGCTTCTGATGAGTCATCAACGAAGTGTGTGGTCTGGCGTTGTCCTCGTGGAACACTAAATCCTTTCTGTTGACCAATTCTGGGCGCTTCTGGTCGATCGCCTGCTCCAAGCGGTCCAGTTGTTCCCAGTAGATGGTAGAATTAAGCGCCTGGCCATATGGGAGCAGCTCGTAGTGGATAATTCCGCTTCAACCCCAACTAACACACAACAAAACCTTCCTGACCACTGTTTGAGACGATTCACCAGCCTTAACCACGACCGCTTCATATTGTCGCATGTGACAGTCACTATCCGCTTAAAAAATTGGTCGAGTTCGTTCAGAAGTTTTATCCGTGGTGACATTTTCACCCGCTCTGAATCGTCGAACCAATCCTCCGCAGTTCGAAATGATAAAATACCATCCCCCAAAACACCATTAATCTCATGGAACATTTCTCTAGCGGATTTGCCTTTAACGAAGGAAATCTTTAAAATAACGCTAATTTTGGCGTTAGTGAACTCCATGTTTACACGTTTATAACTGTTGAACAAAATATTCAAACTAATCATCGTTTTTAGGTTATGTCTAGAGCTTTCAAATATGTACAACATATGGTATTGCCAGATACGAGCTCTGTAGCGCTTTGTACATAGCCGCGAAATTCAAAGAACAAAAAGGAAGGGAGATATTTGACAACCTGCTATTTGACAACGTGCTAAATTTTGTTGAAATCGGTTTGGTGAAGTCCCGAGATATGGAGTTTAACCAAAAAACGGGCGGAGTCACGCCCATCGATCAATTTTCACTCGGACTCCTATAAAGCTCTCTTATATCCTCACGCAGGTAAAATTTAATGTCTCTCGTGTATTGAGTTTTTAACAGTACTATTATATGGGGAGCAAGCTGGGTTATCCTCCGATTTCATCCATTTTCACATTGTGGGTAGCAGTTCTACAGGATTTGTGCTTAGCGAAATTGGTTGTTGTAGTATATACATTAAAGTTATTAGAGGACGGGGCCACTCCCACTTTTTCAAAATTTTTTTAAAATTTCGCATCTGTATTAAAGCAATTACCAAGGATCTATTAAAAAATTTTTCCAAATGACACTCATCATCCAAGGACATCTATTATTATAATATGGCAGCGGTAGCTGTTTTCCTTTAAAGGACCGTGATTTAGTCGACTTTTCAATGCTTATGCGTGCCGGTTACATTGCATTGAAACAGAGATATGACGCATTGCTTTTGAGTTTTGAATCCCTTTTGATTCTCATACTTGCCTTTGTAGCTTCCATTTAGCAACGCCTTGTAGTACAGTCCAGTTTCATCCCCATTAAATATGCAAATAACCGTCCATGCTCTAAGGCTTGGAATCTTACAAGACGCCATCTGCAGAAGCTTTATAGAAGAAGGCGAGGTGAAAACAACACAACACCTCCTTTTTTTGACTTTCGCGCGTTTAGGAGGTCAAGACTATTGCTCCCAAGTAATTAGAAAAATTGAAATCAAATACCGGTGCACACACACAGACGAACACAGCAGTTCTTCTTTTCTTTGGCTTCACAAAGGACTGCATATAGCAGTCCAAATGCGATCTCTCTAGATCAGCCATCTAACCTAACCAGCTCGGACGGACAGACATACAGACTGTCACCGGAATTTAAACACGTCTCTTCATCCTGATCATCTATATATGCATAGCCCCATATCTATCTCGATCAGATTTAGGTAATACAAAATTATTATACTCCGTTGCAACAAGTAGCAAGAATATGAAAATTGTAGAATAAAATTTTAATTTTCTTCCTGAAATTTAAAATTCAATAACAACAAATTTTTTCTACATTTTCATATTTTTATTATTTTTTGTTTTTTTTTAGCTTTCGTGAACTAGCATAATTTTTACCTCTTCAATCAAAGCATCTATAAATATTTAACGAAACCAAATCATATAAATATCATCAAATAACAATATCATATAAACAATACGTGCTTGGTGTAGTTGAGAAAAACTTGCAGGTGCTACAAGCTTCACAGACTCCTGAGAGCTGGCTGTAGGTAGCTGGTAGCTAACCACGCCAGTTATCTACGAAGCAAACACGCGGAGTATAGAAACTACAATTTTTTCAAGAATGTATTCTGTTAGGGCATAAATCGTGACTTGTTTATGCTGCAGATGGCAAGTATTGAATTTTTAAGTTACTCCTCTCTGAATCTTAATATACATATCTATGATGTAAGTAAGTATAAGCACAGACTCCGGTAAGCTTTACACACTGGCTGCCCTGAATTCATGAATGATAAAAGAGGCTTTTAACTCGGCATCAGCTGCTGTGCGATGCTGTCTATCGAGTCAACGGGCACTGTAAGTTTGTAAGGGAATACATTTGTGCTTGAGTAGGGTTTGTAGAGCTAACGGCCTTCTTCTTAAGCCGTAGTAATGGGATCTGAAGCTTGGTAGCACCCAACATAAGCTTCGTAGAAAAGATGAAACTGACAAACTATGTATTATAGTTATGTACACTTATGAAAACAGGTTGTGCATGACTGAATCGTTAAGATCTCTGATCTTGAGAATAACTTACATATCTAAGAAAGAAACTTTTTTTTCATATAGACCGTCACTTTTTATTTGAGGAAGAAGGCAGAGAGACTTTCATTTAAATATATCACGGGTTTTGAGGTTATGACGAGATTTTATCTTGCAAAAAATAAGCACCAAAAATTAAAACGGATATATGGTCAATCAGCTTCCTCTAGCATCACTAAGTTACAAGAACGTAAATTTATATAAAGGCAATATTCAGATACCCATTCATTGCACCAATAGGTCCGGTATTTTTCTCTAAACAAGCACATTCTTCCGAATGAGATCAGTGGGTATGATTCCTAATTTCAACTCTGATCGTTTTTGTTGATATGACAACATAAGAGATCACGAGCTTCAATTTCAGACACAAATAATCGGTTGTCATGACACGATAACGATCGCCGTTGACGGTTACGTTCTTACCACCATCATTTTAAAAGAGATATGGACCGAACGGCGCCGAATCGACTCTCCATCGTCTTCGTGTACACACTCAGCTACGGCTGCTATATATTCTTCACTGCGTGTTGGACGTGGTCTATTCGCTTGTATATTATCCAATAATAAATGCTGGGTCTAAAGATGGGTGATGGTATTACAAATTGTACACTCTATATGCCGATTATATTGACCATAATTTGAGCGAAGCACGCGAAACACACTCTATACAGAACGTGAATTTTCGGAATAAAGTTGAACGAATTATAAGCTTTGTTCAGGCGTAAGACTTTTCACGACGAATTGCCAAACAATACTTAACTCACTCGTGACCTGTTAAAAGAAGGCTAATGAAAAAAGTACCTATGCTTGGATCTCTCGTTACATCCGCCAACTCACTTTTCCCTATCCAATGCCTCAATCAGTCAACGTCGCTATCAATTTGAGTCAATTTAAAAGATGCCGAAGTGAAATAAACCCCTTTGCCTTACAGTTTTCGCCTGCATGCGGCGTTCAATTAAAATAATTTAGAAAATTAATAAGTAAATAAATAAGTAAATAAGCGCATAAAAAATGAAAACTCCACAATTATAACTATAACTAAGTCACTAACAACAATAACAATGAGAAATAAAATAGCAAAATTACTGAGGCAACTCGGTGGATGTGTGTAAGCGCCACCGCAGCCGCCGTCGCCGCCGCCGCAATGATTTCTGCTAAATTTTCTATTTATGTTTTCACAATTTACTGCTATTACTCATTTCAGTCGTCCGTCCTGTCTATCCGTCTACACTTTCATTTCATTTAATTAGTCGCTGCACATGAAATAAGTGGATTTTTATTGCTTTCTTCGCGCTTCTGGCTTAGTGATCTAACTTGTTTTACTATTAATGTAAAGCCGTAGTTAAAATTTTGGTTTTTGTCGCTGCCGCTTGAGCTGTTTTTCTGGCTCAATAGTTGAAAGCTCAACTCAATAACTTCATTGCGCTCACATTCCATTAATTATTTCACTTTTTCCGCCGACTTCTGATGTTTTTTATACCCCAAGCAGTGTATATTGAGTTTGGAAACCCTATAAAATATATATACGAGCGGAGTTGATTTAGCCATGTCATTGTATATGTGTGCCCTAGGTCCTCAGTTTTTGCTGGTATCGGAACACTATAGGTTATAGCTAGAATACAAACAGAACCATCAAAATTATGTCCTTATATGGAAACTTTTCCATTTGACTAAATATCTTCACAAAATTTGGCACAGATTATTTACCAAAGCAACGGTATAACCTCCAAAAAACAGTTATAGTTCGGACCACTATAGAACTAAAATTTTCAAGAAAGTGTTTCATACCAAACTTTTTCTTTCGTTTTTTTGTGAAAGGTATTATAGCTTCGGTGCAACTGAAGTTAACGATTTTTTTCTTATTTTCATTTCAGTTCAGTTTTTATAGGGCTTTCTTTGTAAATTACATTCTTATCTTCTGCATTTATCTCTCATTTGCCACGTAATTTGAAACTATTTTTTTCAACAAATGATCAAATGCACTTGAGTGGTAATTATTTTGTTTGTGGGCTGGTAAAAGAGTTGAATCACTTTGAATTAATTTTTTTTTTTACATATATAGTATCTTAAATAGCAAAATTTTTCATTTCATAAACTATTTTAAAACAATGATCTGCTGGCGGACAGAGTCCTGTAGAACACTTAAATATAAACATAAAACTCGTACTTCCCAAATATACCAAAAGTATAAAAACGCCTCATAAAGGCTAGACAACGGCACCTCCTTCATCTTCTTTAACGGCGTGGAGACACCGTTTACGTGGTTATAAACGAGTTTACAATAGCGCGCCAGTCGTTTTTCCTTTTCGCTGTTTGGCGCCAATTGGAGATTCCAAGTGCAGTCAAGTCTTTCTCCACCTCGTCCTTCCAACGGAGTGGAGGTCTTCCTCAATGTTGTCGTATATCTCCTACAGTTCATTGTTCCATCGACTGCGACTACCTACCGAATTCACATAAAGAAAATAAATCGGATCATAATAGGGAATTCAGAATCATTAACCAGTACGCAGGGCCAGCTACCACAACATTAATGCAATCGGTCTGTATACACAGGGTTATAAATGCCTCGACCCCAGTACCATCTAGCTATTTATTTTATTTTTTTTAGTCATGTAAAGGAACAAACACTAATTTGTTTTTAATTCATTACGTGATTTTTGAGTAAAAACTTCTAAAGGAATTATGGTATATTCTGAAAACTTATTATTCCCTGCGTTCGGCTCCAAGCAATCGCAAAGGAATTTGAGATATAGACAAACACGTACTACCAACACGTTAGTACTGCTGCAAGCAGAGTCCACTCATGACAGACTCGTGCGAATTTCGTCAACAATTTCTGATTTTTTTAAGAAAGAAATTTAAATATTATTCGAGTTACACGCGATCTCCGACGGCGCTAAGAAAAAGGTTCCCACTACTACAGTGATTACAGTCTGCTCCGTGGATGAAACATAAAAAAAATAAATTTTGACTAGAAGATGTCGTCCGTGATATGATCTAGGGTCGAAAAAAATCAAAAAATTACAAATTGAGATCAAAAAACTAGTACAATGATTATTGTAAGGAGAACAGTATACAGAACATTCAGAAACGTACACGTTCACGTACAGAACAGTTTCGATTAGTTTCATCAATTCGGCCTTCAGCGGAAATCTCAGGCAGTACCCTTGGGTAATTAACCAATGATTTAACCGAAAGTTGGCTTACTGAGTAAAATATTTCCACAAGTCTTGACCATGGGGACACCTTGCGAGTATAGTTAAAAACGTTTCAACAGATTGAAGTAACAAGACCTACATATATTTTGAACAGCCATATTTTATTGCATAACAAGTGTTTTGCAAATCAATACAATTGGGCACTAACTGAAGGTTTAGAAAGATATGGATCAAGCAACTTTGAAGGTCTTTATTCCCTTTTTTTTTGCCTTCATCTCCCTTTTTACTAAAGCAAATTATCTCTCAATCGGCCTTAGTTCTGAACTGTTAGGTGGATTCGCTTCTCTTGGTACATAAATCACTCCATTCCGTTGGATCCACTCTAAGGCTGTTTTGCTATAGTGACATAGCAAAGAGGTCAGGCCAAAAAAAAGTGAACACTTTATGTTGGCTTAAAAATGGGTGCAATCTCTTTTGTAAACATTCCTTCACATATATTTCGCTGTTGATTGTACCCGATATAACGAATGAGCTTCTCCTTTTGCCACAACTGCAAAATGCCTGCCACACAAGAGATTTCTTTGGCTTTCTTTTTGGCTTTGAATTTTTCATTTCCTCGAAAATCGGCTGTATAAAATTCCTGTCCAGGGAGCTGAGGGAAGTCCGCTAAAACGTGGGTCTCGTCATCCATTACGCAGCATTCGAATTTATTAACGAAATCTTTCCTCAGCTGTCAATACGCACATTTTCCTTAAAGCGTTAAATAACGCGAGAAATGGTTTTAGGGTTAGCCCCTACCTGTTTGGCAATTTTCTTAAACGACCACTGCAGTTTCTTTTGAAAAAATTTAATAATTTTGTTTATTTAAAATTTTTTAAATTTTTTGAAAATTTGTAATTGATGGAAAAAAATTTAACGGACAATTTTATTCGACACAGTCCTTACTCCGAAAATTATCTTAATTAGGCTATTAGAGTTGTATATAAAGCTGAACATGGTAGTTATAATATTTTAAAAAGTATATTACTACAGATTTTCTAAAATTATTTATTTTAAGAGCAATATCCTATAAAAAAATGCTGAAAAATATAATTGAAATCAACTCTGTAATGTTTGAGACTTCTCTAAAACATATATTTAAAATGATATTTAGGCTAGCTGTTGGAGTCCTCGTTTTAAAATTTCTATTAATCTCAAATAAAACAGCTCTCACTGGAACTAGATCTAACCAAATGTAAGACTCTTGAGTTTTATTGCATCATAAACTGGCAACTCAACAGCATTTGCTCAAACTCTTTGATAAAATAGTTTATGCCACCAAAGTATCGTTCTACTTGGTCTTCTTTGTACAAAATCGTGGATTTTAGGGATAATGGTTTCATGATTGCAAGAGTTTCAGAAGCACGAGTCTTAAGGAAATGGGAATTAATGTTTAGAAAGGCAAAACCCTGGGGATTCCGGTATTCCTAAATCATAATACAAAACGTTAGTCGCTGACGTTTTCAATATTATATACGAGTACAATATTAGGGTTAATAAAATTGAAGAATTCTCTTTTATAAATAAATTTGACATCTTGGACGACTGTTAGTCGAAGATCAGTTATTCAAAATATGAGGTTAGTTAGATTATAAGACTGATCACCACAACAAATGTAACGCAAATCCCACTTACCCTAGTCCTTTGTGATTCCCAAAACTCCTATCCATAAAGCACTAGAGCCTTATAAGTCAAATAAGCATCTGAGCTCACCACAAATTTATTAATCCAACTAAACTCAATGCCATCCATATCGCCAAATTTGTCGAAGGTTTATCTACAAAATTGTTCAATCTCAGGTAGGAAAAAGTTGGAAAGTAGCGAAAAAAGTGTCTAGATGATTCCATCGTACCTTTTTTCCTACAGCTTTAACTATTTCAGCATAATTTACTGAAACCACAACTTTCATTGATGCATGATATAACGGGTGATCCAAGCAAATGTACTTCTTTCAACAGCCTTTTTTGGCAGATCACGCATGAATCATGTCAACCTGCCAAGTTATTTTTGATCAGTATTGTTTGGCATTTCATCATGGAGAGACTTACGTCTGAACAATGTTTACAAATGGTTCAACTTTATTACAGAATTCACGTTCTGTAAAGAATGTGTTTCGTGTGCTTCGCTCCACTTTTGGTCTACATAATCGGCCAATTGAGTGTACTTTTCGAAACATCATCACCCATCTTGAGACCCAGCTTTCATTATTGGATAATATTTGACCAAATAAACAACGTCCAGCACGCGTTGAAGAATATATAGTGGGCGAAGACAGTAGAGAGTTGAATCGGCGCCGTCCGCATCAACTCGGACTGACGTATGGAACGACTTTGCACATTTCGTCGAGATCTTAAATTGAAAGCGTACCAAATACAGCTTGTGCAAGAACTGAAGCCCCTCGACCTTTCCAAATGACATCTTGGGCTCTTCAAAAGTTCCAGAAGTTCCAACGTTTTCATGCCAAATTTTGTTCATCGATGAAGGCCATTTCTCACTCAATGCGTATGTAAAGAAGCACAATTGCCGTATTTGGGACGAAGAGCCACCAAAATCGTGTGATATCGAACCGTTAGACTTTTTCCTGTGGGAATACGTAAAGTCTAAAAACTATGCGGACAATCCAGCTACAGTTCAGGCCTTGAAACAACACATCACGCGTGCAAGTCGAAATACTCGAACGACTCATCAAAAAATGTACACAATGGATGGACCAAGATATGAACGAGATAATCATCAAAACATAAATGCCAAATAATGTTTTCATGAATTATAATAAACATTCCCAATTAAATTAGAAATGTATGTGTTTTTTCTTTAAAAAAAAAGTAGGAAATCTCGAAATGGGTCAGTCATTATAAAGAAAGATCTCTAAACGACAGTCTACTATATCAAGCTTTGGCTGGCGCTTTTCGCCGGCTATATCAACAAGCAAGCGAAGCTTCTATACGAAAATTTTAAAATCCCTTCGACAAGTGAAGAAATCGGTTATCACTTTTTTCAGTCAAGTTAATTCAGTAATCGGTGCTACAATTTTAGTATAGACTTTCCTTGAGGAGCTTTGTTATCGATCGAATTCAGCCTCGTTCAATGGAAATATCGTACAAGTCATAGTGGAAATGAAGTTAGAAAGCGGCAGAAAGGTTTTTATTGCTATGAAATCAGCAGAAACTGTCGCAGAAATGAAATCGTGAAATTAAGTATAATACGTAATTAAATTTTGTCCACTCTAATATTAGTTTTTTTAGAAAATACTATATGGCCACCCTGCGCGAAATCATATGATATTTAAGGTTATTTATCTAACCTTGCTAAATTCTATACGAAATTGAAATTTAAAATTTTTTTCCAGCTTCTTTTTCAAATCAATTGTCTTGTCTTCTAACACCTGCCTACAAAAGTAATTATCATGCAAAGCCAATCCGGTTGAATAATCCAAAGTAATCACTTTATTATTGCACAATGGCTGATTGGCATGATGTCGACTGTCTACAAATTGGCGCAGCTGCGACTGCGCACATTTATGGCATTATGCGCGTGCGCAAAAACACCAAACGCAGCGTTGCATTGTTTTGTTTTGTGCGAAATAAAGCAACACTGAAGCAAAACACGCCAAACTTAACGCCATAAACATAAATGTGGCAATCAACATAAAAATTAAACTTATAATGAAATTGAGCACAAAAACAAAAGGAAACCAAGAAAGTGAAAAAAGACGCTTAATAAAACTAAACTGTCAGCCGCTGGCAAGCGTTTTATGCTCTACTTAATTGCTTGGATTAATAAGACTAAGAAAAAACGTTAATACCCACAACAGCAGCAGTATATATTTGTATAGCATAAAAGGGTATACATTTTGATTAGTCAGTTTGTATGGCAAGCTGTATGTCATAGTTGTTCGATCTGAATAATTTCTTCGGAGCTTTTAGTAATGTCTCGGATAATGAACTATCCAAATTTTTTGAAAATATACTGCCCAATAAAGAAATTTTCCAAAATTTCTTGGAAAGAAAAGGCCGTGTGCAAAATTTCATAACGATATCTCAAAAACTGAGGGACTAGTTTGCGTATATACAGAGAGACGGATATAACTAAATCGACTCTGCTCGTCATGCTGATCATTTTATATACATTTTATGGGTTTTTTGATGTTTTCTTCGAGGTATTCAGGGTATAAAAATTGAACAAGAATAAGAAGAGGAAAAATCGCAACAAAAACATATTGACAACTCAATAGCGTGTTTGTAAAGGCGACATTTCGTTTTACGGTTTTGCGGAAATTGGAGCACAAAGCTGCCACAAAGCCAAAGCAGCAAGTATTTGCCACTTAGATGTATAAAAGACATATATATGTATATATATATATATATATATATGTATGTATGTGTTGTATACAGATAAGCATGTACGTTTGTTGTTGCCAATAGTTGACAAGCTAATATAGTTGGCATGGAAAAATTTATTAACCAACTGATGGCTCTGTGTTAACCCATTTTCGTACTGCCACTGTTTAATGGCAAGACAATGTCCACTCAATTATTTTGTGCAGATACACACATATACATTTATATACATATACATATGTATTTATGTATGTATGTTATAGTTATATATGTATAATATAAATATATATCTTTACATTTAATTGCAAAGTGGCGCAATGGCCGAAAACTTGTTTGGTCAACCGCTCAGAATTGCAACGCAAACTCAATAATCTAACTAAATGTGCCAATGTGACAGCGTGTTGCAGGCGCATAGACGAGTGAAAAACGAACATACATATGCCGCATGTGCCAATCAGTGACCCATTTAGCTAGACGCTGATTTGTGTCATTACATTTGGACTTGATACACTTGTTGCTAACGGTTTTGTGACACAAATAAATAACTGGCTTAGAGGGAGCAGCAAGCGCATAGAGTGACAGACAAGGAATATGGGGTCACCGGGGTTTGAGCGAGCGTTGATTGAAAGCTTAGTGGGGAAACACAACAAATTTTACAAAGTCCAGAAATAACTAATCTTAGAATATGCTGTCGAGATATCTAGTTCATAGATGGCAAAGGCTGTTGGAAATTTTAAGTTAGTTAAATTTTAAGATCCATATAACCTTTTATCAGGAGCAAAAAATGCAGATACATCTTCTATTGTCCGACGTTGACCGCTACTGCTTCTTACAGAGGTACAGAGGTTGACAGTATAAGTGTGAGGTTGACAGTATAAGTGTGAATTAAGAGTTTGGCCGTTAGGAGAGAGATCATAGTAGATAGTTCCATGCCAATCCCACCAAATACATTGCAAAAACTTCCTTATCGTCAATCCTGGCTTGACGTTGACGTAAGTGACCAGTGGATATACTTTTTCAATATAGAAGAAATATAGTAAAATATGGTGATTGCCTTATTTTTTGGTGTTCATGTTGTTGTTTCAACGGATCTCTACTCCCCGTTAGGATGATAAGGCTCAAATTAGCAGTGATCGAGGTCATCCAACGGTAAAGCCAGGAAACGTGCTGATTCGTCATGGCCCCACCATAAGGAAAGGAGTGTCATATGTATATATGTACAGTCATGCCGGGACTCTTCGGTACAGTATCCAGAACGAAGCTGCGCAAGGATTACTCTCGATTCTCGCGATAACTAGTGGTGGTTTGACTCCAAGAACGCCATTCACTGGGAGGTAAAAGTGTATTGGTATAAGATTAACTCTATTAAACAAGTTAATTGTTATACAGTATTGAGTCCAATAATTTTGTCGGAAGATCTGTGGTGTTTTTTTTTTTTTTTTTTTTTTTTTGAAAATTTTGAAAAAAATCTTACATTCGTAGAGTTAATATTTCGAAATTATGGTCTTTTCAATACTCAAGATGAAGATAATCAAGATAAACCAAGACAATGCAACCATGAGACAGATTCACAGCTGACTCAATCTTAGGAAGTGCTTAAAAAGAAACCTTTTACTACATTGTTTTCTGATTAAACCTTTGAAGGTTTTTAAATATCAAGGTGGTTCAGCGTATGGTATCTAAATCTTTCAAGCTCTGTCCAGAGTAGACAAAAAATTAAAACAAACAGAACTGCCGAGATCATGTAGAGTTGACGAAATGTCTTTTCCATCGGTTACATTTACTTTCGAAAGGAAAATATTATTCATGAATTTTTTGTCTCATTAGATGATCTTAAAGATATTTAAATTAACCTCGATGAGGCTTCGGCAAATAAGCTTTAGTGAAGGTTCAATGAATCACTGATGAAAAGAAAATTGTATTGTGATTTAACTGGAGTAAAAGTATTTACTATATGTATAAACATATTTGGTAAGTATAGTAAGCTCTTTGGCCACGCGTTTCTTGTCAGAAACTGGGAAAGATAATGAAGTTAAAAAAGTACGTCCTTAAATTGTTGAAGCATTAACTGTAATGGTAGAGTATGATTATGAACAAAAGAAAGTTTGCCAAATGATTGAGTGGTTCGGAGAGAAAACGAAGTAAGACCCTCAACGGTTAGAAAGGTAGCAGAGAGTAACATACTCTTTTGCACATTCAGATAATTTTTTTAATAAAAAAATATAAATAGTTTTTTAATATAATGTAATAATAAAATTCACTGCGTCTGGTAAGCAAGTTTTAGTGATTCTAGATTCAAATTTAGCACAAATCGATTTTCTAAAACTTTATAAAAGCTTTTTCCTAGTAGCGATGGCCTCACGGCAGGAAATGTCAAGACCACTGAGTGTATTTCTGATATTTTTAGGTTATCAAAGGAAACCCGTCACCTTGACTTTTAGCCGTTTATGTGACATATTTTTTTTCAGCTTATTTTTGGTGCGTCGCTCGCTAGATTGTTGGACAGTTAAACTCACGCCACTAGTAGTGTTTGATGAATATAGGATTCTCAGCTACGTTCTCAAGCGTCCCTTTTGCCACCTCTATTTGACTTGGTTTTTGCAAAAGATTCAGGTTTCTGGTATGAGACTAGCCTTGACACGATTCAAACTCAAAACATTAACCAAAATCGACTCCACAATAAATGTTGAGAGCCTCTGTTATCTCTCCGAAGCCAACAGGACGATTTTCATGCAGTGTTTCTTTAACATATTTTCGCCATTAACAGAGGTTTAACAGAAGATGGACGTGTCACTTGAGGCAACTTTTCCATGAATTCATGACCTTCTCGACTGCACACCCTAATTGCAAAGCTCTCTTAGCACTTGTGAGTGGCCAAAAACGATACTTTTATATATAGCTCAAGCAGGTCACAAATTCCAGTCCTTGGCACAGTATCCTCTGGGTCATGCGTTTGAAGGCGAGCTAAAGTGAGAAGGCGAAACATCTCTCCCCAGAACAGAAAAGAAAGGTTTATACTTGTAGTATCGATTTGGTTAGTGTTTTTTTCGATAAACACCCGTAAACTATTGTATCATTTAGATCGTAGGCCAAAACTCGTTTTTGTTCTTCAGTAAACTCAAGTTAAACCACCTCTACATTCGAAAGCTAACTGCGCTAAATGTACTATACTTGTACATAACCTCACTTGTATAAATAGTACAGCTATGTGCAATTTCACGCACACTTTGGCAGCCGCTGTAGTGAATTGGGGACGAGCACCCAGGAAATGTAATTACACGCAAAATTTGCAGTGAAATCGATTTTGAGTCCAAATCTATACTCAGTATATATGTATATATATATATATATATATATATGTACATATAACAATTACAACACATATCTATCATGAATCAGCTCAGTGCAACAATTTTTTTATATAAATTGTTATGAACAAATTGCATCAGTGAACACGCGTCGAATGATCCGTATGCCGCAACACATCAGCGCGATCAATTCATGCAATCGCTCGTTCATTCATATCAGCACACACAAATATATACATATGTATGTACATACCAACAAATATTCATTCATATAAATATGCAATATCTGATATTTTTGCAATGAATCAATCAGTTTTACACACGCACGCCAGCTTGGAGCTGCCGCCATTTACATATATATGCACAAGTATTATTGTTGCTGTTGTTTCATTAATTATATTTATAGTGGTTTTGGTGGCGACACCATAAATTTTACAATATTCATTGAGACACTTAGCAAATTAATTCAAAATTCCTTATAAATTTTGTTTGTGTAACTTATGTTTTGCATTCCACACAGTTGTTGTTGGTGCAAAATTTTGGTTTGAAAAAATGAAACTAGTGAAGTAATGGCAATAGAACAACGTGTTTGGAATTTTTAATTATCTTGTGCATAGTAGCCTACATTGAAATAATAGGAGGTCCATAGTTTATGGGTTTGTTAGAAAAGCTAGGGGTATGACAAGACAATCGGTCGGCCGGTCTTTAACTACGTCGCACCAATATGGTTGACTGAATGCAGTGAAACGCAGACGAGGAAACTTCAGACATACCAGAACACTAAACTCCGGGCTATTACGAGATGCCTTTTGATTTTACCTATCGAACATCTACACAGTGAAGCATAATGAACTCGTCTCCGAGCAGTTTCTGCTGGGATGCTTTCAGAAATCATCCCTGTAGTCACCTGCTTGAAGCGCAACTGCTCCCTAGGAGCATCCAAATGTCTTTTCTCAACTATTTCGACGAGATAAAACAATACGCCGACCAGAGTTCGGATGAAACTGACTTCAGACATGCACGGACCGCCATTCACAGTGGGGACATAAACATATTACCGACTGCAAGAGGTTATACCCCTACTTATCCGGAATCGATCCCAACATATCAAATATATGTCTATCGTGCAACGAGTCCCCACAAGGTGAACAAATACCAGATCTCATTCCAAATTCCCATAGGTACTATAATGTAAACAGAGATCTTTTCTGATTAATTATCTGTTTTGTTCACCCTATTGCTTGTGTGTCCTCTTATTCTGACCTCCTTAACATCGCACTAAAGAAGCCTAATGATGCACTTTGGACAAAAGCGTCATTCCAATATCTTTGTTTTCTTTTTGGCCTAAAAAATCGATCCTTCCATTACCACGCATTAAGGAAACCTAAAATCGGATTTGGGGAAACTGCGTCACTCCATTGTTGCAATGCAGCTCATTGAAGGAGAAGATACCAAAAGCCGGGAAAATGTTCGGGAATGTACCACTAGTCTGCAACAACCAGGCTATACTACTATTTATATGTAATCTTAATACATCAATGAACGCTGGCAACGACTGGACCTTTGTAGACCCTTTTTTTGAAATGCTTAGCAAATATTGATTTCAGTACCACAGATTTGAAAGCAGCCGCTTTACTTGCTTGTGAGCTTAGTAAAATAATTTGAAGAAATCCGTGATGAGATGGCAAAGTTGGTGGCATGGTGGATGGCATTCTGACTAGTTTGAATATTCTTGTCATAGTGCAAGTATTTCTGTGAAAAGAACTACTATATTTTTTGTACGAAAGCCAGTACTAAAAGTATCATAGTTCATATCCAATCAAAGTAGAGTAAAAATTTCTGTGTGGCCGAACCGTGGACCTTAACATATATTTTGTTCGCATCAAGCTGCTTTTACCAAATTAGCCAGCTCTTAACTTCTCTTGAACTGTTTTGCTTTTGAGTTTAAGCCAAACAGGTACGGTTTCATATTTATTTTGAGCTTAAGTTCTTGTTAACTTTTCTTCTTTCTTTTCTTGTTAACATTTTACTATAAACATTCTCTCGAATGTGAGTATAAATAGTTTGCGAAATTCACACTGATAAAATTACTTTTCTAGCATACCTGAATAACCTCCATTAAGATTTCCGTGGATTCTAGTAAAAATCTGCAAAAAAAATATTTGATTATTATTATTTATCAAATTATTGTAAAATACTGAGAGTTTCTCGAGAAAAAACGGCGTGTGCAAAATTACAGATAGATATCCCAAAAACAGAAGGACTCGTGGCAAACTTAATATACTTAGTTTAGAGTAAACAGTAAAGTCCTTCAAGGCTTGGAAGTATTTTCGAGTACACAACAGCGATATGATTTTAGCCATGGCTGAAAGTAAAGCTGGTGCCTGATTTTTACTTATACAAGGTTACTATCTCAACAGACTGAAAAGGTGGTTTCTCCAAGATCCTAGTCCAGTTCCTCCTCGATGCTCGCTAATCTTTGGTTCCTATGAGATTGCTCATACTTCTTCAGCTCTATCGAGGAAGTGCACTTAACTGATCCTACTTATTCAAAATGGACCCTCACATATCAAATATATGTCCGGCGTGTAATGAGTCCCACCATGACACTGGCCACCTCTTTGCATGCCCTACTAACCCTACTCATTTGACACCCTTGGCCCTTTGGTCCGACCTCGTCGAAACAACATGTTTTCTGGGCCTACCGTTGGATGACGCCGATGAAAACTTACTCTTTACCACAACAATAACAATTGCCCTTAATTAAATGTGAATAAACATGGATATTAACGTAAAAAGATTAGACGAAGTAAATATTAAGTATCTGAAAAGCTGCTGAAAAGCTCATCATTTCAATGAAACCTTAAAGTTTGTCTCGAATAAAACCGTTTTATTTTATTTTGTATTACAGAGTGAGAGACAGACAGAGAGAGAAAGAAGAAGAGGGTAGATGCAGTCCAATTTAAATAAGGCTCGACTCAGATAATTTTGTTATCGAAATCTTAAAAATACAAATTTCGGAATAAAGGCTCATATTTATTGATATATTCAACGCAAATGATCTCTAAGTTCACATAGTGAGTTTCCCCAAATGAAACTGATATACTTATTTACGTGGTTGAATACCACATGAAACATCTGCTTGGCATACATACATACATTGTATATGACTACATTGATATTTATATCTTCAAAGTCACCAGCTGGGGGAGCGTTTCACCTCAATCAATGTGGAATCAAGTCAAATGTCAAAAGGGTGGAATTAATTGCATTTACAAAAGAGGGGAAACGCATATCTACCAACAAACATAAAGGAATATATCAAAGTAGAGTTCCTTGCGGTAATGTAATCTCCCCGCTTCTACAAAGCTGCTCGCTGCGTTCACCCTAAAACAATACCACGAGTTCAAATCGAATTCTTTGCGTAAACTTATTTATGAAAACTCATTATATACCAATGGAAAGTATTTAAAGAATGTTGGAACTACTTTTTCCGACCCTCTCCCAACAGTCGGTTATTATAACGCCAAGCTAAGCGTAAAGCGTGAAAATAAGAAGTGACAACCGAAAACACTTTTCGGCAGTAAAACAAACGCTTCCGATATTCAAACGCTAACAATGATATCACCAGCCAAACTGTTATCTACTCACATACATACATACATATACAGTATACAGTATACAGTGGTTGCTGCTGCCGCAGGGGGGAATTAAAACGAAAGTTGTAGGGGTGTGAATATGGCACTTGACGGGTACTTAAAATTCTATTTACAGTTGTTGCATTGCATTGCGAATAACCACAATATTGCAGGCCATGGCCATTTACTGCGAACATCCGCGGAAATCGAGCATCATTGGAGCGTCCAAGTGTGTGCGGAGGGTGGAGTAAAGTGGAGCAAAAAATGTGTATGATTTGGCGCACGAAAAGTCCGCCGTGGTATCGGGGAAGTGATGGGCGAGTCGAGCGGCATGTAATATTCATGGGGCATGAATAATAACGTCGAATTGACGGAAGTGGTGGGCAAAAAACTGAGTATAAAAATATATGTGGATGTGGGTATGTAAATGTACATGTTACATTCCATATGAAGCATATGATTTGGATCACTTTGCTGTTATTGTTTTTTTGTATCCGTGAAGAGGCTGGCAGCCCAATTTTCGTTCGTAGTTTACTTATTATGTAAGTTCTTAAATTTTTTATTTTAAGTTTTTTTTTAATAAAAAATTATTTTTATGATAAATTTTGTATTGGGTGTTTGATTTTATAAAAACTATTTTTATATTACAATTTTTCTGACCGGCAGGAGGCGGAGAATGAAGCTTTCGAAAAGTTTGAAAGCGAATCGAACCTCAAGGATCTAATATAAACGCTTTTTTTCGCGACAAAATGGTCGAAACACAGTGGGTTAACAGGGATAGGTTGTTTCCCCACTGATCTGGATCTTATTGGTTAATGAACCACTTACAAAACTTGAAGAATGATGTTGCTCTTCCAACCTAGCCATCAAAGCAGAGAAAACTAGATTGGTTTCATAGTACTTTTCAGAAAGTATAAAATTCTAGACGTTCCTCTCCCCTTATTCGAGAGCTCACACCTCAAGCTAATAATGTCTATGGTGAATTCGTGTGATGTAAGGAGTTTTAAAAGATAAACTACCTTAGAAGGTTCAACATGCAAAATGAGCGGCTCTTATTGGCTTCTGCGGAGCATTGCGGACTACTATACACCAACAATCGCACTAAATGCCATGTTACTCCCTGCACACTTGTGTATTGCCGGGTACATTGCTGCGAAGGTCGCTAAAAGTCTCAGGTAAGTTGAGTTTTTAACGGGGAGTAAACTGACCCTTCCAAAATTATCTTTTCATTCAATTGCACCTCTGACAGCATAGATCTCTGCTGCCAGAAGATACGCTTGGTGGCTGTTTCTCTGCACACATACCGACTAGGTATATGTAGAGAAGAAGGAGAGCTGGAGAGTAGGCGCAGTGATATTTTTCACGGATGGGTCGAAGCTAGTAAGGAAAGTTAGAGGAGGTTTTCTGTAAGGTGCTCTCTGTCAAACTTAGCTTTAAGCAAGCGGCTACTGTGGTGTCTTTTAGGCAGAAGTGGCTACTAAGAAGTTAACAGTATACATACTGCTCGGAAGAATGGAATGAGGTTTATCCTCACTGGAAATAGCATCAGGCTACTTCATTATCGGACTCATTTGGGTGCCTGGGTAAAACGGAACTGCAAAGTCGATTAGCTAGCAAAAGAGAGCACCCTTAACCGCTCACATCGGTGTGGAAACTTCTGAAAGATTACAAGATCCTTTATGCCTAGAGAAGAGCGTAGCACAATTCATATTCCAACAATCATACAAGTTCTCTGAATGGAAATTGTTCAATGAGCATGCAGTCGGACGCTATTTATCAAAGTTATACAGCTTAATTGTCCAGTTTTAGCAAGATTGAGGTTGAAACATCTCAGCAGACTTACCTTCCGTAAACCAGGAGACTAAACAGAAACTGACATTAGCCGTCTCAACAAATTTGTGACCTGCTCAAAGTGCTTTGCCGATTTATGATGGCCTTTTAATATATTTTCTTTTATTTTGTAATTTATTACTTTTTTTACTTTTTATATGTATATTCATATTTATACATATAAGTACATAGTATTTATATATTTTTTATTTGTTCACATTCTTGTAGTTATTTTTTTACAATGGCTGCAGCTTCTCTTGCCGAGCTACAAGTACAAAATTCGTGCATGAAATTGGGATTGGCCCCAAATTGAGGGCAATATGAGACTTCTATTTATGTAAAGATGTACTATATGTATGTGTGTGTGTGTGTGTGTGGGCGGTCAGTCATATTGTCTGCGTTGCATATGAAATCATTTGCGAATGTTTTTTGACTGCTGTTTATTTAAGTGGGCTTTTAAGTTTCAGTTTATTGAAACCACATTGGGTGGAGTTTTCTCTTTTCTTGCGAATTCTGCAATATTTCCCAGAAATATAAACTTGTATATGCATATGGGAAATTTTTACAGTAGCACAACTTTCCTAATTGCCATTAACATAGCAGTAGATTTACGTTTTCGCAGGGCAACTTCTTAGAGAGTGGTGAAAGGATTGGTTTGGGTTTCTGGCCATAGAAGAGTTGTAGGAAATTGCTAGACTAATGATACTTCCGTCTTACAAGCTGCAGAGTGGAAACGGTTAGCAGCTCTACTGTGTTATTGCGGTTCACTGCTGGATGGTTGAGTCTCGAGCTCGGCAACCGCTGGTCAGACACCAGCAATTATGCGATCGCAGCATTATTCTGTTCCAACATAAATCTTAAGAGATCTAGTGAACTGAACGCCCTCAGCAAAGTTCATATATGTATATCGTAGATTATAGAGTAGCAATTGGGTACTATCCGAAAGGAATTTATACGATAAGCTTGAAAATTTTACCGGAATCTAGTTGTATAAGCTGCTGAAAAAACTTCCCTCGGATCTCGCACTTTTAGACATCCAGGTGAAATAGTGAAAATAGAAATAAAGTACCTTAGCAGATTTGTGATTGGTTTAGCGCGCTATGTTGAGATTAATATCCAAAAACAGGAGTTTTTATCTGGCTTCACCATACAATGACTTTACTTAGCTGCATCGCACCATTTTGGGTGATCGATGACTTAACCTTACCTAAGTACCATCCCAAAAGAAGGAACCAAACAGACAATGCTGTAGTTCAAAGGAGACATATTTCTATAAACACAATCTTGAAATCTGAAGTTCAGAAAAACCGCGAAATGTATTTAAGACGAAAAATGGATCGACATCTAAATACTGAATTTAAGACGTTTTTATGATTGACTGGCATACAGAGCTCACCATTTAAAACACGCAAATAAATGCTTATCAACATTGTAGAGTAATTCGCTGCTGGTGCTAACTTTAGAGTTACAAAAAATTCAATATTTTCAGTTCTTAAATAAAATCCCCCTTTAACAAATGCTCAATGAATCGTATATTATGGCGATATACAAGTAGAAACATCTGACATTTGAACCTTTTTAGTTCGTCAACTTTTGGATCTAGAATTTCAAGCCATGAATATACATATTTAAAGCTGTATATAGTGGCAAAGTTCTACTTTCTCCAGACTGGATAAGGAAGCAAAGCAAACGAAATCTCTTCTGTCATCAAACAAACAGTACTCGCACTCAGGACATGGCTCCCATGTCAATGACAGTCGTAACTTCGAAATCGTAGATAATTTTATGTATCTTGCAACCAACATGAACACCAACAACAACGTCAGCCTCGAATTGAGAAGTAAAGTCCTCTCTCGAAGAACAAATACCAAATCCTAAAAGTCACTCATCATCTCCCTCCTGCTATATGGTGCAGAAGCATGGACAACGGCAACATCTGATCAGACAATGTTACGAGTTTCCGAACGAAGAGTTCTACTGAAAATTTATGGTCCTGTGGGAATTATGAATACCGCAGTCGATGGAACGATTTTCATTCATTTTCATTTTCAAGAATCTGACGAATCCGCTCAGGCAGTCGCAGCAAATTAATAACCAGTAAAAAGATCTACTTTTTTATTGATTTGATTTTATCCACCATTATCATTATTATTATTTTTCGCATAATTAGAAATATTCCTGCATGAAAGTATCTTCCTCATTATAAATACACTCAAGTGAGGAGCCAATTAACTTTTTCGTATAAAGTAAAATAAATATCGTAAAAGTCTTTCCAACAACTATTGGCATTTTATGAGTGGGTAAACTGAGAGGTTAAGCGCTTTATTTGATATTTTGGTTTGTATTTGCTTGCTTATTAAATTCGCGATTTTCTTTTGCAAATATAATTAAGTTAAGTAGTTTAAGACTGATGAGTGTATTTGCTTGTTTACAAAAGTTGATAAAAAATGTGTGTGTAAAAAAAATAAAGCATTAATAAAATTTCACTGAATGAATTTTTTTTTGTTCCCAAAGTTCATTAGGTTCAAACTTTCATGGAATAAGGCAACCGATATTTTTCTAGAGGGATCCTCGCAAACTCCATGATGGAGATCAGCAACTGCCGAGTTGACAGTCTTTGACCGGATAAAAACCCGGGTTTATTCCAGTTACGTAGACTCGAACTACCGTGGGAACGAAGAAAAAAGGGATCAGTGTCAATTACTTTCCAACCAAACCAAAAAAATTAAAGCATGATCGTCTGAAGCATTAGTGTCAGCCTTTATTTTTCTGTCGTTCTTCAATGCATTATACAAGAAAATCTTGTTGGCTGGTAGTTACAAGCAGATCTGGTTTCCTAAGTGCCAACTACAGTGATAACATTTTAGCCCTGGAATACCTTGTTTTAGTATAAGTTCAGAAACAATGCTGCTCGATCCAGATATTTTTTAAGACTCTCAAATTTACAAATGAGGTTTTCAACAGGCCGGTTTCTTCAACCTGATCAGAAACTGCAATTCAATGGATTCAATGGAATATGGCATTTAAGCCACTGCAGAGTGGTTTTGGATTGTGTGCTGAAGCAGAATCTTGCTGGCTTTGATCTCGAATGAGTCTTGACATTGATCTGGCCTGTCGATACTATATCCATTCCATTACCCTTAATGGAATTTTCTGTTTTTTAAAGAGATTTCTGCGAATACGTTTACCAACAGTTTTTATGGCTGCATGGGTTCGATATATTTATATGGTCGAAGTTCGACAAAAAGTATGCCCACATTTTATGTCTGATACAAAATTGAGGTTAAGATCAATGTGATTTTATTATTTGTAGTATCTTTTCATTCGACTGTTAATTATTCCGTCGATTTCGTCGGCGCTTTCTCGCATCATGCCATCCTTTGCGTAGATTTGGCGCTAGGCGCTCAGAGATTTATATTTAATTTAATTTATTTAGTATAAAGGTACAGCTTTAGATCTAAAATTCTATTAAAACTTCTCAAATTTCAAATTCACTTAACTACTTTTAGGTAAATAATTAATATAACTTGTGGACACTAATTCAGAGTATACCTTTAGGAACAGACGTAAGATAACTGCCATTTTGGGTTGGGTTCTAATTCCAATCAAAAAGTTTTCCACCTACTCTTATTGGGCAATTAAAACTGAGCATTTCGTAGCATAATCAAATTATCAACCACACCCGACTGCCTTAATTCAGAGCACACAAGAGATAATATTACATTTATGCCGTAATCACGGACCAGCCATTAAAGCAATTTGAAATATATATTTAACATCAAAGTGCTGCCTACTTTTAGGCGCCATAGCAGCTTGCGTGCATTCGAGCGTGTGTTACCAGGACTAAGAGCGAGAGAAGAGTAGCTGAATTCTCAGAATTGTAACCGACAAACTGTTAAGCGCCTTAATGTAGGCAACATATGAATATACACAATTTTACGATGACTAATAGTTGGATGCGTTGTTGTAGGGGGAACAAAGTGATGGCAGGGAATAAATATATTTGTCACAGCATTATGGCTAAATATGCATGAGTAAGAGCGGTTTGAAACCGGAGACGAAAGGAGAATGGAGGCAATAGTGAGCCGCTGTACGGACGAAGTTCATGTGGGCAATGTGGGAGCTGGATTTTTCGTGGAAATATTGTGGAAAAGCAGTCGCTTGCTAACAAACAAGTACGATTTATGAGTCATGAAGTTTAGTGCGATGGAAATGTACCAGTGCAGGATATTTTTCTGCAGCTATTTTCTTTTTTTCTTCCTCCTTTTGAATATAAATTGCAAGGCAGATTAAATTTGAATCTTCTAGGAAATCAGCTGATTTGACGATGGCTGTGAATGCAAACACAATTCTGTAGTAAAATTCGAGCAAATATAGATTGAGATAGCTGAGTCATAAATGGAAAACGGAAAGCAATATCGTCAGATCGAAGCAGCTATTGAATTTTCCGTTTTTCTTTTTCAGTGCCCAATTTTCCATAACTCTCTTAATGCTTCAATAAAAATTAAAAAGAAAACTGAAAAAATATCTCAAGTGTCAAAATTCCCTCATTCATAGCAATTTTGTTACCAATACAACGCATTAAGTAATATTTTAATGCAAATATTTGCACATTTTGGCGTGACCACCTTGAACTTTTCTTGCCTCTGCGCACTTAAGCGCGAATGTAAATATTATTAAGACACTTACAGCTGGCGCTAATGAATAAAATACGCTCGCGTGCACTTACAAAGTAAACAAAGCAAATTTTCGCAAACAAAAAAGGCAAGGATGTAAGGAAGACGAAACAAGAAACGACCGGAACCGGACGTTAGATACTACTATGACGAATTTTAGGAATAAAAAGAGGTGGGAAATTTCTTGGGATGTCTATAACATTTTTTTATAAAAGGTTTTTTTATAGAGACATAGAATTTCCTAGAAGGTCAGATGTAAAACTAGGAGGGAAGACTACATAAGTGCGAACGAACATTAGGCACTTCTTTTCAGATTTTAAGGAATGAAGTTGTTTGGGACATCTGTAAAGAATTATTATGTAGGGTTTTCAGAAACGACGTAACAGTCATAACTTTATAGTCGTAGATAATTTCATCATCTTGGAACCAGCATCAATACCAACAGCAATGTCAGCCTTCAAATCCAACGCAGAATCACTCTTGCCAACAAGTGCTCCTTTGGACTGAGTAGGCAATTGAAAAGTGAAGTCTTCTCCCGACAAACAAAGACCAAACTCTACTAATCTCTTATCATTCTCGTCCTGCAATATGATGCGGAGGCATGGAAAATGATCATGTGATGAGTCGCCCTTAGGAGTATTCGATATAAAGGTTTCGCAGAAGTTTTATGGTTATTGTGCTTTGGAAACGGCGAGTATCGGAGTTGATGAAGCGATGAGATATACGACTACATTGACATAGTTCAGCGAATCAGGAGACAGCAACTGCGCTGACTAGGTCACGTTGTCCGGATGGAGAAGAACACCCTAGCTTTGAAGGTCTCCGATTCAGTACCCGAGCAGAGGAAAAGGAACACCTCCACTTCATTGGAGAGATCAAGTAGAGGAGAGCTTGGCTGCACTTGGTATCTTAAATTGGCACGAAAAGCGTCGGTGTCTTCGGCAGAAAAGAAGAAGAAAAAGAAAAAGGGCGTATTAAATACCACTAAGTGTCTGTAAAAATTATTATATAGGGTGTTCCTTCAGAAACATAAAACTTACTAGAGAGATGAATATCTACAGCAAGGAAACAGGTACAAAAGATTACAAAAAAACTATCCGAACCGGACATAAAGCACTACTTATGCGATCAAAAAAAGATAAAATTTTCCAGAACCACAAACGTCAAAGAAAAAAGAAGAAAGTAAAAAGACTATATAACTATGAGCGGCACGAATGGCTGTAGAAATGGTTATATAGGGTAGGTAGGTTTTTCAGAAACATCCAAATTTCCTAAAGGTACATTTGTCAAAGTATGATGGAATTTCACAAATATTTATGTTTGGAAGTAATTTGAAAAAGTAAGAAAGTTCGTACAGAAAATGTGACTGTCTGGTTTGGTTTACGCGCCAAAGTCAATTTTTTTTTTTGTAACTGAAAATGGGGTTAAAAAAGTCACAAAGTCTGTTACGAGCACAAAGATATTGTACTCACTTTACAACATGGTGTGTTCGTATAAAATCAACATTAACAATACCATACAATCCAAAACAAAATTAATTCAAAATTAAAATAATAAAATATTGTTTGGTCAGCAGTAAAACTTGATGCACTGCACATTAAGAACAACGGAAAGAATGACGCATTGCCGTCAATCGCAGTTTATATATATTTTGATGTGTTTGCTTGAAATATTAATGGGACGAAGCAGCGGCGATAATGAGCGTAAGGTGACAGAGGAAATAAAGCAAAGCAAGTGAAGAAAGTCTCATACAGTTGTTGATGTAGATGATTTTTGAGGATATGCAGTATTGCAGATATTACTGCTTATACAAAATTACAACCCTGATTTCGAATTATCAATCAGTCAGTGGATATAATTTAGGAACAAGAGAGCTTCCTTATTCCCCCTTTCTTTCCTTCGGCGGACTCGAACAATTGATCCATAGTGTGACAACCTCAAGATTCAGTTTACAAGTCTAGTAAAGCCTTGTCCACTAGGTCTTCATAATGCAGACCTTCCCGTACTATTAGCAATAGGTACCATCTTAAAATAAGTGAACGCATATTTCCACGACCTTTCTCTTCTTTGTTTTATCATAATCACATTTTCAAACTAGAAACAGGAATACAGACTAGACATCAACAGTTTTGTCGATGACATTATAATTCCGACAATAAATAACTCAAAGATTTTAGTTGTTAGCTTTTATAAGCGATATTTCTTGACTCTGTTTAAGAAGCAACAGAATTAGCAAAATATCGTACTCCAGACAATTTCTGGAAGTCTGTTAATTGTGTCTATTGAAGATCAGCACAGTGGGGCCAGTGTCCTCCCGGTTAAGGAGCACAACATATTCCTTTCCCATAAGTTTCTGTTACGATCCTTTCCCAGAACATAACCTAGTATTAATATTCTTGGAGCAGAGTTTCTAATTCTAATTTCGAATATGAGGGAGAAGCTAGCATTACTGAGTGCAAAAGGATTTTGCGGCAGCGCATGTACAGATGGTGACCCAGCTGAATGAAGCTCCTCTCCGGAGCAGTAAATCTACTGATACCTTAATGGCTGGAACCTCGACTTGGAAAACACTGAAATAAACAGGAAATCTGAAGCTGGAGTTGACAGAGAGCTCCTTAGAGTAAACCCCTGCACCAACCTTTCTCCCAAACTTTCACCGTATTTCTGAGAAGACTTGAGATTATTATTCTTGTTTTTTTTTCTAAAAAAAAAAAACTCCGAGTTTAAAAATATATTACTTGTATTACTAATAGTAAAAAAATGAGTACCGCTTTTTAATTCTAAACCGACATAATCCCGAAACCGAATTTCGAAACTTTCAAACTGTTGAATGACGTTCAGCTGGAGAATTAGGACGAGAAAACAGTAATGAACAAACTTTTTCAAAAAATATCTATTCCCCACGTTACAAGAATCTGTTATCAAAAATTGTTAAAAGAAATTCCTGTCTTCTGCAACACCTCTAAATCAGATAAGATCCTTTGACATATAAAATGAATAATACATACCATAATTTAAACAGCCACTAAGTATTTTCAAATGCTGCGAGCATGTAATACCAACGACACCTTTGGCAAAGCAAATGAAAAGTACACAACTCAATGTAGTTTGTATGCAGAGAACGTCGCTAGTTTAGGCTTTTTAGCCGGCTCAAGCGCAATTTACAGCACCAAAATTGCAAAGTGCCACTTCTGTACAAAGCGGGAACCGCTTTAATGGTACGTATACATATGTATCATATATATGGATCTATAGAGTTGTGAAAATATAATAGCAGTATCAAATTATAAAATATATATATTAGATAGTCGTCTTGACACCTTTCTCTGAATTTATCGTAATCTTCTTTGGCTAAAATATTTAAATTTGAATGCGAAACAGATTAAAGGCCTACTTATCTTTGTACAATCGACCCCGATAAAAAAATGTATGGTGGACATGCGGGGACTGACTCTAATCACCTCTTTACACGCCCAGCTAACCCTACAAATCTGACACTCCTCTCTCTATGACAGCAGGGCCTGCCGTTGGATGACATCGACGACTATATAACCGTTAAAACAACAGCAAAATACGCCATATTTTATACTTTTTCTTCGATAAAAGTGAGAAGGAAGCGATCTCTCAGGAGCGGCCAGGATACCCATAGGAGAGGAATGTTGTATCAGAACAACTTACTACCTGTTCCTGTCTGAGGCAATAATTTTTATGTTAAAAGAAGTTTGTAAAAACTGTATTAATGAAGGAAGGGTTGAGAGCTTCTATTAGAGTGGCATAATGAAACTACATTCAAAATGGTAACAAGTTAACGGAAAAACTGTGCGCTTCCCTACATTGACTTCTATTAGCTAAATTTTATATTAAAGGCCGTTTGTAGAGGGTTTCCAACAAGGACAATTCGTCAAAATATTCACTTCTTCTTGGTTAAGAAGAATAAAAGTAAACTTACTGAATTCTTCCTAGTTCCTAGACCTCCATCTCATCGGAAATCTATTAAATATGCCAAAAAACTTTTTTGGCTACTATTCAATTTGGAGAAAATCACTTTAGATTGTAATTTAAAAGTGGTGAAACAAAATTCAACAAATCCGAAGACAGTCTTTGTTTAATTTTCTGACATGTGGCAGCGCAGTCGAATAAATTATAAACTTATAGAACAATTTAACTTAAAAAGAAAATTATTATTTTTTATTTATATTCCAACAACTAAAAAACACCAAAAAATATAATTGTCGAGATCAAGGTTTCATCTATCAGCGACCTCTATTTTATTGCTAGGCCACTTCATGGAATGGCGCCTGAGTGTTCGTTTCAAGAATGTGCGGACTAGAAGATACGTTATTGGCAGGTAAGATGATAACTAGAATAAGCGCCTGTGGCTTAGTTCTTTCAAGCGTAAGGTAAAATATTTCCTTAACTGGAAACACTCTTTTCTGGTTAATTAATAATGCCTGGAACAACAACCAGCTTTACTAAACAGCATAATTAAACGCATACTTTTCTTCGAATTCTCTACCTTTACGGACACTTGTGGTCCTTAAACTTAAACATCTGAATAAAGACGTAAATGACTTAATGAAAGCATTACTTGTAAGAGTAGTGCCATTTTTATCTTCGCCACTGTCGGCTATGTAAAAGTTCACAGTTATTTTTTAATGCTTATACGCCAAGAGGATAGTGAAAAACGTGAAAAAGAGCCAAGGCGAAAAGGCCGTTGCGCCTGTCTGTCCTTTCTTCTTCATGCTTACGGCCGTTTAAGTGTGTACTTGCAGCAACAGGCTCAACGGCTTACAACCCACACATATGCCTTGATGTCTGTATATATACATATATACATCCACTGCAGTTATGTTGTCACGTACAGTGTGCACTGCAACATTTTAGTCCAGACATGTTCGTAAGTATGTACATATGTATGTAGGCATAGGTAAAAATAAATAACTGCAAATTAAAGTATGTTGTTGCAATTTGCTAGTTTTGCATACTTAACTAGCAAAACATGCGAAAGCAAATTCTCTACTTGCATACAAAGTTGTAAATAGTTTACGAGGATGTACTCACATATTTACATAGCCAACAGTAGCGCTAGAAATGTACGTAAACATACAGGGTGTGTCAGCTTTTATGTTTCCGAACCGTTTCTTTACCGAAGCCTAACCATGAATCGCTTCAAAGAGAATCAACGCGCCGAAATATTTTCTCAAATATATTGACAAGAATATAAATAAACACCAATGACAAACACTTCACTATCAAAGGCATCGTGTCAATAGACAAGTTTGTAAGCAACCGGTCTTTCAATATAATGGGAACAGATCAGAGCTCCGCTCGCTACATGCGTTTTACTACTGGACAACTGAGCATCGCGACAGCTTGGCCAGCGCTCAACTATCATTAGTTCTCCATCGCAAAATAATTGTGGAACAAAGTGGATCTCAAAAGCCTTACTCTCTCAGTAAGGTTAGTATTACTCCTCTCGGTGTCCACACGGTAAAGTTGAGAATGTTGCCGAATAACAATTGAAAGAAGACGAGGTAAAAACACAATCACCCTTTGAAAGAACAAGGCTTAAACACCTCGAAGCTCACACTTTCAGACATTCTGGTGAACTGGTGGAAATAAATATTGGTCTCGATTTCGATTTTTAAGATCTGAACTCCCATAAGTTCTAGTTTCTGGCTTCACAAAGGACTTTATATGGCAGTCCAAGTTCGACCCCATTAATAGGATATTTTTTACGGTGTTAGATCTAACAACTAAAGAATATGCCCTAGAACTGGCAAACCATTGCATTGCTCTTAAATTGACATATGTATCTCGGTCATATTCGTATTAGCCCATTTACACATTTTCACAATTACTGATTTCAAGAACACGACGAGCCATTACCCACTGCTAATCAGTTTTAGCGAACGAATCACAAACGTCGAATCGAATGTTGGATTCTGAGCAATTTTCGGTCGTCAGTCAATTTGTGCAGAACGAACCGTGCACACACCTATCGTAAACCCAAATGTTCAGTCAAAATAAATCGATACTTTGGAGATGTTCAATCCATTTCCATGAATTTCAAGGATGATTTCGGCTGATTTTTGATGGATTCACGCATAGTTTCAATGGAATTTTCGGTGATCACGGATTTTGATTGGCCCACATGTTGATCGTCATTTATGGCCTCACGACCACTTTGAAAACATTAAAACCACTCGTACACTCTGCTACGGGATAGACAACCATCGTTATAAACTTGTTTCATCTATTGAAACGTTTCGGTAAAAGTTTAACCAATTTTAAACAAAATTTAATGTTGGCTCTTTGTTTGAAGCTTATTTTCGCACCGGTAACACAAATATACTGACACTTAAAACGCAATAACTTCACTTCCAATCGATGAAATATCATGAAATTCTCACTGGACAATCGATAAAGATAGCAGATTCTAACACACCAGTCGACATACTTATAGATGGGCGCCACCAGGGGGCGCTAGATTTCTGCTTACTTTGGAACACACCTTGCATATATTATCCCTTAACAAAGTACAGAACTTTATTAGAAAAGAGTTTAAGGATAATAGAATACTGTAGAGTTTTACTGAGGAACGGATCCAAATTTTTTGGAGGTCTTTAAAAAAGAGTTGTTCGGGATACGTAAACTGTGACTCATAAAGTTTTAGTTCAACAAATTTGACACAGGCATGTTGTAAAATAAACACAAGAAGAATATTGCGAGTAAAGATTCGGTTTAACCTACAATGTGCATAAGATTTCTCTATCTCTTGTATTCAAATCAATACTCCTGAAGAGTAGAGCTGCAGCAGAGAGAGCAAGGAAGTGGCAAATCGATGACGACTAATGTATGAGTATACAAAACTCTACCAACAATCCTTGGCTAGCATCATTTGCATTTCCTTATACCTACATACATATGTCCACAAGTACATAATACACATTTAAAGTAACAACATTTGTTTTAGTAAAGTGAAGCCCTAAATAAAAAGAGACCTAGCTGCTCTTGAGGCAATATATTATTTACAAATGTGAAAAGTTGGCATAATAGAAATTACCGTTGCGTGGGCAGGTGTAACAGTAGCAGCAACAATAGTAGCCCAAAGTGGTCGGCAATGACGAAATAACAATGAACTATAAGGTAATTAGAAACCAATGTGCCATAGTTTCCGCCGCATTTTCTTAAAGGCAGACTCAAATAACAATTGTTGGAATAGTATATATGAGCATTTAACTGGCAGTAATGTCTCTAAACTAAAGTAAATAACGGATAATAAAGTTTAGCAAATCAAAAAAAGCAGAATGAGTGGTGTACGGAAGAAAGTCGTTTTTGCATCCAACCGTAACTGGCGATAAAAAAGAGATCCATTTAGACAATCACAATTTAAACACGACAAACCCAAATGCAAAAAATCATATGTGAAACCAGCCAAATCAACGGCGAATCCTTGACACCAAGGATGGATTAGTTTTTGGTGGGATCAGAACGGAATAGATGTTCCGTTGTCCGACTATGATGAGGTTCAAATAGCAATTACCCGCCTGAAAAACAACAGCGGCAAGAACGGATGGATTACCAGCCGAGCTATTCATATAAGACGGCGAAGAAATGACAAGACGCATGCATCAGCTACTTTGCGATATATTGTCGGATGAAAGCATGTCCGACTATTGGAACCTCAGTGTGCTCTGCCCAATTCACAAATCTGCACCAATTAGCATGGGATAAGCCTCCTTAACATCGCATATAAGGTCTTATCGAGCGTAGTGTGTGAAAGGCTGAAGTCTACCGTCAACAAACTAATTCAACCTTATCAGTGTGGCTTCAAACCTGGAAAACCAACAATCGACCAGACTTTCAACATGCGCCAAATCTTGAACCCGTGAAAGGATGATCGACGCACATGACCTTTTCATCGATTTTAAGCCGCCTTCAACAGCACGAAAAGGAACTGCTATGTCCAAACTTTGTATCCGCGCAAATCTAATTCGGCTGTGTAAGCTGAAGTTGAGCTACACCAAAAGCTCAGTCGGGATCGGGAAGAACCTTTCCGAGCCATTCGATAGCAAGACAAGGCGACTCCCTGTCATGTTTTCGGAATGGAAGAGAGAAATCCAGCTTTGAAGGTGTTCGATTCAGTACCCGCCGGTGGAAGGAGAGGAAAAAGAAAATCTCTACCCCGTTGGAAAGATCAAGTAGAGAAGAACTTGGTTGCTCTTGGTAACACAGCTTGTTGCGGTCAAGTTCGGTTTGTGCAAGCACGAGTCTAAAAAGCTAAGATTAAGCATATATATTTTTAATTGTAATATCTTAATAAAAGCCTCAGTATTTCCGAAAATTAATATCGTGAACTCCACCAAAGAGGAATTATAACAAAATGTCTCAGATTTTACCATACTGAAATTGCGAGCAGTGAAATAAGCATCATTTGTTTGATACGTTCATCAGAAGGTTGCTCCACCGCAATTAATTTAAATTATTAAGCTCCTTAGAAAACTGAGAGACACGGGCTTCTACGGTCTACAAAGCACTATGCAAGGATAAAATAGAGATCATATTTGTTTTTCTTGATTTTAGACAGCTTCTCTGGGCATCCTGAACCCGGTTATGCAGACACACCTTCAACGTTAGATAATGTATAAAAATTTCTCCTATTACCGAATAGTTACTAAAAGTTTGGTGAACGTAAAAAAGGCAATAAAAAATCTACACACACTTATAAGTACATATGTATACATGATATGTAGTATATAAAATGTACATAAATGTATACGCCAAGTCTGTGGTATATGGAGTAGTTCTAATGATGGCAATTTGCAATGACTTTTATGACCACTAACTGAGGCTTTGCCGGCAAATGAGGCGTATTTCGTTTATATTCGTCAAGAGCTACCGTAAATGAGTCAGTGAGATTGTAAAAAGTACACGCACATACATACAGCTCAGCATGTTGCATGATGTCGTGTGCCAACTAAATTTTTTAACAAAACTTTAAGCTATTAAAAGCTGAGTTCATTTGCAATGGCAGGACATACAAACATATGTACATATAGGGAATACAATGTAGGTACCACATACCAAGGAACGTCAGAAAGCCTGAAAACGTAATTTGAGAACATTAGTGCGCTTTTATCTTTCGACGACCTTACTCGATTTAAGAGCTGACGAATCAAATGCAATCCTGCTAGTCTCGGTGGTTTCATAATGGGTATCGTCAGAACCTACATTACCTACTTATCAAGCTAATGTAATTTCCAGAAGTTCAAAATATTATGAAGTAATACACTAAAATTATACAACTGAGTAGTTTTCTAACATTTCTGTTCCAACGGCAAAATCGTAAGCTTGTCATCTTTCGGAAAAGTTATTAGCTCCACTACCGACATAATTCGTGATTTAACAGCTAAGAATGTCAACGCTAATCGCCTTACCGAGACAGCTTCACTAATGACTGGCAAACTCAAAAACCAACGTAACATTTCTCTCAAGAACGAAAGTAAAACAATCAAAAACAAAACCAGAAAACGTGCTACATCAAACGCATGCGCGTCACACTTCCACTCAACCGCTTGATTGTTAGACTAACCAAAAAACATGCAGAAACTGGGACAAAGCGGTGGAACGCACCAATCTTGACCGGCTAACCGCAGTTGTATAGTAAGTTCATTTGATGGTTTGACTGCACGACACGCCTGAAAGCTTCGCAACGAACTTGGCCTACCCGCTGGCTGGCTGCCTGGCTGGTTGGCCTGCTTTGAAACACACGAACATCGTGGCCCCGAAATCAAGCCAGCGGGCACACTGATTTGCAAACCAAACTTGAAAGAAACGCCAATTGGTCTGCCAACCCTGAGGCTTCGCTAGCTGCTGTGCTCCCTCTCACCAAAACAAGAAACAAAAAAAAAAATAATAACAAACGTGATACGCAAGAATTCTTTTTAGCGGCCAAATGATTCAAGTTGAAGTTGAAGTTTAAATATTTTGAGGTTATTCGTAAACGAATGCTGATAAACTGCTTTCGCACAGCGTTGTGCTTACACTTTTTCTACGTGATTTTCTTGAAAACAGTGATCAAATTGGGTCAAATCTAGGAGAATTCGAGTTGAGCTACTTTTTGTTGTTCGTTTTTCACCAAGAAGGAAAATCAGATTGTTTGTAATACTTGTTTTTGATTAAAAGCAATTTTTGAGAAATTGTTTAAAGAGAAGTTACCTCTTTTAATAATATTTTAGAGCTTATAGCTGTTTTAGAAACAGTTCTTAAAGAGCTCGAAAAGTTCTAAGTGCTTTCTAAAGGTAGTGAAAACTTACTCAACAGTCGATTTTCACAAGCTTAACTTAAGGCGAATATTTCAGCACTGAACTCATTCGTTTTAGACAGGGAAAAGTCTTGGTGCCAAGTTCGGCCATTAAATTGAACCTAAGAACCTACCAATCAAGCACCCTGAGGCTTTAGCGAATCACTATTGATATGTGTAGCTTGCCGTTGTCCTGATGGAACAAACTTCCCTCCATTCGCACAGTACAATTGTTAATAGTACAGGCCCGAATTAAGAGTTTGGCCGTAGGAGAACAGCTCAAAGTAGATGATTACCTCCCAGTCCCATCAAACACATAGTAAAAAATTTTGAACCGCAAATGCAGGATAGGCCACAACCTTCATCGACTTGCTCCAATTCGACCATAAATGTTTAAGTTTTGTCGGAAGTGATAAACTTTTCTTCACCAGTAGCTTAGCTTCGGAAATTGAGATTCGCAGATAGAAATTTGATCCATGAAGTTCATTCGCGTTAATTCGTGTGCCACCCCTACTACGAGCTTCTTTTTGTATTCAACCTTAATTCAACGATTGAAACGGTTTTTTTGCAAATCATGACTCGAGATTTGGATATCAGTAAGAGGTTAGAAATATTTTTTTTTTTAGAAAATATCATAAGGTTAAGTGGAACCCTAGAGCTTGAAAAGTGCAATAGTTTCACAGCTGTAGTTCTACCGAACCTTAAGATGATCGTTAAATATCATTTCGGGATAGCAACTTCCGTAACAGAAGTCGTCCAGGATTTTTAACAAGTAAAGAACTGTAATGTGCCACGTGTAGAAGTTCACACAAGTGAGGAAAGTTTTTTGAGAGCCATTCACCTGGGAGTGTCCAGAAAATTTCTCTTACATATGACTCAAGCAGCTCACGACTTACGGTCTGAGACCAAATATCCTCTGAGTAGCCAAAAAATATCCATTAGAAGGCGAGCTAAAGTAAGAAGGCGAAACATTCCTCCCCAGGGTTGTGCGCTAGGTTTAGGATCCTCCGCGTAAAAAAAACACCCGCAATGAAAAAATTAAAACAGTCTCGGATGAGAGACCTGCCCTTTGAAATGTCCGGTCCCTCAATTGGGGAGACGCATTTGCAGAAAAAAGGGAGGCCGAAAAGCATGAGTACGAAGAGGTAGAAAAGACCCATGAAAAGAAGATGGACATTCACCACCTCTTCGCCGATTTTAAAACTGGTTTTGACATTATACCGATGATGTAAAAACTGCAGTCATACCATATCGATACTTTGCGTTGTACGTTTTCAAAGTCAGTTGCTCGGTAGAGCTTCCATTTTAAGTCTTTTCTTTGCCTTTTGGCCATCCGCCAACAGTTGCAATATATTTTATTCATATTATCATCAAAATATTTTCTATCTAAAGAGGCAGCTACAAGTTACTCGAAGGCAACAATATAATAATAACATCGGCCCATCAGTTAGTCCTGGGAAAAGATGGCAAGAGAAAGGTTTTGGAAAAGATTTACGAACTTTAATTTCCTTTGGATAAGGTCACTACTTTCTAGAGTAAGAAAGATCTGCCGACAATTATTCACTTAACTAGAAAACCTAAGCTTGGAGCTCAAAATGTTTACAGATATACAGGTATTACCACAGGTATAGGAGGTCAAGGATTACAGGTGAAGCAATTAGATTTCGCAAATGAACCAATTTAAACAGTAAAGGGAACGTTTTAAGCTGAATAACCTTCCAAAGCTAGAGTGTATAGACAGCTGAAACAAGTCTAACGCCACAGCTGACTGAGACTGAAGTCAATTTGGCCGCACAGACGCGCAAAAGAAGAAAGTCCAAAATGCGACGACACCATAAGCCTCTAGACTGTTCAGAGCAACAATCCGAAAGAAACTTGAATGAAATAAATCAAGCAATCAGCAAGCAATTCCAGCCCTTTTCACAAAATTCTTCCAGCTGCGAATTAGTAAATTGGAGCTACAAGCGCACCAATTGAAGTGCACTTCACAGAAAAATGCTAACATTTCACTTACCAACACACACGCACACATAGCAAATTGTATTTCATAAATAAATTGCGCGACAGTGAAAAGTGCAACACATTAGTGGGCAACTTGCAACATTCGCGCTAGAGTGTTGCCAAACGCGACTGCAGCAAGACAAACGGTTGTGCGACTAAGCGCTAGCGTTTTGTGTTGCTAAACTGTAATGGGTCGCAAACACGCATACATAAATATGTATATAGTGCAAGTATAAATATATACTATATAGCAGATATGTTTATATATGTATATAAAAAGAATGGCCACAAATAAATTGCGAAGTGAAATGCTGATTGTTGACTTAATGTGTGTCGCTTGGTTCGCCTGTCAGCCTGTCAGCCGGTCGATCGGTTTGTCGGTTGTTCGGCCGCTCAGCCTTGCTATCTATTAAAATAGTAAACATATAGCGATGTAGTATTTACTTATTTTTTTTTATTTTTTCAGTGCCATGGCGCAGAGTGAACGTCCGCTCGGTGGAACTGTCTGTCTATTCCTGCTCCACAATGCGCCAACTTAGAATGTGAGACATTCGCGCGAAGATAGGCGAAATGATAAAGTGAAACTGCATTGCAATTTGTTTTGTCGTTTTTCCTCTCTTTTTTCTTAATTTCACTAGAAAATGCAATTAATGATCGCAGTGTAAAATAGTGATACGAATTTCTAAGGAATTTAATGAAATATTTCAAGCGCATGAGGTGTGCAAAGCGGATGTCGAGTTGTTTATTTTTATTGACTTTATTTCATATGAAAGCTTGAGGCATTATTTTAATAGAATTCGAATGGAAAATTTGTAACAAAGTGTTATTGAAATGCGAATGGGGTTCTTATTGCGCGTACAAAATCAGGTGCGCACCTCAAAATCGTAAAGGTAGCAACCGACTTGTCACGCTCTATTGCGCTTACCGGCACTGCTGCACTGGCTCAACACATGTACAGGCTTTCCATCCAAACTTTCTTCATAATCATTTACAGAAACATTCTAAGGACTTTAACTCGGTTTAAAAACGGGAGAGTGAGAGATGTTGAAGCCTTCAGAGAAAACCACTTACTGCAACATATGTAGTTCACTTCAGGTTGGGCTGAAACTCGCCATATATGGGTCATACCATCAATTGGCGACATGATTTTGTATCCGTATTCCGATCAAACAAAAAAATTACTATTTCTTTTATTTTTTAACGACCTGAAAATTGAGTGCAAAAAATTTTGAAGTTATACAATTTAATGTAAAATCATCTCAGCTTTCTGATAAAAATATTTTCTAAATCCAAAAAAACTTTCAAAATCCAAAAAAAAAAACATTTTTTTTCCAAAAAAAATCGCTGCAAATTGGAGTTAGCAAACGGTCATTATAACGGATTAGTCATGATGATAAAAAATGATTGAAATGTTTGAAGAAGACAATTACTTGATAATTGTGTGTTTGTGTCTGATGAACCCCATTTTGATCCAAACGGAATGGCAAAAAAGCGAAATTGCCAATCAAATCCAGAAATAATCCACGAGACGGAACTTCACCCAGAATGAGTCACTGCGTGATGAGCAATTTCATCAAGGTGTATTGTCGAGCCATACTTTTTTGAAGACAACGGTGTACCAATAACTGTCAATGGGCACCGTTATTTAAAGATTTTTTTTTACCGAGAACTGCGCCGAAGACGGGGAAAGTCAATTGCGTTTCGTTCCAAAAAAAATGGAGCGACTGCACACATAGTCAGATCGATTATTGCGGAGCTCCAAAGAAAATTTGAAAAAAAATTAATATCAAGGACCACTTTCCGCTGGCCCCCAAGGTCACCTAACCAGACGGCACTAGACTCAAATACCAGAAGTCAAAAGAAAGGAGGGAAACAGTGCGCTGTTGTGTAGATATTGGTGAAAACTTTGTGTAGGCCGCAGTAAGTATTACGATATACGACGAATATTAGATTAGATTAGATTGATAAATGAGGAATGCACCGCGACCTTAGGTCTATTGTGCCCTCTCCTAAATCACAAGGACTCACTAAGCCCCAGAAGATTGATAAAGTCCAATATTCTACCGGGTGCTAGTGAGGCGATGCGATCCCTATGGAAACATGGATCCAAAGGCTTTAATCCTGCGTCTACAGACTTCAGGTTCCGGTGTTTCAGGCTCCCTGTCACAGAACCGGCAGTTAGCGCAAGAGGATGCAAGAGGCCCATGTCGTATAAATGCCTATTCAACTTGCAGTGGCCGATATAAAATGCGACCAGTAGCCTGGGTTTATCCCTAGAGAGGTTAATTACAATTTTAAACCTGCTCAGGTTGTACCCCCCAATTAGCAACTTGGCATGTCGCATACCATGTACTTGTTGCCAATGCTTTTCTCTGCCCACTCCTTCTTCCTTGCGGAGCAACTCCTTTAAGGTATGGGGACCCACCCCAGTAAAGGGTTCGGGTCCAACCATATTGGTGGAGGCTGTGGAGCGGGAGAGCTCATCAGCCAGTTCGTTACCGGCTATACCTCTGTGACCAGGCACCCAGATTAAGTGCACCTGGTTCTATTCTGCTAGGCTGTTCAGCCGTTCTCTACACTCCTGCACTAATAGAGCTTTCATCTCGTAGGAGAAGATCGCTTTTAGTACCGCTTGACTATCGCTAAGTATGGTTATCCGCTCATTGCGATAGTTGCGATGGTGGTTTATCTCTATGTACGACGAATATACTAAGTGGTTCACTGGTTACCACAATATCATATATAGATCGTTGAACCATCTCAAACACTGCAGTGTTCCTCTATCCGTATGAACTTCAACTTATTCTTCACTGCAATAGGGTACACTATAAGCTGAAGCTTACATTAGAATGCATATGAAACAAGATGTAATTTTTCTGTTATGCCTCAATAAAGACTCACAACCAGATACTTTTTTCATAAACCTGTTTTTCGAAATAGTTAAATGAGATTAGATGTCTAAACTGCCAAGCTAGCGCTGCGTGGAATACTGAGATTGTTATATGTAGTGTATGTTATGGTAGTCCTTAGTGGAGCCAGATAAAAAAGATTAATACTCTAGAAAGCACATTGAACATAGCACTAACCTGCTCAGCGCTTCCCGAGCTCACCTAAAGCCTAACCATCCACTAGGAAGTCGCAAGGAGCCAGCTCTTACTAGTCCATTCTGCAGTCAATGAGACTGAAGTTGCTAGGCATTCAGCGTCAAATGTTTGACTATGGTTTAATAGAGACAAGGAAGTGCTATTTATGATGAGAGATCACATTTTTTATTATTTCGGTATTCTTTTTCCTATTTGTCTACCCTGAGACTAAAGACCCATAGCATAAACGCGGCAATATTGGAGTTAAGCAAATATTCGCGGTCCTCCTAAAAGGGGCCAAGTTCTGAAATCATCGATAAATACAAATTTTGTTCTGTGTTCAGTGTTTTGACGATTGTCTTTTAATTTTGTAATTGGTAGATTCCTCATCTGAGCAGGAACGTCACGACCATTGAAAACTTGTATATTTTCCCTGGAGGGACGTTTCCTACGAAGCATCGAGTAATATTATTTTCATAAGTATGTATATTTTGCAATCCAAACATGGCTGATCTAATGAAAGTTAAACCCTTCCATTATTACACAGTGTGCAATTTAGGGTATTTAGACCTAGAAGAATAGGAAAACCAAAAGAGGAATAAGATACATCTGTCTCAAAAGTCTTTTAAAGTTATTTACAACTTAATAAAACTAATTTAAGACTTCATAACCGATATTACCAACGAGCCGACCCTCACTTTCCACTTCTATACACTATAATTTTCTCTGGCATCACCATTCACCGCAATATAACTTTTTAGCCGAACTATCCTACCACTTATTTGAATACCATTATAAGCCGCATATGAAAGAAAGCACGTGGAATGCTTAGAAATGACAACCAGTAATCATAATCGCAAATAAAACGCAGAAAAACAGTTGTAGAATAGAAATATGAGGAGCGTACGAGACACAAAAAGGGTTGCAAGCCAAACAATCGCAAGCAGCTTATACTCTTCCCTGAATACAGAAGTCTTATTCATATGTGTACACATATATTTATTATGTACATATGTATATATTCATTACATTTGCATGGTTACTTTGTTATTGTTATTATGAAACAGTGTCAGTGAGTTGTTGCATGCAGAATAATTGATATGAAAGTGTTGATGGCTCTCGTCTCGACAATGCGACTGATGACTGGATGTACTGGGCGAAGAATAGTCATGATGATGACGGAATATCTCAACACAATGAAATATATGAATATGACACAGTGATATAGTCTTGGACAATGGATGCTTAGAATAGACAGAAAGGGAATGAGAAAACAGAAAAAAGAGAAAAGGAAAAAGGCATGGACGCATTGTATTCGCATAAAGCAAACTGGATCAATTGGCAAAAGAAGGAAATTTCTAAAAGACAGCATGAGAAGTGGCGCAAATGGTCGAGGATTACATTTCAAAGAGAAACTTCTTCCTCATACCACAATGGACGACAAGCATATAACGATATTTTTATTGTGCTTTGAATATTTGACTCTCGTGTTGTCCGTTGGACATCGTAAACGGAGCCTTAGAATTTTTTGAGGTAGAAATTAAACTTTAGAATTTTAATATATTTATACGATCTTGCGTCTCCAGTAAATTTCGCAGTCTGCTTATAGGTTTTCAGATCAAGTATTAAACAGCGGCAACTCCAAGGTGATAATAAAGTAGAAGTCAGAAGATCAGAACTAAGGAGTTACATACGGCTAACCACACTTCGACCAATCGATAACAAATGAAAAAGGCTGAAATTCAGTCGACATTCCTTCGAATGGAACGTATAATTGATTCTTCATTAGTGAATCCTCTGTCTATTAAGCTAAAATTTAAGAGCGCCTCCTACAATTATCCGAAATCATAACTACCCAAAAACAGTTAAGGCTTCAAGGCTCTCGTCTTTTAATACGTCATTTTCTAACCGCCTTCCGCACAGTAATTTTAAAAAATACGACGTCAGTTCTCGAAATACAGGGTAGGCCATTTAAAGTTGACCCATCTGGCAACGCTGTAACTTTTAACAGCGCTGACAAATCGGCTAATGTCATACCGCGTTAGAAGCGTCATTCGAAGACAATTTATACCATGGAACAGTACACTCCAAAAGAACGCGCTGAAATTGTTCAGCTTTATATTCAAAATAACTTTTCAATTGTGTTAACTCAACGTGCGTTTCGCAAAAAAAAATAAAGTGAAAAGTGCTTCAGTTAAGAACACAATTAAGTCTTTATACGCAAAATTTGTGAACACCGGTAATCTCAGTAATGCCAGTCATGCATCCAGACAACGCACAAGACGTTCTGATGAAAATATCGAAGCTGTACGAGCCAGTATTGAGGAGACTCCATCGACATCGAGTTATCGCCGCTCTCAGGAATTAGACATCTCTCGCACCACTCTCCGACGCATAATTCATAAAGATTTGAAGATGTTTCCATATGAAATTCAAATGGCACAAAAACTAAACCCAGCTGATTATCCGCGACGCCTTAATTTTGGCAAACAAACAAATGGGTCAACTTTAAATGGCCTACCCTGTAGCTTGGAAGAAGTAATGAAATTACTTCTAACAGTACCTTTTGACATTTCTGAGTTTGCAAGATTAAGGCTGATACACCTTAGATCTGGTATCATCAGATCTCACAAAGCTAGATGAAGTAACAGAAAATAAAACACATAAGCAGAGGTTCAAAGAGCTCTGACGATAGACGAGATCTAACTTCAGAGATTTTCTAGCTTCAAAAGGGATTTAATGCTGCCAACTGAGATCTTAAATAAAGGATTACACATAAATTTAACTTAACCCAATCTCTCGACTTTAGCTATTCATTTAAAATAGTAACAAAATATTTACAAGGTCTTTTCTTCCCACCTCTACACATTACTTAAGGGATCTTTATGTTTGTCGAAGAAAAAGTGGTATGTTAGACAGATTATTAGTTCAAATATGTGACGGTTGTACTCTTCACGTCATTATTTTGAACTCGACCGTAGTTATACGTTCCAAATTTCAAGATCCTCTAGTTCACAATGTTACTTAGTTTGGAAATAAATATTAGAAAATCCACGCTAAGAGTAGGAAGTATTAAGAATTTAGTATTTCAAACATACAAAAGAACCCGTTAACTACAATATATATGGAAAATGCTACATTACCACTAACAGTAACTAAATCTTAAAATACAAATGCGATTAAGCCATGGAAGATACTAGAAAAACATTATCACAAAAGGAAACAACCCCTTCAAAATGTCACATGCAGACAGCAGGGACTGCACCCTTAAATCATAGAGTACGCAGAGATATATGTATGTACATAGGTATGTGTATACGTATCAGAAACCAGGTGGGTTTCTTGGACAGCACAGTGTCTAATGTCATATCAAATGAGCGTAATTTAGAACATTGAGTAATTGTTGCGTAATAACTACTCATAACAGCTCTTTCGGACATTTCCGTGCTCGTTATTTGAGCAATACTCTGTTTTCAGAAAAATTTAGTCAGGAAACCAGTTATAAAGTTACACAGAGAAATGGCATACAAGTGAGTTCGACGTAATATTTTTAATTAAATATTATATTTCTATATTATTATGCCAGTTGTTCAATTCACTACTCTCAAAAGTTAAGCGACCATACCATTCTCTTGAGTAATCACTTAAGAAAAGTCTGGGATATTATGTACAACACGCAGAAAATGGATACCTTACCTAAGCAGCTCTTTAGGTGTTAAAATGATGAGCTGTTGGGTCTTATTCAATGGATGATAAATGAGCGCCATATAACAAGAACGTTAACGAGTCTCATTGAATATATGTATAAGACAATATTTGAGCAGAACTTAGGGAACAGTCTGATAGAGTTACCGTTCTTCAAAAAATATTGCTTGCTGAAGTCTTCATGAACAGTTCTTATTGGGACGAATCGATTTTTTCACATTTCGATAGGTTATACTTTAAAAAATAACCCTCCGTAGATCCGCCACTGATGCCAGGTCACATAAGCACCGGGGGTATGGGTGGATTAGACAAGATTATTTAGAGTGGTGTACGGTTAGCAGTCAAAACGCCATGGAACGATCTACGAAAATCGAAAACTAGAAATACACGAAGTTCCTACCGGCACTCGATAGAAAGGTCTTGGTTAGAATGCTCATTGGTCTCAGACTGGGTGCGGTGCACGCCAGTAGAATAGTGCTGACTGCTAGAAATGCCAAAAGCAAGGTAACAGGCAACCAAGTGAGCTTCTCTTGAGGAGTTATGCCGCATCAGCAAGCCAGCGCTTCGAGCATTTTGAAGCTACACGGTATGAAACCTGTAGAAATTTGCATCAAGCGCCTGGCATTCTGGCATTTCCAATGACTGTCTATTAATTTCCGAGTCTGAAATTTTATGCATAAAATAAAGACACAAATTTGCATTTTCATACATTTCGAACAATAACATGTCATAAGCACATCCCACTGTCACAAGCAAAATGCCACCATGTGAACAACGCACGTGTTATGACCAAACACAAAGTCCAAAAAAAGAAATGGAAGAAATGTAAAAAAAAACGTTGTTGCCATGAATTTGATTTTTTTTATTTCGATGAAGTGGTTTGTTTTCGTTTTCTTGAACTTAAAAGCGAAGGTAAAACAACGATCACATCACAACAATTCCCTCCTCGAAAAACTTAGTGCGTTGGTAGAAAGCAAAGCTCGTCTTACGCTGCTGCCATGCCAAGCTGTCAAGTTGAAACGTCTGTACACACGAGTATTTACCAGGGCCCTAGTCAACACCGCCAAATTACACACATATATCAAAGAGCACGAGTATATGTCACGAGTATTCAACGCATGTTCGTACGAGCATTGTTATTGCCACATAGGACAACGTATTCACTACTTACAAGCATATTGCCACAGTAACATAATATGGTGCTGTGTAGCCATGACTTGAGACATCGGCGAATGCATTTAACTGGCAACTACTTGACCAATATTTTTCTTAAACTGTATGCAACTACAGTAGAGTGCAAAAATTAATTACGGTTACATCAGAATGTATCACTTGTTTAGATTGATTTATTAGCTGCCTAAAAAATTTAGGGTAGACTTAAAGTTCATCATTTAAAGGATTGGTAATCAATTTCTAGGAATTTTTGGGAATCACGAAAGACCAGTGTTGGACAGCTGTTAAGTGTGATCTTGTGTCACATATGATCCCAAGATCATCTCTATCCTAACCCAATTCTTTCCGAAGTCGACTTTCTTAATCGAAGCTCTTTTGACTAAAGCAAGTTCTTGACCGGCGAAAATCTGGCAGGAAATAATCCACAAAAAAAAACGTTACAAAATTTCGAACTCTTTCTCATCTTATTTTAGATGGATCTCAATTAAACAATCTCCAAACCACATTCATTAAAAGATAACTGATACTTTTGATTAAACTTTGATGTAGAAGAATAAATGGAGCCGGAAGAAGGAAGGATATAGTAGCCGAGTGGGTCGTAATTAATCGGGCCCTCTTCTTCGTTTCTCATCTTCATGTTGATGGATCATCCTGGGTAACCCTGATGACCTACGGCTTCAATCCCTAAACTCACCCTAACTTTTAAATCGAAGAATGAGATGGATCAGTTCTCTTTAGGATTCTGTTAGAACTCTGGGTTGACGATTGCGGCATTCCGCCAACACCTATAAAAAATAGCTGATGGGGTAAGGTCACAAGTGTCCTCATTCCATTCAAACCTTAGCCCCAGACCTCAGCAACACCAACATAAACGGTGCCAGGAAGGAGACTGTGGAAAGTGAAGTGGGATCGAAATCGACACTCAGATCTGTCCCTCTGTTTTGATCAATATCTTGATCTTGATGACATGACCTGACTATAAAATGGACGCATGAAAACATCACAACCAGGCTATCGGAGCTTCTGCCGAATCACTACTGATGTGTGTTGTCTGGCATTGTGATGATGGAAACAATTTCTCTCCGATTGACTAAGGCTGCTTCTGGCACTGCAAAAATTTGTTTGATAGTCAACTCTAGGACTATCACCGGAATCACAGCCTCACCGCGATTGGACAAGGAGCGTTTTTACTTGACGTTGTCATTAGTGATCCATTTTTTTATCACCAATCACCATACGCTTCAAAAATGGATGGATTTCGTCACAATTCAATAGCGATGTAGAGATGACACATCGGTCCGTTCGGATCCTCCTAGGGCCATCAAGAGGTCCTTCCTTAACTACGTCGACAACATAAGACCACACTTCGGATGTAACTAACATCAGACTTTCTCTGACCATCATTTTCAGTGGAGCCATAAACATTTTCATTCTCAGCGAATAGCGTACTTTAAGTCAAACCTCCGTCCAACAACAGTTTTTTTGTAAGCAGCTTTAGTTAACGAAACAGTGCTTACATAAGACAAGGACGATATCCATCGTTTTATCGATATTTTCGACAGTTGGCCTACCAGAGCGTAGTGCAGCTTTGATATCAAAATTACCGAAACGGAAGCGACGAAACAAACTGTAAGTAAGCGACTATTACAGTAACAAGAGCAAAACCCGCTGGAAAACCTGGGTTAAGGTGAATACTCGCTGTCGTCTTAGAATAAAGTGCAGTTCAAACGATGCAAATTGACCTAACTACTGTCACGTGATATTTTTCTGTAATTAGTTTATATGTATTAACACTTTTTTTGCACATAACTGTAATTACACACAACTTCACTAGGAAAATGCAAAACATTATGAAAGCTAGCTAATATAAAATCCGAACGTGATGTGCGTGTTTGTGTGCGTGAAAAAGGCTATCAACCCCACTGTAGCGATAATGGGTGTGTCACTTTTACCATAAACTTCGTAACACACACTTGAAGAAGAAAAACTTAAAAACGCTTACATTTAATAGCAAAATTCCCCAGAAACACTGAAAGCTTGGCAAACGCACTCATCCAAATGCATATACATATATGTATGTACGTAAGTAAGGTGCGCGTATGTGCGTGTCATTGTCACCGTTTGCTCCCATGTGCGTAATTTTCTTCATATATTTTCGTTTTTGCTTGTTTTTGTTATTTTTGTGAAAACTTAACACCCAAACACCGCCAGCGAAGTTAATGACCCAACAACTTTAACCTTTGGCTTTGGTGTTATTGTACCCATTTCGGTGTAAACAAAGAAAATATTTCGCCGAGCATTAAAAAGGAAATAAAGTGAAAATCGTTAAAGTTAAACAACAACAAATAACAACTAAAATAAACATTCAAGCATTAAATTTAGTTGCACGCAAAAGTTATTCTTTCATTTTAAGCGCGAACGTTCATAACGAAATTCTCTAAGGTATGAGAAAGAAGAAGCAGAGAAGAAGTTGGTGTCAAAACCTACTCACACCAAATGAAGTTAAATAAACAACAATAAACAATTAGAAGAAGTTCATTTTAACTGCAATACATTAGTGGTTTAGCATTTGACTTGATATTTCCCTCGAATCGTGCGTTAACACTTGACATTTGGCTTATTTATGTTTTTGACTTTGCTCTGACCTTTTTCTTTTTTCACTTGCGTCCTACCACTCGCTACATGATGTACTGTTACTAGATGACTGGGTCGCGTTAATTCAAATTTCTAAATGAGTTATAAAATCTCAAGATTTATTACAACTTATCATTCACCTTTTGTTTGATTCTTAGAAATAAATTTACCGTTGTTCTGTGCGAAGGCTTAAATTTCGTTCTGTCATAAGTTAATTACCTGAAATGAAAGAATAAATTATTACATAGAAATGAAAACTATTTAAAGGCAAATAAAATTTGGAACTACTATAATGAAATCTAATTACAATTTAAAATGTTTTAAATGCCAGAAGAAAACGGGTTTCTTTTGGGAGATTTGTTTTTCTTTTATTTTTTATAAGAGTTAAGATCCAAGCATAGGCACTTTTTTCAAACGGCCTTTTGTTTGCAGATCACGTGTGTGTCAAGATATCATGTTATTTTGGTTCAGTATTGTTTGGCATTTCATCATGGAAAGACTTTCGCCTGATCAATGTTTACAAATCAGACAACTTTATTACGACAATTCACGTTCTGTAAATAATGTGTTTCGTGCGCTTCACTCAACTTATGATCAACATTATCGGCCTACTGAGCGTACTATTTGCTATCTTGGGACCCAGCATTCATTATTAAATAATACTCCACCGAATAGACCACGTTCAGCAGGCAGTGTAGGAAATATAGCTCGCAGCTGAGAGTATACACGAAGACCGTACAGATTCAATTCCGTGCCGTCCGAAGCAGCTCTATAAGATCTTGAAAAGTTCCATGAAGATCCGACGTTTTAGAGCAAAATTTTGTTCAACGATGAGGCCCATCTCTGTCTGAAGGAGTACGTAAACAAGCAAAATTGGCGCATTTGGGATGAAGAACAACCTGAAGAGACAAAAGCTGACATTTCACCCAGGAAAAACAATGGTTTGGTTTGGTTTGTGGGTCGGTGGGATAATCGGTCCATATTCCTTTAAAAATGATGCCGGTGGGTACGTAACCGTCAATGGCGACCGTTATCGCGCAATGATAAGCGATTATTTGAAGCCCGAAATTGAATTTCGTGATGTTTGTTTTCATGGTCGTCATCAAAAGGGGGGTCACTCATCCGAGGCTTGTTGTTCCTTTTCATTGGTATGATTTTTTACGTGGCTGGTCCCAAACTCAGCGCACAACCCTGCGGAGGGGATGTTTCGCCTTCTCACTTTAGCTCACCTTCAAACGGCTGTTCTAGGCTATCCAGACGATACTTGGCAAAAGACCGGAAATCGTGAGCTGCTTGAGTCATATGTAAAAGAATCGTTTCTGGCCACTCCCAAACGAATGGCGATCAGAGAACTTTCTTCACTTGCGAGAACTTCTACACATGATTCCATCCTCCATTCTATGCAGTACCCACCGGGGAAAGCAGAGGAAGAGGAAGACCTCTACTCCGTTGGAAGGACTAGGTGGAGGAGGACCTGGCTTCGCTTGGAATATCCAATTGGCGCCACGTAGCGAAAAGAAGAAACGACTGGCGCGCTGTTGTTAACTCGGCTATAATCGCCTAAGCGGTGTCTACACCAGTAAAGAAGAAGAAGAAGATAATTGGTTTCAACAAGACGACGCCACTTCCCACACATCACATAAATCAATAGATTTATTAAGAGAGCATTTTGGTGAGCAGATAATTTCTCGTATGATGTCACAACGTTCGACTTTTTCCTGTGGCGATATGTAAAGTCTAAAGTCTATGCGGACAATCGCGCTTACATTCAGGCCTTGGAGCAAAATATCACGCGTGACATTCGCCAGTTACCAATAGAAATGCTCGAACGACTCATCGAAAACTAGACTCAACTGAAAACAATCCCCCAGAAGCGATTTGCTTTGACCAATAGGAGAGTATTTATGTTCTTTCAGGACACGACAGGCCACACAAATCGAAAATGACTCACCAAAAGTTTGGTTGAAGATTTTTATGCATCCACCCTATAGTTCGGACTTGTCACCATGTGATTGCTATCGGTTCCTGTCTATGACGAACGATCTTGCTGGTGAAAATTTCGTACGCTGCTAGTCTCTTTTCCAAAGCAGTAAGTTTTACATACAATTTTTGCTGTCAGACAGAACAACCTATTTTTGAACATAGGGATTACAAGAGCTTCCCTCTTAACTTCGCAAATTCACTAAGTTCTTAGAAGCAACGCAGAGGCATTCTCTAAAAGCTATGTAGAGCAAAAATGAGCAACGCATACAGCTATGGAGAACTAATTTCAAGAAATTTAGATGTCAAGGATCATGGATCTTAAGGAGATCGTTAGAGCAGAATCCTTATATAAGCACTTGCAGAATCTTATACGAATGCTAGGTATTTTTAAAAATCTCCATTATAAGTTACATCAGAAAATGTCATATAAACCCCGGCTCATAAAAATGTTTCCACTTATTTCTGTTCTTCACTTAATTGATATACATACACGGTTTTTTGTAAAGTCACGAAATTCAGCATACAAACATAGATAACATGTAATATTTTCCTTTTAATTAAGCACAGCAGCACTAAGCCGCGGGCCATAATTGATTAAAACGTGTGCGTTAGAGCTGCAACGTCATCATCAAATGCGCTCTCACGTTCATCATACCTATTTACCTATTTTCTCTTGGCCACAACTTAAATCACGCATACTTTTTAATAAGTGAAGATATTAATATATATGAATAAATATACACATTAGGGTGGACTGAAAAAGAAATCAGCTAAACAAGTTTCTCTATAATATCCTCGACCACAAAGAAAAGTTGTCTTTGCCTAAATATCGTTTGTAAAAAAATTAAGGTTGATTTTGAGTTATTAGTATCTATGTAGATATTAATAGGGCAACTGGGCGATATTGCCAAACTCTGAAGCAAATAACGACAAAAGCATACCCCTATCAACATTATACGATACTGATAACTAATAATTTCCGTCCCACAGGGAAATGGGTCCATGCTAACCAAAGGTGCACTGAAGGCGATGAAGGCAGTGGAGGAGCACATTGAACAAACTCACGCATGTTTTTATGACTGTTAATTGAAGTGCATTGATATATTTGAAACTCTATATATATCTAAGAAACTATTTGAATGTAATGCACATGAATATTTGAGAATGGGAAAACTGTGTGGCGTAATTCAATGAAAACGACATTGAATGGATTGAATTATAAACTTCTTAAACCTCCACCGTATTCTCCAGATCCAACCCTCTGTTACTTTTTCCGGACCTTAGTTTGAAAAGAATGCTCGGTTTAAAGAAATTGGCCAACTGAATGCCGAGAACGAGATTAAACAAAAAGTTATTTTTTCCAAAATTGGTATTTAAAGTTTAAAGATTTTTACAATCGATCTACCACCGCCGTGGGAGCTTTGATGAATAGTGAAATCGAATCTTGATAAAAAAAATTATTGATATTTTTATCAAAAATGTGCACATGTGAAACTTCAACGCACCGACTATATATTAACGGAGTTTGCAATAGAGACGCTACAAAAGTAAACCAAAAGGGGCAGCAAACGACGCCATGTTTTTCCCCGCTCTTTTGACATTTCTATTCAGTAAGGTCCAATGACGCCGCTGGGCCATAAACCAGCGTTTCGAGCTGAGTCGATTTAGCCATGTCCTTCTGTATATACACCAACTCGTCTCTTAGTTTCTGAGATATCGATCAGAGTTTTCACACAATTCCTTTTTTCAACCAGAAGCTGCTCTTATGTCGGGACCGCCAGTATCGGACAGCTATAGCATTTAGTTGCAATACAAACTGACTACTCCAACTCAAATCATTGTATGTGTATTCACGAAATTTTACATACATAGATAATTATCCAAAGCAACGGAATAATTTCCAAAGAAACTGTTCAGGTCGGACAATTATAGCATATCTTCTTTACTGGCGCAGACGCTACTTACGCGGTTATAGCCAAGTTAACAACAACGGAGGATGGAGTCGTGTATAGAAGTTCACGCAAGTGAAGAAAGTTCTCAGACTGCCATTCACTTGGGAGTGGCCGGAAACGATTCTTTTACATATGGCTCAAGCAGCTCACGACGTCCGGTCCTAGACCAAGTATCCTCTGGATAGCCAAAGAGCATCCGTTTGAAGGCGAACTAAAGTGAGAAGGCATTTGACAAGGCTTCATCACGAAATTTGGCTTAACTAATCTGTCTAAGGCAACGGGACAATTTCCGAAAAAAAAATTTTGGATCGGGAAACTATATCATATATGTAGATGTCGTACAAACTGATCGATCAAAATCAAGTTCTTTCAGGAATATTTTGTATTTGTTGCTACAATAAACTCAATTCCGCCGAAGCTATTTGTTCTTGTTTACCTAAATTTTAGGCGCACCCTAATGGAAATGTGTGTTGCCGGGTGCCTATGTAAGTGCCCATAAAGAAATTAAAGTTTAAAATAAAAATACTCAAATTAAAAATTATGTCTTTCATATTCACACGAATGTACGTACATAGTTGTAAATATGTATATATGCATGTGTGTTTACTCATGCGAAGGCGTCTATATGTAATTTATTAGCTGGCACTCGGTTACATGATTGTCACCGGCTTCATTCATTACTGCTTTTTCATTTTATTATTTCGTTTATTGTGATTTGTTGTTGTTAAGCTGACAACAGCTGTGCATAAAGAGTGGCCATTACAATGGCAACGAACGTTGTTAATGCAGTCGCTGCAGCCGGCGCTGTCGGCGTCACAAACGCTTGCGAACACTAATAAAATGCATTAAAGTTAAATGATTCGACACGCCACTCCAACTAGCTTACAAATAATGCACTAACGGCGCCAAACGGTAATTGCAAGCCATATACACACTTACATTTATTTGTGTAGGAATATATATACTTATATATATTATATCGACGCCGTTAAAGCCGTAATACAAAAAATAAACTATATTGATATAGCAATATAAATTGCTGCAGCGACGCATACACACAAGCGCCTGTGATTAAATATGTACTCTTTATATAATATATTATATTTGTTTGTTTGTATATGTGTGCAATGTTTCCAAGTGAAAGTGAAAGTTGAAGAAATTTGTATTTGCGTTTGCTTGCTTTGACTTTTGGCAAATTGACAAATGCACCAAATGCATTACAGTGGTGTAGTGACAACAACAACAAAAATAATAACAACATTTTGGTAATCAAAAAATATGTGTTCAGACACTCTCACTTTCCTAGGCATGACGATAATTTGGTCTATCTTAAGCAATTTCACTTATCAATTATGAGGACCATTTGATAAATCGGCGGCTTTTTGAGTAAATAACAGTACTTAACCACTTATGTCCGTAAGTATACTGAAACATACAAAGACATGCAGCAGTTATTACTTATTTAATAATAATAACTGTCTTCGATTCGGTATCTTCAATGCTATCAACATTTGTTGCAACGCAAAGTGTTGCTTATTTTATACCAGCTATACCATTTTTCGTGGCTCAAAAGACAAATTACTGTCAAAATAGATTTTTTTATAATATCTTAAGGCCTACAATTTCTACAAAAATAGTAATCAATCAATTAGGTTTCATTAACTGATATTTCCATCCTGCTGTCCAATGTTTCTTAAGTTGAAGCATTGGGGACCAGAGAAAATATCGTGTCTCAGACGGCTGAAAATTGGGAAGGTAATTTTTCTGCGACTCATCACCTTCCATCATTCTTCATACTCTGCATTCCGCCGAATCGACTTTTCCAATTTTGTGAAGGTGAGACTTTAGGAGTAGGTACCCTGCGATGACAACTACTATATTACAAAGTTCTCTTCTGCCTAAAAAATCACCATCAACACTACCCCAAAGTATGTATCTTTGTGGTATGTCCTGTGTTGCTAGTGTTCCAAGACCTAAGGTTCCTTTATGATCCATTGCTTCAAACAACCCTTAAAGAAGCTAAATGGTCAGGGGCAGATTAAGGGAATTGTATGCCTGAGTGCCCCGTGCGAGCCAACTCATCTGCTGTTTCATATCCTATTATTTTCTATATAACTATATACCCAGATGATTTCATCGCGTTTCCCATTGATACTCGTCGTGTAGTTATTGCTACTTTACATACTTAATACAGTGCGACTTGGTACAGGCACTACGGATACCCTTAATTGCCACTTGGATGTCCCCTAAAAGGTTTTTGAAATTACTATTTACAACACAAGGCCACTAGGCATCTTCTGTTATGCAAACAATTATAGATTTTCTCCTTTTAACCTATCAGTGAACATATTCATATTTCGCCCTTGAACTGTTGATCACAGAACCATTTTTCTATTCTTCCATACATATATAATGAGAGTTTAATTTTGTCGAAGTTTGCGAGTTTAAACCATAAATTAAAAGGTAACTGAAACTTAATTGGCGTGAAAAGAAGAATTCGATAACCGCTTTGCCAGAGGACATTTCGGGGCAGGTTGCACCGAAAGCATAATCTGGAAATATGGCGGTTGATCAATGGTAATAATTGCGTTTTTGACTTTCAATTCGGTCATAATCGTGGCTCGATGCGATGGTGCATTATCATCGTGTAAATTCCATTAAGTATTCTTCCACAATTCCGAAATTCCCACGATCCAACATGTCCAAAAATACCTGTTTACGGTATGCCTTAAAAAAAATCGGCTTTGTTGGGACGAGGCGAGCTAGAACGCGTTTTATAGCTAAAATATTAACCAAAATCATTCGAACGGATTTGCGAGAGATGTCGAGCTCTCTTGCCATCTCCCTAACACTTGCCTAACGATTTTCAAGTATCACATCCTTAACTTGCCATGTCTTCAACGATCTCTCGACCATCTTTGAATGCTTTTTACCACTCAGAGGGGGTGTTAATAAGATATATAGTAATAATATCTAGAAAATTTTACTGGGTAGGATCGAATATGAACCCTGGTCTGCTCTGGCAACGTTTTTAAAAAATGAAATAGAAGCTATTAGAAACTGCTTCAAAGCGAAAATGTTCAAATGTTTTTTGCTGCCCATTTCACATGCGGAATTTCAGCAATTTGGTAGCATTAACAAATTTTTTATGAACGAAGAAATTGCAAAGAAAGCATATACAATAGATAAATAGCAATAAAAAATCAATTAGAACGAAATGAAAAGCAATCAGCAAGGGACCGCCACACGAACACGGTGGCCTGCGGCTGAGCTGTTGACGGGTCCAATGTATACCAAATCTGTTTTGAATGTTGTTTACATGATTCTAACAAACCGTAATATATATTCGATCGACTTTGTATATTTTTGAACATTTTCAAAGAAAATTTTTTGCATATTCGCAGCTGTGCACAAGCGCCGCCGGTCAGTTTTTATAATTATTCGCCACATGTTGCTCACTTTTGGGAAGAATGGATAAATTGAAGAAAAGTTTAGTTTTTTTTATAAAGTGGTTTCGAGAAAGCTATATAAGTAACTGATATGTAAAGTTATTGCTGTATTTTAGAAATTTATCGCATGCAATAAACTGTCTCATAGTGGGTTTAATTGGTCGTGTCATTACGAAACTGACATGACTCAAGTGTATTCTATTTCCCTCGCTTGGTTTAAAAGAGCATGCAATTAATGGTAATGGATTAGGTAATCATTTGAAAATATTTAAAAAATCTCAATTACTCATCAAAATACAAGTAATTCATACAAAATTAAATTTTCTACATACCGCAAACACATATGTATGTACAAACATATGTAAGTATACCATATATTTATGGCAGCGGTTTTTCAATAGGGACGCTACCAAAGTAGACCGATAGGGACAGCAAACGCATGACGCCTAATTTTTCCGCGCTCTTTTAACATTTCTCTTCAGTAAAGTTTGCCATTTCATTTACTACCGAAATTCCAAGTCAGTGGTTTCAACTTCAAGAGCGCTGCGTCTCATTTATGGTCGTCATAATCATCCTGTCGGATCAATAATTGTGCGTCTACTGGAAAGATTTGAATCCCCAGGCACAATACGAAATGTTCCCGTGCCAATGAGATAAAGATGTGCCCGTAATGTCGAGAATATTGCTTCCTCCTCAATGGAGGAAGACCCAAATCAGTTTCTCACAAATCGTTCTCAAGCGTTGGGCATCTCTGTGACGTCGTTGCGGCGAATTTTGCGAAAAGATCTTGGTCTACATCCTTACAAAATCAAATTGACGCAAGAATTGAAGCCGCTTGACCACCAGAATCGTCGTATGTTCGAGAATTGAGCTTAGCAACAACTTCAACGATAAGGCTCATTTCTAGCTGAATGGCTTTGTCAATAAGCAAAACATGCGTTATTTGGCAGGCAGTAATCCACACGCACTCCATGAGACAACATTGCATTGCAAAAAAAATACAATTTGGTGAGGTTTATGAGCCGGCGGCGCAATTGGGCCGTACTTCTTCCGTCATGGTCAAAACCGGCACGTTACTATGAATGGGAATCGATACCGCTCAATAATAGCCGAATATTTTTGGCCCGAATTGGATGATATGGACTTGGACAATATATCATTCCAACAAAACGGCGACACAAGCCCCATAGCGAATGTCACAATCGATTTTTTGAAAGCCAAGTGTGGTGAACGACACGAAATGACCTAGTCAATTGGCCGCCTCGGTCGTGCGATTTGATGCCGTTAGACTATTTGCTGTGGGGCTACGTCAAGTATATGGTCTATGCCAACAAGCAAGCGACGATTGATGAACTTTGTATGAATATCGAACGTGAAATTGCAGCAGTATCGGTCGATTTATGCTTGAACACCGTCGAAAATTGAATTTAGCGTCTGGACCATGCAAAAGAAATCGTGTTCCATACATAAAGGCATCGAATCTACTTTCAGGCGAATAAGGAATTTCAAAAAGTTTTGCGGTATTTTTATTGAATCAATTCGTGTGGCACCCATACATCGAACTTCTTAGTGACTCCAAGCTTCTTCAAATGGTTTATAACGGTTTGATGACTACTATGCCGATCTCTATCGACCAATTCAGCGATTTTATCGCAATTTTCGACGACAGGCCTTCCGGAGCGTGGCGCATCTTCGACCACCTCTACACCAGAACGAAAACGTTGAAACCATCGTTGTGCGGTGGAAATGGAAACTGTATCGGGTCCATAAACTGCACAAATTTTGTTGGCGGCTTGAGATGCATTTTTGCCTTTATCGTAGTAGTACTGTAAAATATGCCGTATTTTCTCTTTATTTTGCTCCATGTTTGCGACACTATAACTCACGAACGACTTAAAAGAAACGACAGTCAATCAAACACGTCTTAGCGCGTGAAATGAGCTTTCCAAAAAGGTATAGCATGACCCTATGCGACGAATAAAACTAGAACTACGCGCTTTCAGCGCCAACTAGCGAAAATAACGCAAGACTTTTTTGACAACCTAATATACAACGATAAATATTCGTTGGCAAATATATCTAAATGACCTAGATGGAAGTGAGACTATCGATCTAACACATAAAAAGTTCTACTTTGAAGATTGTTTTTTCTTATTTCCCTGATATCAGTTATAGGTCGTTAAATTCGTTTAAAAAGCTCAAACAGAAAGAGTCAAATCGTAACATTGCTCATTGGAACTTGATGTATTACATTTCATGTCCATATTATATGATAAAATTTTATCCGGAATCGTTGACAATGTTGTAGAAGTGTTTTGGAGAACCTACTTTATCAGGAATACACGCATTTGAAAGACTCAAAGCATTTTGTGAGGGTCGTAAAGTCACCGAAAACTTGCCTCCCGCGAGTCGTCCATTAATCTCTCTTAATGATCATTACAGTGCTTGAGGTTAGTCGGGTTTGCATCAAAGAAGATCTGTTATGGATTGAATATGAGGCCGTAAAAGAGACCCTACATTCATCAAACGCATCAACACACTAGCAGAAGGCACAGAAAATAGTAATATGAAAAATTTATGGAAAATTGGATAAAGTACTGACATGATTGTATTAGCTCAAGAACATACCTTGAATGCGATAAAAATATAAACAATAAAAAAATGGTTCAGCCCCCAGCAGAGGGTACGATCGATTAGGTCCATCTCGAGTATGTCAGCATATAACATAACCAAATAGATTCATAAATATTTAGTTAGAGTAACGACTACTATTTTAGTCTCTCTGGTGGCAAAATATTTTATTTAATCTGCATATATAATTTATTTAAAAAAACATCACTCCGTTTTTTGACCAAACTTATTTTTATGCTTCAAATATAAGTACCACGAATATTAACTCGAACATTTCGGGATTCAATCAGTTAAAATCCATTGAACATTTTTGAAGAACTTCGATTTTTTTTACAAATATACATTACTCAAAACTATCGGGATCCCGAAATTATCCTGAACATTTGCATATTCAATTAGGTAAACTTTATTGAACATTTTTCAACCAAACTTAGATTATTTTTCAAATATACATAATTCCAAACTTTCGGGATACCGAAATTATGCCGAACTTTTCGGGATTCAATCAATTAAAAGTCGTTGAACATTTTTCAATAAAACTTAGATTTTTTCAAATATACATACATAGCTCCAAACTTTGGGGAGCCCGAAAATTATGTCCAACATTTCGGGATTCTGTCAGTAAGAAGCCACTGATTAGTTTTCGCTTATTATAGATCATTGCAGGCAACTTACAAATGCTACAGATCCGGAAGTATTAATTGAGGAGCTCGGCAACCCGAAATTATGCCGAATTTTTCGGGATTCAATCAACTAAAACGTCGTTGAACATTTTTCATCCAAACTTAGATTTTTTTTCAAATACACATACATAACTCTAAACTTTCGGGATCCCGAAAATTATGCCCAACATTTCGGGATTCTGTTAGTAAGAAGCCACTGATTATTTTTCGCTTATTATAGGTCATTGCAGACAACTCACAAATGCTACAGATTCGGACTACTTGGCGTGAAAAACTGATTATACATTTATTATTGCAATTAAATACGGAACAAAATTTTAATATAAATTCAGTGTGAATAAAAGCAACTTTCTGTTTTTTATTAAATTAGTCACACATTTATAAAATATATATGTATAATACATTAAGTCCTGCGAGTCTTAATTATTTTTGATATTAATTGCACAGCTCACGCCTAGAAGCGTAAACTTTCCCGTAGTTAATTTTAAATGTATATTTTTACCCCACCATTATAACTATGTATATACTCGTAAGCCGTTATAATGCGAAAATACTTGTATGTATAAAGCACAGCAGAACTGATAAGCATGGCGATTCATTGGCTGCAATTTGTTATAGAAGTCATTGGCATTTGCTGCCGCTTTATCACAAAAACGTCAGACCTCTTATAAATGGACGGGTTAGAGGGAAGTATACGAACATTTAAACCATTTTCCGATCGCAGGGAAGCATTGCAATAAAACATTTGCAGACTAGAGCTTATGTGAGTACCGTCGTTTTTGAGGATTAGCAGAGCTTCCAAAGTGACTAAGCCAATTTAAGGTCCACAACTTTTCTCTGCAATTTTTCAGAGTTTGAGTTTGTAGTACTTACCAGTTTGAATGGACGTTGTGAAATAGTTTAACTAACTTGACAATTACATACCTGGAAAGAAAGAAAAAAGTAAATTATTAGACTTTAGGTCTATTAAGATATTTGGCACATCATCAAAGAGATTATTTAAAAAATACTTCAACAAAACAAGGTAAGACGCAGTCATGTATACGAAATAGTAAAAAGAAATATATTTTTTAGTAAAAGATGATTCGAGTAATTTAAATACTCTTTGGGTTATGCTGTATGGCGTTTAGATTTCGTCTTAAGACAACTCTTTAGACGGTTTTATGACAGACTGCATTGTTTGACCACTCGTCAATGATGGACGCCAGCAAAGATAAATTAGCACATATTTTCTAGTTCCTGATTACTGGTTTCGTCGATTCCGTTCTAATAGTTTTGATATCAAAGATAATCCATGTTTTGAAAAGTCACTGTTTCGATTACGCAGGAGCTATATATTGCACTAAAAACCGTTGTGAACCATTTATATAGTGAGGGATACATTTCTATGTACGAATCCCTGCTAAGCCGCCACAAGAAAAGTAGGTCAATTACAACAACGTTAAAAAAATTGGTCGGGGTCGAATGGTTGACCCGTTGCGAACGGTTGCCAAACCGCAATTGACGCTAGATTTTGCTATTTGGTGAGATTGGCAATCATATGCTATGAGCTGCTCTCGGCCAAACTCTTAAATCGAACCGGTAATGATAAAAATTCGACCGCCTAAATAAAATAATCGTCAAGAAGCGGTCAATTTTTACTAATAGTACATCCACCTTATAGTCCGGACCTGGCACCAAGTAATTACTATATGTTCCTGTCTAAATCGAATGTTTTCGAGGGTAATAAATCTGAATATATTTGACCTAAATCGGATCATTGTACCTATGCTAACCAAAATTTTCAATTAAATTAAAAAATAATAGATTTATTTTTACTATGCTATATATAATATTTGAAAGACAATTTTACTCAACCTATCGCCTCGATTTTTGAAGGATTAATATATGACCAACACCTATTTCAAAATTTCCGACAGCGCTCTTTATCTCACCACCTACTACCAATATCCGAATTCAGACTATTTTATAACTGGTCAACTTGCCTAAATCACAATTTTGTACTATCGAAAACTTGCCTCAATGGCTATAACATCGAAAAAGTTAAAGAAACAGAACTTGTAAATGTTCGAATCAGAGGAATAGCAAACGTTCTGAACCTATTATGGATCGACTCAACACATTTTGGTTAAGTTAGTTTACAACAGCGTTGTCCACGGCCTATGCGCACAATAGCGCACGGACAGTGCCAGACACCTCACACCAACATGTCGCGACAAGTGTCTGTGAAAGCACGATCGTGCAACTGTATTCAACTTCGTAGGCAAGCAAAGCAGAATTTAGCGCTCAGTTGACGCTAGAATAACCAACACAAGCATAACGTGCACACAGTCACGTTGGACAACACTGGTTTACAAGGACCAAATAACTTCGACAGACATGCTTGACCTACATTGTCAGAGAGCCCTACATTCACAAAACGCATTATTACTAGTAACGGCATGTAGGTTAATGACTAACGACAACACAGTCCAGCAATCTAGCGAATGGGGTTCCAAAAATGAGTCAAACCGAGAAAACCAAAATTCTGGCCTCTCTTTACGAATAGCTTGGACGCTTAACACTCAAATAGTATACCTTGTTGACAGCTTGGCCTGCTAGAAGGTATTCGGAGTGCACTCACTACGCATCCATAACCGAAGAAAACTGTCAACATAACTTTGATTTTTTGCCTGCTTTGATGTGTTTTTTTCAGCTTCGGCTCACTTTTGCCATGACGTTCCGATTCATCATCTGTTTCCAGGTCATAAGCAAAGATCCAAGACTTATCGCAAGTAATAATACGTTTCATGACATCCTGGTAGTCGAAAAGCATTGTTTCACAGACGTTAACGAGACGCTGTTCTTCAAAGAAATTAAGTGATTTTGAAATAAAAGTGTTTTCACTTTTCTTTGGCTCAAATGATCTTTCGACATGATTTTCAGTGATCGTTCCAATATCCCAACGATGCCAATAGGAATTCTGACTGTTAATTGTAAGTTTTCAAGCACTTATTCCTTTATCTTATTGACGTGTTGATTATCAGTTGCTGTTGATGGCGGTCTTGGACGTGGTTCGACCCTCTTTGAATAATTTGTACCGAAAGCCCTTTCCAACATTCCACCAGATGACCAAATAAGAACAAATTTAATTGAACTTTCATGAATAATTTCACTCACTTTAAAAATGTAAAATCTTACATGGCTTCTCAACTTCGTTCCCTTAACTTTTAGCTCTTCTTGAATTACGATTTCTTACAATTTCCTTCACATTTACAAAGCATGACTAACATCTACCTAAAATTAAATAAGTACTGCCGATATTATTCATTGAATGGAAATCGTCGCCGAAAATGTGCCCTTTCAACTCGTTCAAACGAAAGACAAGAAAAAAACACATTTAATTGACATTAAATAAAAATAATTTGTTGCAGTGAAATTAAACCGAAATTATAGAGGACAGACGGCATCGACAAAAATAAAAAAGCTTACGGTCGACCAAGTGACGCGTCAAAGGTTAAATTACGTAGTACATACGTACATTCGTATGTAGTTGTCGTAGCACATTGATAGCTGAAGCAACGAAAATGCAGACAAATGCAAAGGCAACTATTACGAAACCAACATTTTACAACAAAGCAAAGACTTTATTGTAACTGTACTTTCATTTGAAAATTTCTAACCTTCAACTTTCATTCATTCGCTCAGGCATACGTTGGGCCGTCGGCAAAGGTTGATGCGCATGAAATCGTGATATTTGACTTATTTACGAGCAGGGCATACAGATCTTACATTAATAATGAATACCCGAAAGTAAAAGTTCAACTAATGTCGTTCATCTTCATGCGACAGAAGATGTGCATGGCAAATTGTTGTGGTGTCACGAGTTTGACGAAAGTCGATAAAGAAGAAAAGGAAGAAGTCTGATCGTCTTCTGATCGGCTAAGACATTGACGAAGATAGAAACTAGCAGTAGTTTAGAAATTATAGTCGCATAGTTTCCCTCGTTTCGAGTAGCTCCAGCTTCCCGTATTGAGAAATCTTGGCTTAAACAACTTTAGAGAACACCATGTGCCGATCTGACCGAACTTCAAGTCGTTAGCAAAAGCTCTCCTGTACCACTTACTGAAAGAATTTCTTTCTTTTCCAGTTATTGAATATTAAGTCAAATATTCAATGGGCTTAAAAAAAATTAGGGATGTGAGCTTTCAAACAAGATTCCATTCATATTCAGCGCTAAACCACATAACGTTTAAGAAAATTTCTCCACTTTACTTAATTAAAATATCACAATTTTGATCACGATAAACGGTTTAAAATAAGGTGAAAAGTCGGAAATCATTAGCAACAGATCAAGAGGCATCCCGTAATTGTTCGCAATTCGGTATTTTGGAGCGTTTGAATCTTCCTCACTTGCATTCTTTTTTATATCCAGGCATCCAAACAGGGGAGCTGCCAGCAACGTCACTTTGTCTTTGCCTCAATTACTGCCAGCTAGCGATTTCATGATCTTGTTGCGACACTATGCTTTAATGACAATCGCGGTTGTGTGCAGAGTGAAGGGGTGCAAAATATGGGATGCTATTCCTAAAATTTTAGGGTGCTTGCCCATCGGAATTCTGACTCCATCAACGGAAATGCTTAATTCCAGTCTATGACTCCTTCGTCCAGTTCGTGAATAGGGGTGCCGTCGATTTGGCAGTAGAGAGTTTTAGGCTCCTAGCAGGGAAAAAGCGAGAAAATTTTGGGAGATAGGCGTTCACTTTTGAACACTTGGCATCACTTCCATTGCCCAACATCATTATCGTACAATCATCTGTGTATAATTGTAGAGACTTCTTCTGGGGGTTGACGGAGTTTCGAAATATAGTGATTAATTATCCTTAATTTTGATTGTTCATCTCGAAATGATACCGATGATTGTCGACCGCTCAGATAGCTTATGGTCCACCGCTTAAGCGTAGGAGCGTAGGAGTTCAATGTCCTCTCAAGTAGTGTTATAAGGTTGACTGTGTCGAAAGCCTTTGTTAGTCCAACGCTACCAGGACAGTCTTCTCGCATGGGAGGTAGTGATTGAGGCCACGAACTATCTTATGACGCTAAGTGCTGTGGTAGTGCTGTGAACTTTACGGTGTTTAGATATGAGATGGAATACCTTGAAGGTCAAGGTAATGCCAACACGCTTTCGGAAGGAGATCACTATTTAAACGAATTCGTCTATACAGGGTGCTCTAAAAATTACAAAATCTAAATATTTACGATTGTTTATACATTAGTTAAAACGCATACCTTTCTAACCACATAAGAACATCTGCTCCTTATTTGTCTTTCATTATGTACACAGAAATCGGAGCTAATATTACAACCATAACAACACAAGCAATTGTAATTGCTGATATGAAATTTCAACTTTTACAATACCAAAACCCACATAGAACCCTTTTTTGGAAGCGCATATAATACGTTCATATAGAAACATACAGACATACATAGTACGTACATTTGTATGTTTGTATGTGCCTTTGCAACTGGGCAACTATACAGCCAATTACTGGTCACTGCCCTTGCGCAACCGGCTTCCGTTGTTAACCAGAGCCACCACAGCCACCGCAACCCTCAACAAAAAATGCCAGTTGCCATGTAGCACCAGCAGTGTTTTTGTTGTTATTAGTGTATCAGCTTCACTTAAAGCCTTTTATGATGGTGTGTGTACTCTTAGTTTGTTCCGCAAAAAATAAATAATATGTAATTCAAAGGCATGCCTCATATAACGATTTTTTCGCTTAAGTGTATTTGGTTTTGTTGTTATAACAAGCACAGACACACGTAAACACATTAGAGACGGCAGGTGTGCAGGTGAGCTACAAATAAGCAGCACTTGGAACGCAGTTTATAAAGACTACTACACTTTTTATTTTTGTTGGCACGAAAAATTCATGCTTTTGTTGTTGGTGCTTATTACGTTGAGCGCCACAGTGGAGTTAAGCGCTATTTTGTTTTTCCTACACCATTTGGCCCTTTTGCAGATGCAATATGGTTTATGTCTAGCAGACACACCGCTCACATACATTCATGTATACTATATATCATTGCATTGCAGCGCTTGAGAAGAGCGAAATACTTTTATGTTAGCAATATAATAATATTTGTTACATTCCACAGTAAGTCAACTAATATCTGTTTCAAATTATGTATGTACTTATGTACATTAGGATGAGCAAAAAACTGCCGATTGAATTCATGGATTAAATTGAACCTTATGCATAATAAACAAGAAGCGTTAACTTCGGTTGCACTTTAGCCATTATAAGGGAGCTGTATCTTATAGTGATTCGATCTGAGCAATTTCTTCAAATTGCATTATTGCCATGCCAAATTTCATGAAGATAACTCGCTAAATGAAAAGTTTTTCCATACAAACACTTGATTCCGATAGTTCAGTTTGTATGACAAGTATATACTATTGAGACCAAATCAGAAAATAGTTCATAGATTGTAGTGTTGCCTTAGACAATATTATATGCAAAACTTTGTGCAAAGCGACTGTATACGAGGGCTGCTATATATATTTCTGGCCTAATAATGAAAATAGGCATAGATTTGGCTCGTCTTGGAAGACCCACACGGTCGATTGCTATTTTGTTTCGGGCTCATACGCATAGATCCATGATTCGTCACCTGTGACGATCTTATAAACGTCTTTTGAAGCACCGCGATCGTATTTTTTCAGCATTTCTTTACACCAATCCACACGAGTCTTTTTTTGAGCGATTGTCAAATTGTCCGGGATCCAACGAGAACAAACCTTTTTAACGGCCAGGTGTTCATGCAATATCGAATGTATGCTGGTGGGAGAAATGCGTAGGCATGCCTCTATCTGAAGGTATGTTACATGACGGTCTTGCATTATCAGTTCTCGTACGGCATCGATATTTTCTGGCACAACGGCTGTTTTTGGACGACCTTCACGGAGTTCGTCTTTGAGCGAGCGTCGGCCACGATTGAATTCGTTGTAACAGTTTTTCACAGTGCTATAGGATGGTGCTTCATAGCCATACAAAGATTTTAGTTCATCGATGCACTCTTGTCGTGATAATCCACGTCGAAAGTTGTGAAAAATGATCGCACCAAAATGTTCACGAGTTAATTCCATTTTTTGGCCGAGATGAATTTTTTAATTCCCTGTAAATAAAACAATTCACGATTAAATAACAAAACGTTCTGAGTGATGTTATGCTAAAAAATGTCAAACTTTCCAATGGAAATGTCAGATTGCACCTGGCAACACTTAGTATTGCCTAGTTCAGAAATATATATAGCGACCTATGTGTATACTGCGTTGCAGGGCACAAGAGCGTCCCGGGAAACGAAATAGCTGGTGAGAGAAATTTCCAAAAGCGCTGACAGACAGTCAAGGTGAGATGGAATGTCTTAGGGGCATGCAGGACCGCCAAGAGCATGCGCAAAGGAGCTAACCGGAGAGAGACGCTAAAATCATCTATTTATGTTCAGCCTCATCTCGTATTAATAATTTTCCATCTGGCATTACAAAGTATATGGCATTTTTCATCTGTAGAAGATACATGAATTAACATCAATTAAGATATCGGAATAATCTTCAGCTCAATTAATACTGCTAAGGTTTGCAAACTCACATATAAAAATGGTCCATTTTGAACTTTCTTCTGAAGCACCAGGACTTCGACTACAAAATTAATTGAATTTCTTTATACTTTAATTTTGTTTTTATAGTATAAAGTTGACTATGAATTCAGTACAGTCCTTGATCCCCTATTTATGCAATATTGAGAGCTTTAAACGAATAAAAAATCCTCAATACATTATTAATTATAATTATGAAATAAGAATATTAAAAATTTATTATTTCAAATGGCAAATATTGCATTTATGGCTCAATAGGTCTGTAAACAAGAAGACGAAGAGCAACCTGAAGAGATTCAAAAGCTACCATTTCATCCAGAAAAAAACAACGGTTTGGTCCAGGTAGCTCGTAATCTCGGCGCCACTTGCCACACTTCACATGAATCAATGGATTTATTGAGAGAACACTGCGGTGAGCAGATAATTTCACGTTTTAGTCCAGTCGATTGACATCCAAGATCGTGCGATATCACACAGTTAGACTATTTTCTGTGGGCGATATATAAAGTCTAAAGTCTATGCAGACAATTCCGCTTCGACGCAGGCCCTATAATACCAGTCGAAATGCTCGAACGAGTCAACGAAAATTAAATTCTACGGACAGACATCAGAGACGTAACCAACATTTGAAAGAGGTAATCTTCAAAAAATAAATGTCAAAGAATGCTTTTTTCGAATGATAATAAACATTATCCATTACAGTTGAAGTCGAAAAATGTCTGTGTTATATACTACATAGGACAAGAATTAGTATATACGGTTTAAATAGAAGATAAAGAGCTTGTTTACATTAAATAATGTTTTTTAGTTCGAAAACATAAATTTCGGGGGACGTATTATAAACAACAAAAGATAACGTGGGAAATTGCGGACACCCTAGTGTATATATATATACTACATTTGAATAATGACTGGTAATAAATACAATGTACGGATGTTTAGAAACTTGATATGGATGAAAGTCGGCAAGCAGTGAAAAACGTAACAGAGTGTGCATACGTATTTTAAATATATATATAGTAAATATAAAATGGAAAAAATGGCACAAGTATGTATATACAAAAAAAGAAATAAGTCATATACATATACATACGTATGATTAAAAGAAGGCAAAATTAGTTTAATTTATTTCTACACTTCAATTTTCAAATCTGAGCGTAAGAGGGTGAGAGCAGCCAAGCAAATCGTAGTATTCGCGTTTGCATTTATTACTACTATTTTTGATAAATTTGTAGCGGAAAAACTCAAAGAATCATTAGAGTATACAGGTAAATGCGAAACATTTTTTATAGTATGCTATTAAGTAATCAGTGGTTCCCAAACTATGTATTGCTACAACTTTTACTAAGACAATAAACAATAGGAAAATATTATAAATATAATATATAAAAATAGAATATTAACTTTTTATTTGGAAGACATGTTGCGAAATGGTTTTCTCAAAAATTTGCGGACCCCTGATTTACTTGTACAAGGTCTGTCGCAAAAGAAACAGGACTGTTAAAAAAAACAACAAAAAATTTATATTTTTCAAAAGTTATATCTTTTTATTCAAAGTAGTTTCCTTGTGCTTCGATACAGCGTTTAGCCCGGTCAATTAGCATTTCAAATTAGTGTTTAAGGTCATTTTTCGGAATGCTCTTAAGAATTTCGTTCGTCGCCTTTTGGATAGCTAAAATGTCCTGAAACCAGTGTCCTTTCATGGGCAAATGAAGTTTTCCAAATAGGTAGAAATCACAGGGTGCCAGATCAGGTGAGTAGGGTGAGTGATTAATGGTTAATATGGAGTTTTTTGTCAAAAAATCAGTGACAAGCGTCGACCGATGACACGGCGCATTATAGTGTAACAGGCGCCAGGACCCTGCCTCACGGTATTGTGGTCGAGCACGACGAATGCGTGACAAAAGACGCTTCCTAACAACAAGGTAAAACACAGCATTAATCGTTTGGCCAGGTGGGACGAACTCTCGGTGTACAATTCCCTCGGAATCGTAAAAACAAATCAGCATTTTCTTTATTTTTGACTTCTGAAGACGACTTTTTTTGGCCCGACCTCTGATCGTCACAGAGGTCCTCACGACCTTCTTGGAATCGCTTAAACCACTCATGCACATTACTATAGGCACCGATCACCATAAACTTTTTTCATCTTTTGAAATATTTCAGTAAACGTTTTCCCAAGTTTAAAACAAAATTTAATATTTGCTCTTTGTTCAAAATGCATTTTACGACCGATGACCAAAAGCTGCTGTCACTTTTTGATCGATAACATCGATTGTAGTTATTCAATTGTATTAAAATTTTTACGAAACAGTTATATTTAAAAAGTTCTGTTTCTTTTGCGACAGACCTTTTATGTGTTACCCAAATCTTAAAAACATTTACAAATGCTGGTAACAGTGTACTTTCAACAGAAGCATACGTTCTTAATGAATGTTAGTTTAGTGTTATTCTGGCTATACTCAACAGGAACTAAATTTTTTTTGCATTTGAAAAATACTCTCAGATACTCCTACTAGAGTTACCGATCCGCCAAAAGCCGGGACATATAAACCAATAAGGTTCGTTCCCTCGACTGTAGGGCCTACATATTCAGAAGGGACCCCGATTCTTATTCAGCCAAGTCAACTCCAAATTACTGCAGGAATGTTTTCTGCCGCTACAACAAAACCGGCCAAATAAAATCTTTTTTTAAACTGAAAAAATTAAGAAATTAATAAATTGCCAATCAGCTATCCATACTCTAGAAAATTATGGAGATTCTTAAAGATCTGTTCTTTTTAATGTTGACTACAGATATACTATAGGACCCAAGTTCTGAAAAATTATTTAAGAAAAGTTTATTATTTGGAATAATGGGCTCATCTAATAGATCGACTGAGCAATAGTGCGGCAGAAAGCATTCCTGAAGTAATTTCGAGGCATAGTGCCGAGTTGACAGTCCTTTGCTGGATAAAATCACAGGTCCGTTCCGGTTACTTAGAAACGACTGTCGTGAATGCTTGATATTCTAAATAGTAGTTTAACAATTCGTCGCTCTCAAAAATTTGGAGCTTTTTGTTTTCGGTTAATATCTGCAAATTTCGCATATTGAATGATTGATCATTTGAGCTACCGGCGAAACGAACTGATGACTGTCGTCATAAATGTGGATTTACTGATGTTGCTTGGGAATGAGTGCAGTCATAGTCATATATTAAACGATTCGGTTATTGCTTTTCTATTAACGACCGTATTTTATGTGCTCCAGCGGCGAATTAAGACGTTTACATATATTTTTATGTAAAAACTTAAGGAAAACTCATCTGCTACTACGAAAATGATTCACAAAGCTATAAAATGTCTTTAAAAGACACCAGCACACACAACCGAAGCGATGCAAAACAGCTTTCAATTTGAGCCGGTAGTCCGAGCTGCTACCGCATACCAAAAACCTGCAATTTCAGCTACAAGCTCACTTATACTGGTGCATACGGATATGTAACGCTACAAATCCACGCTCCAAATAACACGACAATTGCTTAGTCGACAGCAACAGCAGGCCACCATTGTTTCATCTCATCAACAGTGCTCCAAATCTCGTTGCATTGCATGCAGCTGACTGGTATATGTAGCACTTGGTTGGCTCCCGTTCACCACTAGCATGCAACTCTGCCTGCATGCGAGCACAGTCGTGATAATAAAAGCAAACATTACTGGAAATTCGACAAGTAAACGAAACTAAGTAAGTGAGTAGTTAAAATGAAGACAGGGCGGCGAACTGCCGCAAAACTACGGCACATTATTTGCCGACTTTATGACATTGCTTGACTTAAAGAATTTGCTGTGGACATAAAATGGTACTTAATGCTGCTTACGAGTATTGGAATGAAGTGGAAGAAATAAAGAGAGCCGCATATAACCGGCAGAGTAGTCGCAAGCCAAAGCTACAGTCGTGCTTTGGTCGACGTAGAGGGAGAAGTATAAGAAATTGAAAAGGCAGGCAGCACACTTCCTTGAAACCGGAAACCCAACTTCACCTCCGTGCGCTGTGAACTTCCTTTTGGTCAGTTGTGTTGCAGCTGAAGGCGGAAACTGTGGCAGCAAAACAACCACATACAAACTATATACAGCAAGCGTGCAGCGGCGCAGTGAAGCGTGGCATGACAAGCCGCAGCGATGAGTGCAACAAATTTTTGCCAGCAACGCGTTACTTAATGAATTGGATTTGTGTTGTCATTGTTATTGTTGTTATTTACGTAGCTGTACTACATTCCTTTTCTGGAGAATTAATTTCGTAAGAAGCAGTAAAACTCGCTCACTTGCAGACAATGCATTTCCCTTGGGTCAGCCGCTAGAGATGCTGTCGTTGCAGTTGCATTATTAGTTCGCCATAATTCTTCCGCTCGTTCGGTTTTTGTAATATTTATGTGTTTTTATTTATATGTATGTATATATATGTATATAAAAGCCAAACATGAAAAATAATAAAGTCTTAATAAATTTTGTACACCAATTCGTTTTTCTTTTCCATTCGGCTGTTTGAGAAAAGACTCCGATCATCGCGCTGGCGCTTATTGCTTTTCGCTTTGTCGTGAGCTATTGGTGCAAAGATGGATTACATCATAATACCAATACGCCAATGTATAAGTTAAAAGAAGTCCATTATTTTTGCATTCAATTGAAGATTTTATTTAGAGTTAGAATGATCCGATCCAAATTCGGTCCAGGACGCTTTTTTGCTTTAACTTTTGTGTCATTATGAGCTTCTTATAAGCATCTTATATGTGCAATCTTAACTCTTTGGTGATAAGAATAGCAACTCGACTCTACCCAATGAGGATACCTTGAAGCGCTCATTTTGCAACCCAATCCTACCCCTGAAAATAATCCCTTAAAGCGCGTGAAGCAGATTGCGCAGCCCTTCTAACCTTTCAAGTGAGACAGAGACACTGTCTTACACACCGTTATTACTTGGCTTTACTTTTCTTTAGACATAAAAAATTTACAGTGGGAACCTTTGTTGTTAGAGACTTTCAGCAACGTACTGCCAAAAGCGAATCGAGCTTTGAGTATTTCATTTTCAACCTTCTTTGCGGTTCTCTATAGAACGATGGTGTCGAAAGGGGCCCTGGATCATGGTTGTTAATGATCTTCTGAAAAAACTAAAAGAAGCTGGTCGCCTAGGGATTGCCTATGCAGACAACGTAGCTGTTATGAATGAGAAAAATTCCATGTGTGACTTAATTCAAGGATATCTCAGTATCATAAGCAGTTGGACTGTTGAAAGTGACATGGCCATATACTAAATAATAGAGAAGGAAGGTTGTTGTTGTTGTTGTAGCGGCAGAATTCTGCCGAGTTGACAGTCCTTGGCCGGATAAAAATCCGGGTCCGTTCCGGTTACGTAGACCCGACTGTCGTGGGAACGAGAAGGAAGGTCATATACCGTCGCTAGGAGAAACTTACAACCTGCAGATACGATTAAAGGAAAGGGCAAAAAAGGCATCAGTTTCCATGTACGACTGCTGACGAGCTAATGACAAAAGATAGGGCCTCTTATGCAAGTAGTTCTCTGGCCGTATGCAGCTATAGCTAAACCTAAAACGTTCTATTGAACTTATGTATGGGAAATACCTACGCTTGGAAAAAAATTAGTGAGTGTTTCACAAACAGTAACACAAGACACTCAATGCCTTGCTACCCGTAACACACATGGACATAGCCGGAAGGTCTATGCCTGCGAAAGTTGCTTTAAGACTCCTATCAGACTTCCATTTCATTATAAAATACTTCGATTACCAAGTCGCCGAGCCTAGCTCTTTGAGTTGTTTCTCTGTTCACATACTTTGAAGGCAAGAAACTGCAAGGCTGATGAACTTTTTAGATGAGGTTTTTCTGTCTCACTGGTTCCATAATGGGATCTCGTAGTTGTTTCACTGGCGTCTAAGAGACGACAAGATCGACCCATCAATTTTGGACGTATTTAAACAAGCTTCTTCCCTATTTTAGATGTAATATTTAAAGTTATGCGTTCCTACAGGTATCAATTTAACTCACTTTTTACAAGTATTTTTCTCGGACTGAGTTGGAATCAGTAGAATCACATCGAAATTTTTAGCCGCTGTTTTCGTTTTCGAGTTTAAGATGAAATTGAACAGACTTAGACTTTCGAAATTATGAAATTGAATCGAATCAACTTTTTAGATGAATTCAAAATAATAATGGATTCAGTCAATAGTTTGAGGTATAAGTTTCAAATTGTGAGGATAGTCCCACCAAGCCCGGTCGCAAAATTGAGAAAAATTTAATAAATTCTTGAATTACATATAAACGATATCAAACATACGTTTTCATCAATTAAAAAATACGAAAAGAAATTTGGATATAATAATAGTATGTTTTTTTTCAGTATTCAATTTGTGTTATTGAGAATACAATTACCTAACATTACTTATATATTCCGCTATAAATTAGATCTGAAGCCAAAAAAGTGGTGATTAATGGTGGCCAATGCAATTAAAATGCGATTTTTCACACACTTATCCTTCTATGCATTTCTTTAACGAGGTAATTCGTTATTTCATTGTTAGTTTTGTTTTGTTTACACAAGTTCAAGTGCAAGGGTAGTAAGTGCTGCCGCCACAGCTAAAATGTATTGGCAGCAATTTATTTCAATTCGCGCATTAATTAATTTGCCAACACAGTCTAAGCAGCCTATGAAAATACGAACACAAGAACGATTATATATAGTATAGGCCTGGTAGTATGCGCAAGTGTAGAGTCCAAGTTCGGAAATGCAAATTTTTTATGCGGAATTCACTTCATTCGTGTTGCACACCATTAGAATGCTTGTGAAAGATATTTTGTAGCGAATAACTTGTGAAATTTATGGCCGTTTTGAAATTGTAGCTGGAAAATGTATATTGTGGAAATAGTCGTCTCAGTTAGAAAGGTCGTTTAGGTAAAATATAATATTTACAGACCGCAACTCTATTTAATGAAGTATTTAAAAAATCTACACAAATCGATTCTATCATATACTATGTTCGGAAGAAACAGGCGACCGTTTGCTTCGAAGTGCTTCTTCCACGAACAACTTTCGTTGGATTTGGCTCGTCTTGGAAGACCCACACGGTCGATTGCTGTTTTGTTTCGGGCTCATACGCATAGATCCATGATTCGTCACCTGTGCCGATCTTATAAACGTCTTTTGAAGCACCGCGATCGTATTTTTTCAGCATTTCGTAACACCAATCCACACGATCCTTTTTTTGAGCGATTGTCAAATTGTGCGGGATCCAACGAGAACAAACCTTTTTTACGGCTAGGAGTTCATGCAATATCGAATGTATGCTGGTGGGAGAAATGCATAGGCATGCCTCTATCTGAAGGTATGTTACATGACGGTCTTGCATTATCAGTTCACGTACGGCATCGATGTTTTCTGGCACAACGGCTGTTTTTGGACGACCTTCACGGAATTCGTCTTTGAGCGAGCGTCGGCCACGGTTGAATTCGTTGTACCAGTTTTTCACAGGGCTATAGGATGGTGCTTCATAGCCATACAATGATTTTAGTTCATCGATGCACTCTTGTCGTGATAATCCACGTCGAAAGTTGTGAAAAATGATCGCACGAAAATGTTCATGAGTTAATTCCATTTTTTGGTCGTTATGAATTTTTTAATTCCCTGTAAATAAAAATATTCACGATTAAATGACAAAACGTTCTGAGTGATGTTATGCTAAAAAATGTCAAACTTTCCAATGGAAATGTCAGATTGCACCTGGCAACACTTAGTGTTGCCTAGGCCAGAAATATATATAGCAGCCCTCGTACAAATCTGTTTTCAAAATGTTTTCAATGTCGGTCCGAACACAGTAATATTAATGGAAACTTCGAATTTAATATGGAACGCTTGGGGATTTATTCTTGAAGACTATCTCTTTCAAATCTTGGCAGCGGCTGCGTCTTAGATGGTTCATCCGTTGAGTCTAATTTTCAATGACTCGTTTGAGCATTTCGACTTGCGTTTTGCTCTATGGCCTGAATTGAAGTAGGATTGTCCATATAGCCATTGACAAGAAATAGTCTAACGGTGTGATATCAAACGATCTTGGTGATCAATCGACCGACCCAAAACGAGAAATTATCTACTCACCGAAGTGTTCTCTCAATAAATACATTGATTTACGCGATGTGTGAATAAAAATAAAGCAAAGCAATGTCACTCGAGCAGCTTCAGTTCTTGCAAAAGCTATATTTTCTACGCTTTCAATCTAAGATCCCGGCGTAAAATACGCCAAATCATTTCATAAGGCGTAAGTTTTTCTATGATGAAATGCCAAACAATCCTAAACCAAAGTAACATGTCAAAAAAGGGCTACCGAAAAAATTACCTCTTCTTGGATCTTGTAACATATATTTTAATGGGGTCTCCGACGTTTCCTTCTGGAAACTTAATATAGCCTGTACTGGGTACACAAAAAACCAGCTCAATCAATTGAATGGAAAGTGTCAAGTGCCACCAAGTCGTTTGACCTAGTTCTATACCTGAAATGATGTTTTAGGTTCGTTTCAAGGAAATCGAGAATTATTTACTCAAATTTTTTTAAATTGAAAAATAATTATTGGTTTCGGGCGAGAAATGTTTTGTGGTCGAAACGAAAAACCACTGCTTAATATTTAGTAAAATTGGTCATAGATCTCATATCAGAATTAGTCAAAAACGCTTCTCCCTTCCTTCCTTTTCCTTCCTTATCTAGCAAAATGTGTGAACAGTTCACCCCGTGGTAAAAACGCAGAAATCAGCCATTTTTGTTTGTTTTCATATGGACAATGTTGCCATTGCCCAATACGAATATATAGTTTTGAGCACATCTATGTTTTCAATTACATTTTTTTACAATATAAAATATCAAAACTGAAAACAAACTATTAAAAATAGTTTAAATATTTATAAATAATAGCATTCGACTCTGATTTTGAGGTATTTTAAGAAAATTTCAAACATATTGAAACATATTGAATAGATTGAATTATAAAAGTTGATAATTACTACAGTATATCGATATTGGCAACCCTGCGTTGTGAGAGAGCAATCAGCTGACACGTTTCTGCGGCAAAAATTAAAATGCCATGAATTCTCACGGCATCCTACGTCAAAGAGAGAAGGGAGTAGCGTTTTCATTGTTCACTTACATTGCGCACCCATAAGATAGGTCGTATCAGCTGACACGGGCCACGATTCTACATTCTCCACTGTTTTGCTGATAGCGATTGAAACTGTGCATGGTTTTCAAACGCATCAAGACTTCAAGAAAAGTCATATTATACAAACATTACACAATATTACTAAACTAAACTATTTACTCTCAGTCATCTCTCTCACTCTCTCTCTCTCTCTCTCTCTCTCATATTCTCTGCTATCCTCTGATTTTATGAAATATCTTCTTAAAACTATCGCTCTTTAAAAATTCTCGATAAAAAGAAAGTGAGATAAAGCTTTGAAAACTATAAATAAATACTTTCTCACAGCTGTACATTGTATATACTAAAAAAGTGATATTGATCTATGCATCACTTGTGATCCCCGAAAACAAGTAAAGCAAAGCAGCCAATTAATATTGAATAAACAGCCAGCTTCAAAAAGTATAGAGCGAAGTTAAAGTGTGTGCTGAATGCCGTTTTACGCATGTTGAGTGACAACAGCCGAACTGGCCGGAAATATGCAGTGAAATTTAACACACTCGGACACGTGTCTGACAGAGCTGTGCACCCTCATGTGCAGGCTGCATTTGCCTGTATTTATGTTGCCAGTTTTCTTAGATGAAATCCTCAATGAAAAATTGCATTGAACTTTCATGAATGATGTATGGGAAATCATTTACAAATTAATTAATTTAAGAACTTTTCTTCACCTCATCAACACCAGCAGCAGCAGCGGCACTGACAGTCATCTACGATCAGCTGTTAGCGTTTGTCAATTGTCAAGCGTTCATTAAATAGGTGTAGAGCTTTCGAATAATTTTGTAGTAAGCAGAAGCATTTGAGGGAAGCATGGAGTATGTGAGCGAGACTTCCTGTTTGGTATTTCAAGTATTAAAAAATATGCATATGTAAAAGTAAAAAATTGACATTGAAATATTTTTTTACTGCTCTCTATCACACTTTCTTCGCTGGAACTTCCTTTGGCGGCATTTACATATGTAGGTATGTTTATTTTTACTGTTGGTTCTTTAAAATTTATAGTTTTTTAATGCTTCGCGAGTGCATTCGTTTAGTGAAAGTCTAACAAAACCCATAAATCTTATCAAATGTCAGCTGAGTTATGCAAAAGCTTAGCGCGTGTGATAGGCTGCTTCCGAGCAGTTTTATGTGATCATAAAGTATATTTTCCTCCCTACTGTATACAGTACATACATATGTATACGAATATCTCCAAATTTATGTTGTTATGATTTAATGGGTTATATTCACTTGACTTTCGATTATTTTCTACATATACATACATACACATTGTATATATGTTTATAGAATGTATTATTTTTTATGAGAATTTTCTCCAAAAATAAAATACTCTCGGAGATATGAACCTCTCAATAAGAATTTTACAGCTCTGTATAATAGGCACCCAAAGCTTTGAAGAAGTTTAAAAGTCAGTGAGGAAAATTTCTGCATGGACCGATCGCCTTAAATTGTTCATGCGATCTTCTACGATATATTTGACAATTTAGATAATAATTTAGATTTTTTAACTTAACGCTTTTTTTTGTTGCCTGTGTTGTTGCCTGTGTTCCTCAAGGCCAGACTCTTTTTGAGGGATACTCTTTGCGATCGGCAAGGAAGTCCCAATTTTTCAAAATGAATAACCCTTTATTCAAGCACATTGAACCCTCTCACAGATCCAATCGAAATACCTTTGCGCATTTTTACTTTATCAAAAACTAGTCGCGTACTTTTAGAGATACGAGTAATTAACTGAATATATACATAATAACTGATGTGGTACCAATTTTGCAATTTATAACATTAGTTCGTTCATTTGCAAGTACCATAAATCTTCCGCAGAACATGTCTCTTGAAAACTCGTAGCGCCAATTCATCCGATGTTGTCATCGTCCATGAATCCGCACCATCCGCACCGATGAATGTTAAAAATGTAGCTGCGAAGGGTAGGTTTATAGCTGCAGTGTTTTCTCATTAAAAAACTTGAATAATACATTTTAATATATTTTAAACCACAACTTTGAAACACACCCTTACCAGAAATCAATTATATTATTAACAAAATTAATCCTTAAGGAATTTTAATTCTTTAAACAACTTTTTCTAATTAGCTGTCGCACTTAATTCACGTTCTATATCGTAAGGCATTTACTATTTGGGAAAAAATTAAAAGAACTTTAACTTCACAACTAAGTACAAAACAGAGTGAATTTAGTAGTAAATAGAGTAACACGAACAATGCAAGACTTTTAGGAATATAAATAACGGTATATCAAAATTTTTTATCATTATACTCATCAGCCACCTACAAAAAAGGCAGCGTTTCTAGTTAGCTGTCAACGGCTGTACATATAGTATGAACATAATCTGAATATGCGCTTGTGACTCACACTAATTCCGATTCTGGTACTCTACTATATATTTAATATACTATAACTAATTATTCAACCGACCCTTATCATTTTGTTTATTAATTTATGTATGTATACTTTGTTGCCGAAAGTCACTGAATGCCTACATACTATATATACACTTTCATGTATCTATTTACTATTTAAAGGGTGATTTTTTAAGAGCTTGATAACTTTTTTAAAAAAAAAAACGCATAAAATTTGCAAAATCTCATCGGTTCTTTATTTGAAACGTTAGATTGGTTCATGACATTTACTTTTTGAAGATAATTTCATTTAAATGTTGACCGCGGCTGCGTCTTAGGTGGTCCATTCGGAAAGTCCAATTTTGGGCAACTTTTTCGAGCATTTCGGCCGGAATAGCCCGAATTTCTTCGGAAATGTTGTCTTCCAAAGCTGGAATAGTTGCTGGCTTATTTCTGTAGACTTTAGACTTGACGTAGCCCCACAAAAAATAGTCTAAAGGCGTTAAATCGCATGATCTTGGTGGCCAACTTACGGGTCCATTTCTTGAGATGAATTGTTGTCCGAAGTTTTCCCTCAAAATGGCCATAGAATCGCGAGCTGTGTGGCATGTAGCGCCATCTTGTTGAAACCACATGTCAACCAAGTTCAGTTCTTCCATTTTTGGCAACAAAAAGTTTGTTAGCATCGAACGATAGCGATCGCCATTCACCGTAACGTTGCGTCCAACAGCATCTTTGAAAAAATACGGTCCAATGATTCCACCAGCGTACAAACCACACCAAACAGTGCATTTTTCGGGATGCATGGGCAGTTCTTGAACGGCTTCTGGTTGCTCTTCACCCCAAATGCGGCAATTTTGCTTATTTACGTAGCCATTCAACCAGAAATGAGCCTCATCGCTCATCGGACACGGACGCGAAACACATTTCGAACCGAACACTGATTTTGGTAATAAAATTCAATGATTTGCAAGCGTTGCTCGTTAGTAAGTCTATTCATGATGAAATGTCAAAGCATACTGAGCATCTTTCTCTTTGACACCATGTCTGACATCCCACGTGATCTGTCAAATACTACTGCATGAAAATCCTAACCTCAAAAAAATCACCCTATATATACTTGAATTACGTGGGCATGCCATTAACATAAGCACTACAACGTATAATTTAATATTTGTTCTCAATTTTTTTTCGGCTTTTGTTTACTCTTTGCATTTGCCTTTCTACCGAGCAGTCTCAATGTCACTCAGCGTGAAGAAAAACTATCAGCTGTGTGTTGTTCGCTCGATGAATGATTTTTGGCCTAAAGTTTTATAACTGGTCCTGTGGCGCAATGGATAACGCGTCTGACTACGGATCAGAAGATTCCAGGTTCGACTCCTGGCAGGATCGACATTAGAGATATATTTTTTGTTTAAATTAATATTTAATGAAATAATCATATTATTTGATGCAACTAATGGTATAATTAAATTTAATATGAATTCTTTAAAATATTTTAGTTGTATGATCCATGATGAATAATATATAACTAAATATATAAAATAGTTTTTATTTTTAATTAAAAATTGTGTGCTGATATCATTCGAAGTACAAAATAATCTAAATTCGTTACAAATAATTGTCACACAATTCGATAACCGGTCCTGTGGCGCAATGGATAACGCGTCTGACTACGGATCAGAAGATTCCAGGTTCGACTCCTGGCAGGATCGACATAACCTTACTTTTTATATTCTGATAATTAAAAATATTTGATTTTTAATTTAATAATACTATTAGCGGGATTCTGTAACCAGTCTCTAGTCTCTATTTGAGACATTTTGAGACAAAGTATCAATTTGATACTAGTTACTATTCACTAAACAGTCTCTAGCGTTAGTCTCAAAATATTGAGACATGGTAGTTAGCTGGTCACAAAACTAAAAAGAGCTCTTGCTGCCATTTTCAATGTACTGAATAGAGATCATCATAGATATTAATCGATTGTCGTTTTTTTACATTTTGTAAGCAATTCAAACACGAAAAGGTTAAAAATAAATAAATTTTACATAAATTTCGTAAATATTATGAAACAAAGTCAACATATATTTTTATTTTTATTGATAATTATGTTTTTTGACTATGTTATAGAAAAGTTAATATTTGTTATCGACATATTTATTATCATTCAAGTGTAAAAACATCTCTGAATAATGAAATGTAATAGATTTTGAGACTGTCACTTACAGAATAGCAAAATCGTCTCAAGTCTCAAAAATTGTCTCTAACTCAAAATCTCAAATTTAGAGACTTGATACTGTCTCACGTTACAGAATCGCACGGTATATCTGATTATATTGATATTATACCAAGCACCATGCACTGTAAGGGTACTGAGTATATGTCATTAAACTCAAGCTTCTTCGTATGTTTATGATTAAACCAGTTTGTTTGTTCTATTGGCATTATCCAAAGTTGGTCGAACCGAGACAAATAACATGTAATATGCCAAGTATCCAAATTCCATATTACGTAGATTTTTATACAGTTTCTTTATCTCCAATGAAACATAGCCAGTGACCAAAAATCATCTCCTATTTTCAAAAGAATCTATAAGTTTTAAGGGTTAGAGACCCTTACAACTTATAATAGGTTCTACAAGATGATACACATTACGAAGTAAAAAAAAGTTCGAGTCTTTCATCATTTGCCATTTCAGTAACGATAGCTTGTCCTTAGATCTTGTATTTTTATAGACTGTCAATTTGTATGACAACTAAATGCTGTAGTAGTCCTATCTGCCCAATTTGTCCCAAGATTGTAGCTTTGGTTTTGATCGATCAGTTTGTATGACATCTACATACATATATGCTAAAGTGATCCGCTCTGAAAAATATTTTTTCCGGCATTGTACCGTTGTCTTGGAAAATAATCTATGCCGAATTTTATGAAGATATCTTGTAAAACAAAAAAGTTTTCTATACAAGAATTTAATTTCAGTTTATATTACCATTATATGCTATAGTTGTACGATGTCGGCGGTTCCATGAGCATCTTCGTGGGAAAAGAAGCGTGTGCAAAATTTCAGATCGATATTTCAGGACCTGAAAGACTAGTTTGCATATATACAGACAGACTAACATGGTAAAAATTGGTAGGTCGTCTCGCTGAGAATATATATTATAGGGTATCTAACGTCTCAGTTACAACACACTACATGATGAATTTAAAATACCCTGTTCAGAGCATAAAATATAAATATCACGCGCATAGCTATTGAAATTCAAGCAAAATAATCGTACACATTGAGGTTATCTACGTTTGCTAAAATACGGCCATCCAACAACTACAGTACAATGAAGTTAGGGCAGGAAATAAATACCATCTGGTATGTAGTATATGGTGGGTGATAGTAAGGTGAAGTATAGTACATACTTAGTTAGAAGCACAGCATGGCATGTGGCAGCACTGGCATTTTCGGTGACAATGCAAATAACGTAAATGAAAACTTGTATTCGCATGCTGGCACAAAGGCACGACGACGATTCTCTCCTTCGCATTTCGTCCTGTTTTTGCGCTAAAATATGGAAAAGTCAAAGGGTGTGTGCGCCTTGGGTCAGTTTTGTTGGCAAAGGGTTTATATAAATGTACATGCATATATGTATATGTATATGCATATGCTGTGCATAACTGGGTGCGATGGAATTTATTTTTATATGAATAAATATTTTTGTATGAATGTTCAGTGAAATGAGAATGTGCAAAGTACCGGCCATTGTTGGTGGCATCTGATAGCGCAAAATATGGCAAATGAATGGCATAGAAAGGAGTTGCATAGTATGTGTGAAATTATTTTTACTTTATTACAGCTTTGTGGGCGGACAAATGAGTTAAAACTGGACAAATAAAGGCTTTTAACTGGAGATAAGGCAGCTGTGTGGATGTGTAAATAGTTTGCTGACTTCGGCATGAAATTTGCTTATAAAGAAAATTATCATCAGAAAAAAAGTTGGAATAAGCTTTTTTTTACAAGTGAACTGTAAAAATACTACGTATACGTATGTATGTATGTAGTTTAATTAGTTATTGTAGAGACAGTCAGGTAGGGAACACAAACATTTGACATTTCAGAACACTTTGAAAAATACAACATTTAACATTTAAACACCATTTAATTGAAGAAATAGTGGTATTGTATGTGTTTGCGAAACTATTGTATTGTGCCTCAAAACCACATTTTTAATTCTACCAAACAATTATATCCGCCGATTAGTTAAACACATTAAAACGAAATTGAATCAACATTTAAACTTTTTTTAATACCGAATTTATAAATTAAAAACAATGGTATTGACCAAATATCAAAAATTAAAAAAAAATATCGAATTCCAAATTTTTTTTTTTATCCAAATTTAAGATTTAAAAACATTTATTTCAAGTTTTAAAATTGAAAATTCAAAAAGTTGGGTTTGTTCTGAAATTGCAGTTTTGAATTTTAAATTTTTTCGCGCTAGCGTACATAGTTTTACCATTTTGGTTAAATTGTAGAAAGTAAATCACATTTTTAATAAAATGTCAATATATGTAGGTATGTACTTTAAATATTATTTACATTTTCTTACTCTTAATTATAGTTTTTTAGTTAAAAATATGTAAATATTTAATTTTTACCTCTTTACATTCCAGCTTTTATACATATAAAAAATAATATTTTTATTTGGTACTCCAATTTTTTAATTAAATAGAATTTCATAAATTTTTGCTTGTGATTTTGGAATTAAGTATCAAATTTCCCATATTTAATACAACATTTTTAAATTTAAAAATAAACATAGGTATATGTATGTATGTATGTACATATGTATGCATATTATTAAAAAACAATATTCAATATGTTTAACTAGTACATATGTATGTGGGTATCTTTGACTTACCTCACAAAATTCCAATCTGATTAGTTTATTTAATCCGTCAATGTAGTTGCTAACGGGATGCAAATAAAATAAATTTAGTTGTTTATTATTACACTAATAGTCATTATTGTTTATTAATTTTAGCACACAATTTTATAATTGTAACTCTTTGAATTGATTGAGTTGAGGTTATTAATTTAAATACACAAATTTATTTTTTTATTGCTACACTTTCACTGTAATTCTAGCACATTCAATATGCAGCTTGGCAACTTTCAAAAGTAGGCAAGTCAGAGTAGTATCGACTTGTAATTATTTGCACGTTTTATACACGCCAAACTATTTTCTTAAAAAAAAAAACTTTATTATTGAATTTAACAATGCTAATTTTTTATTTAAATGGAATAGAATACTTTTAAGCTTTTACCACTAGTGCACCTATAAATTTTAAATAATGTTAACCTTAATACATAATAATACATACATATATACATTTGTATTACATACGCAAAAAGTAAATAAATTTCCATTGCCTTAAATTTATTAATAGTCCTCGGAGGAGAAATAAGCAAAGATTCTATTTTCCTCATATAAATATACTATATATATGTATATGTATGTATATATGTATAATATACATATATAATACATATATTATATCTCAAACTATTTTTATAAACAGGTTTTAATTGCTACTTTTGTGTTTCAAAGTTTGCTAATAATAAGTCTGTATATACGCGAACCAAAACTTTAGATTTTGAATTTTTGATCTCAAGAATTTGCACATATCTTTTTATTCCAAAAAAGCAGTTCATTTGTCGGAGCTAATGATATCTCTTATAACTATCGTGGTCAGCTGGTCAAAGTAACCGATCAAAATCAAGCCCTTCTATAGAAAACTTTTGTATTTGATAAGATATCATCTAAAAATTTGTCATACTATACTTTGTTGTTCACAACCCTACAATGTCGGAACAAAAGTTAAGATCGCACCACTATAACATACATATATGTACATATGTACATACATATTTACCAGTCGTATAAAATGAGCTATCAAAATTATGTTCGGGGAAACTTTAGTATACCATCCCACGATTTCAGGGTTAAAAGTGGTATCGTTGGATAGGGCTGATGCTCCAGATTAAGAAAATATAATTATAGCCGCCGCAAACTTATAGTTTTCGAGATATTTATGTTATTATAGAAGTACCGTATGTACCAGCCGGGGGAAGCAAAGGAAGAGGAAGACCTCCACTTCGTTGGAAGGACCAAGTGGAGAAGGACCTGGCTTCGCTTGAAATATCCAATTGGCGCCACATAGCGAAAAGAAGAAACGACTGACGCGCGGTTGTTAACTCGGCTATAATCGCGTAAGTTGTGTCTACGCCAATTAAGAAGAAGAAGAAGTACCATATGTACATATGTATGTATGTATGTATGTATGTATGTATGTACATATGTATACGTACATATATGGAAAACTTTTTTAATTGACGAAATATATTCACTATTTTTTTATTTATTTTAACAAATTTTTCTTTTATTGAAATGTTACAACTTAGAACTTTTACCGTTAACATAATTTTGTTTTAAATATTTTCAATAATCCTTAATATATATACGTTTGTTTGTTAGTGTGTCGCTTTTTGTCTACATACATATGTATGTATGTACTTCATATGTATATACTTCTATCTACAATATACGCCCGCTTTGTATATTTACATCTCTATCTTGTGTGCATTTTCTTCTTCTTACATACATTTTCACTTCTTCATGCTCGGATTCAATTACATATTTGTATGCAACTATGTATCATATCATAATGTATGTAAGTATATTTACTTTAATTAAATACGTACGATTTCTAACTACTTATGCACAAATTTATTTAGATGTATGTACATATGTTTATACACACTGCTACACCAATGATTGTAACCGAATTTAAGAAAACCAATTGGAAACTAATTTTAGTCAACAAAATAACTGGCAACTGGCCATGTCTTCGATTCGCTTTACTTTCTTTTGCTTCACTGTAACGCGAGGTACTTAAATTAGAAATACTCACAGAATTTAATATTTTTCACAATTATTTTACATTAATATACACAATTGTACCAGATTTATTACTGCAGCCTCCAAATCTAGTGGAAGCGGTTTACAAAATCACAATTTTCTGAAACCAAGTACATACTCAGCTGCCTGCATTTTAGCTGGGGCTGCAGAAATGTTCTTTTTTCGTTTTGGCTCGCCTTTCTTTCTGCCGTATGTTTTAGTTCCTTATTCACTTGTCACCGCATAAAATTGCACTTAGAAAATATTTTATTTGTATAAATTATTGCTTGCATTTATTTAATATAACTATTTTTGTTTACTTTCAATGCACCTTATTGCAGAAAATGCTTTGCAAAAGTATACTTTTCTTATTACACAAATTTTAATTTCACCTTCGTCTGCTGCATTCACCAAACAACTAACCATAGAAGCGAGAAAATGTACGACGACTGCAAAGACAACGCCAACCAGAGCAGCAGCAGCGAAATCGACAGTATATCGTTGACGTTGACTGCGTTTGTCATTCAGCCGTAGAGAACTTACCGTAGCAAAAAAAACTCACAAAATGACAACAACGACGATGTTAGCGTTAAGTCAGACGGTGACAGCGAGGCATTGCACATACATATGCATGTAAACACCAACGACAGACAATTGTTTTGTACGTGCGCGAACTCAACACCCGTTAAAATCAATGAAGAATATAGCAAAATTAAACGCTGCTTCGTACGCGTAATGGCATTAAATGTACTATATGGTAATAATTATGTACTAAAAGTTGACAACAATTGGAAAATACGATTATATTCGTTGTTTACGATGCGGCGTGATAAGCTGTAAATTTTCTCGCTTCGCTGCAGCGACAGTAGTTGGTGCATAATTGGAAATATTTATGTATATTTATCAAAGTAAGAAATTCACCACAATAATATCTCACAGATACAAGTGTAGTGTTGCTGTGGTATGTTTGTGAATACTTACAAAGAATTAACCGGTTACTTTGCTTAAGTTATTAGTATGAGTACATACATACATTTCCTCCTTTTCAGATAATATTATTATAAGTAATAAATGAAGCTATTAAACAGTACAAAATAAAAGTATGTATATGCTGTATATATAAAAGCATATTATAAAAGAAAAAGAAACAACGAGTACACCTGCAGTAATGGCCAGAAATGTTAAATACTTATTTGTATAAATAATATATAATTAAAACAAGTTTCGTTTCATGGTCTCGACTGAACATTAATTTCGAAATTCCCTGACTTTTCCATAACTTTTCACTGACCGAAAACAAAATTCCAGAACCCACAAAAAATAATTGTTATTAAAAAATTCGTTATAATTGTAAATTATTTATTTTAAAAGTAATTTTTGTTTGCTATAATTTACAACTAATACCCGGAATTGAGTAAGAATTTGGAACTATCAATTATTTCATACTTTTTCTCAGATTTCCAACTATCCATAAAAGATCAGTTTCTTTCGATCAAAGGTTTATATCTTTTGAAAATCCAATAATTACTATTATTATCAATGAGTTAGAAGTTAAACTTCTTTTTTTATTATTAATTCTCCATACAGTCAGTTTTGTTAGGAGATATACCTTTTAAAAAGCAGTTGCTCAATCTTGACATTGCGTCCGTCCTAAAAAAACTGACGTTAAAAACACCGGATCTTGACATCTTTGGCATTTTTAGACCAATAACGTACATTTATATCCATTTGTTGTTTTTTCGCTATCTTATTCGGAGACTCGTCGAACCCTGCAGGCAGAAAATCACATTGTAGTCGTTCTTCTACTAAAATATTTTTAAAATGAGGAGCGATGGCAAATAATATTAAATATCCAATTTTGTATCTCTGTAATGGCATTTTTGAGCTATTACACTGTCTGGAAAGAGTCGAGGAAAAAGCTTCACTTGTTGTCCAGCTGAGCGCAGGGATGAATGTGTCATAATAGCTGAAATAGTCCATAGTATTTCTGATTTAGTAACTTCGTCTTTTACAAGGAAGAGTTATATTGGTCTTTGATTTAAAGAGTGAATTACTGAATTCACAGTTATTAATGGAGTTGTAGATGCTTGAGAACTACTATTCATAGAGTTTATAGATGTTAAGGGACTTTCAGATATTGGCGGATGAGCAATAATGGCTGTATTTGCTGGAGTCAGAGATCTCGGTGGAGACAAGAATATTGTAATTCCAATAGCTTTAGTAGAAGCATTCATTGTTTTTTTTTTTTTTGTGTTTATCTCCATTCATGTGACTTACTAAAGCCTGTCGTCCCATATTACTTAGATTAATGACCTTGACGCAGAATGATTATTACTTTTAACTTTATCAATTCATTAACTAAAAGCAGGATCTGATAACCAGTCAACTTGAAGAGTAGTTTTTTTGTATATTTAGTTTTATCTTGATGAAAACATGTTAACCTAAAAAAAAAGAAAATATAATAAATTTTATCATTATACAAAGGGTAATAACCTGATTCCATGGATTCTATTTGAGATAAAATAAATCAATTTAGTAAAAGTTGTTTATTAAACATCAGTATACTAAGACGAAGAAAATGACACAATATTTATTTGAGTGTTGGAAACCTTAGAATGAAAGTATATTTTACCTTTGCATAAAAAACTACTACTAACTAAAAATAGTTTAATAATTATAATAATTAAAAGACAATTAAATTAAACGATTTAATATAACCACCTCAGTCTGTCTGTTTACTTTGCATACATTTACGAAGTATGTATACAAATAATACCTGGTTTTCAACGAATTTTCATGAGAGCGTCGTTTTTTTTTTATTAGTTCCTAGTCAACTGTTAAGCAGCAGTGTAGCTGGTTCAAATAACGCGAGAATTTAAAACATCATCTCAATTTCGAATTGAAAAATCTTTTAAATGCTGTAGACATAATAAAAAATAAATTATAAATTTCCCTGACCCAAGTTAAAATTCCCTGAAATTTCCAGGTTTTCCAGGACAATCGCCACCCTGCGTTTATTTGGTATACATTCATATCTATATTTTAATAATTATTATGTTAATATTCAATATTATCGAGTCTTTTTTAGCAAATATAGTATGTATACTATATGTATGTATAAGTATTGAGTATAATGAAATAAGAAGAGCTTACAAAAAACGCAAAGGAAAATATTAAAACAAACACAAATCCAGTTAACAAACTAAATGACGTATTACATAACCAATGCATAGGTATTGAAAAAAGCGTACATAAATAAATAAGTTTAACTGATTTATTAAAATCAAATGTTACTCCAAATGAACAAGTCTTTTGATTTAGGCGTCCGAATCCTCGCTATTACCGCCAGCATCATAATAGTCGACGTCATCATCATCCTCGTCGTCGTCATCATCAGCACCGCCATTATTACGCCTATTACTTCGTCCAAATATATGGTCTTCCTCATCATAATAAACATCATCAGAGGAATCGTCACAGCCGGATACGCTAGAGTCATCGTCATCAAAAGTGTGAATGTAACCTTGCTGAATGCCTTTAAGAAAATAGAAAAAATAAAATAAATACTTAAATAAAAAACAAGTTTTCTTTATTACTTACCCATACGCATGTGCCGCATACCCAATGCCATGGCATCCATGTCTTCATGATCAAAGGAATCCTTATAGTCCTCATTATCATCGTCCTCATCGGGATAATCATTTGTATAATAGTTTTCATTATTTGAATCCTCCGAATCCTCATCTTCGTCGTCATCATTAAAACGATCTTCGTAGATTAGATCATCGTATGGGCGAATGCTGTAAAATTAGAGTTTTTGCAATAATAAGTAGCTTTAAAATATACGATGGATTACGATATAGAAGGAATCGATCAAAATCAAGTTGTTGTATGCACAACTTTTTTATTTGTCATGACATCTTTACTAAATTTCGCATGGATTATTGTCCATGCAACGGTCCATTCAAACAGATAGATTTAAATCAAGTTATTGAATGGAAACTTTCTATTTGGAATATCTTGACGAAACTTGGTCTGGAATATTTTCCAGAGCAACTGTATAATTATCGAATACATTTCTCAAAACGACCCAAAATATCATATAGGTGCCATACTAACTAAACGATCGAAATGAAGTTCTTGTAGGGAAACTTTTTTATTTATGAAGGGATATATAGCTTCAGTGCAACCAGAATTAATGTTTTTTATTGCTTTTGTTGAGTTATTCAGGAAATACTCTTGAAATAAAGAATTTCGACTAGTTTGCCACAACAAATGTTAGGTAATGTGGCTGATCTCAAGAGAAAGGATTGCACTGGGACTGATTATTACCAGCACTTTGCGAAATTTTCATACTATGTTCTATTTTAGGCACAATTTTTCGCAATTTTTTGGAAAAAAATCGGTAATAAAAACTCAAATTTATTAAAATAAGCTTTGCTGCACAATTTATGTTGATGTTTTATAAGTAAATGAAAATAAAAACTTGGCACAACCAAAGAACTCACAACGCATTTCCTTGCCAAAGTCTTAAGCAGTGAATAAAACAAACTTTTTTGTTTTTGGTTATCTCATTATATGTATTATATATGTCATAGATTTATATTTCGTGATTTAAATAAAAAAACGCAATCAAACATTTATATTAATGCGACATTTAATTGCTTACTCTATTCATATATGCTAAATTGTGTAAATTTAAATTTTGCGTTGCGTAAAAACAAATGTAATATAATTTTACTTATATGTAATATAGTTTTTGTATTTTTATCTCTTCTATAATCTTTTAATTAGAAATTTTTAAATTATTTGTAAACTTTTTCAATACGCCTTGAATTGTTTATGTTTGCTTTAATTATTTTTCTGCGTTTTTGGCTGTATAAAACCAAGTATTTATTTTCAATTACTCAGTAAGCACACATACACACAAATTACCATTGTAATAAAATGTAAAAACATACTCATATAAAAAAAAATTAACATATTGTTTACACCTATGTAAGATAAGGCATATTACAAACATTACTTAGCATTACAAATTTAAAACTATACATTATTTTTCTACGTTTTGCAATATTTTTGGCCTACACAATGCAACTGTGCGCTTATTTTTGCTTAAGTATCAGGATTGATGATTACTTCAAACACACAAAAACATACAATAATTGCACCAGACGTAGTTTTTAGAGTAGTGTGCAAGAAGGACTGTTCATTATTTTGATAAATATTACCGCTTAATGTTAAAATTAAAAAGCACTTGTTAAATGAAAACATAAATGAAGTTAATGATTGATATACGTTGCTGTTTTTAATTCGTATAAATTTTTGTAATTTTGGCAGAAAACATTCAATATGGAATGATACAAGCGAATATTTATATGGAAAAATATAAAAATTATTAAATTTTGGAATATGAACGAAACGAATTTGAAATTAGATAAAAAAAAATATTCGGACTCAAACTTTCCACCAAAACGAGATAAATCACGTTTTGATTTTTTATGAAAATTTAACGGTAAGCCTATATGTGTGCGTTTAAATTATTTCTATCATAAACTAACTTCTTTATTTTTTACTTTTTTGTTTATAATAGTTCTTATATTGGCTTTTGTATGCATTTTGTTTGTGTTAAGTTCCAAATATCATTGTTGTTGCACTCTGCCAACAGCCATTTTGTTAAATTGTTAGCAATGTTTTGTTGTCGCACTGCTGCCTGTGTGTGTGTTTACCACCAATATCCTTCGCTGTTCAAAATTATAGGGCATCTTTGGCCAAATTGTTAACATCACACAATTTATTAACTTTCTCAATTACCAATAGCAGTAGTTGTAGCTAGTGTTGTTGTGGTAGTAATTAAACGGATAGTACAACCTTAATAAATACACAACAATTTGCATCAATTTTACTATACATTTATATGTGTAATTAGTACGCATGTATGCATATTTATGCATAATTATGTGTATGAACCGACAAATGCACGGCTGATTTTCTTTGCGTTCCCTTATTTCACGTTTGAAAAGGAAAAATATTTTTTTTTTAATTATTTAGCAATATAAGGCGTACGCTTCTCTGGCAATTTACTGTTTTATCAACTTTACCATTATCCATTTATCCAAGTACACATACAAACACACACATATATGTACATACATATAAACATAAATATCTATATATAATTCCACCCCTGCCTTGACTTATTTGTTCATTTAGATATTTTTTGTGTTTTTGGCAAATAAACAAGCGCTCCGATTTATATGAAACGACTGGTGAGCAATATCTGCTCGATATGCAAAACGAACCTTAAATAGTTATCGTCCATCATATCAGCATATTCCACTTGCAATTCATTCTCTGGCAAATACAAATCATATACGTAGCCTGTGTCAGAGTCAGTCGCTTGCTGTGCATTATGCGTGTCATGTGCGGGGAAATGCTGCGCATCCCCATCTATTGTCTGTCTTTGTTGTTGTTGTGCAACATTCTGTGACAAATGTGCTTGTCCATCTGCCGTAGCGGACGTTGGCACGTTGTCTGTTTGTGCGCCAGCCTCTTGCTTTTCAATATCGACAATTGTCACTTCTTTTGCCGCTTCAGCTGCATTTGCGTCTTCTAGTGTGGTACGCATACAATTGACTACACGGAACCGGCTCTCGTGCAATGCTTGCCGCATTTCCTGCCTTGCACGTTCGGTATGATTACTAGGTGGTCGCATAGATTTCTGTAGCACAAGTTCTTTGGCAGCTTCTTTTGTAAGTCGCGCCAACTGCGTAGTAGCGCCATCATCCTAAATTTGAAAAAATTTTAAATAAATCCTTCTAATAATTTTTGTATTCCCTTTTTTATTTTAAATAAACAACATGTATGTATATAATTTATGTATCAAATTATACGTTAAATATTTTACCTGATCCTGTATTGTGCCCGCAAATTTGAGTATTGTTGATACTTCGCCGTCTTTGTCACTTAAAGCCCCATTAACACCAGTGCCTACCCCTGCAACAGTACCTGCTGCCTCTTCCGTTGCTTCCTCTCCGGTGTTATCTTCTAAACGGCGTCGTTTCTTGCTATTTAATATGAATGCACTAAGCGGCTCTTCATCAATTCTACGTTTTATACGAACAACGGCTGGCATTTTTAACAAAAACACTTAACTTTCTCTTTTTAACTTATATTAATTTATAAAAAAATGTGTATGTCTAGACGAATCCTGACTTCAACCGTTTTAAAGTATATGCAGCGAAAAACGAGACAAGCCAAGGAAATTCCAACAAAGAAATGTGCGACCTTTTTGCGTAACCAGTGTGGCCCAGCAGGTATTACCATTGCCTTTGAAAATGGAATAGCTTTGTTTGTTTTTCTTTCGTTTCTTTTTCATTTTTTTTTTAATTTTTATTAAAAAAAACAACAACTAACCTTAGGTAAGAAACGTAAACATTTATCCGAGATTAGTTACATCAAAATATTTTTTTTTAATGTTTCCGTAAATATGTAAATAAATTTTTGAAGATTTGTTAATAATAAAAGATTTATAAATTCTTAAGAATAGCTAGCGGCTTTCATTTTTTTGCGAAGTTAAAAATATACTTTCAATCATTCAAGTTCAAGTTTTTCTTGATCTTACTTTTATCAGAATCCGAAGGCCGTCAACGCAAAAAGTAGTACGACGCGAAAGAACTCTGAACACTTCGTTGTTGGATCGACCAGGCTTACTTTTTTGAAGCACGGCCAAAGGGCTGCAATACAAAATGGGTGTGCAAAATAATTTTTACAACATACTTTTTTCACAAAGAACGCAGTAGAAATTCATATCTTAAATATATTTCAAGCACACAATATTACTGAAAAACCCTACATGTTGGGGAAAAGGGATTTCCTGGCCTTACCTGGAGTAAACTGCATGCCTTTATTTATTGTTTAAATACATTTAAAAACATATTCTAAGATATTGTACAAAAATAGGATCATATTTTCCGAAAAGCAGCTGTTCTGAATATTTACCAAATATTTATAAATGTATGGATATGCGCCAGTTCTTGTAATTCTTATAGAAATACGTTTACTTTACAAATTTAGTAATATGTATTTGTACAAAAAATATTGTTGTAAAAAATCAGTAGGTAGACTATCCTGCTCTTGCAAGATTGCACGATGACACAAAATGCAAAACCCTATGCCGAAATATGCAAAGCAGAATCTAGTGATATAAGAACATCTGATTCAGTCAGTTCATTGTGAATGACTATTATGCATGACTGTTGTGAATTGGCGCAATTTCTGCATTCATTCTTAACAAAAAAACTGAAACAAATCTTTATAATTTAAGTAGAAATTATAAAATCTATTTAAAACTTACCTTGCTCAACAATTTAACGACGAAATGTGTCTTTATGTAAAACGGCAGCTTAAACCGGGTTGCAATTCTATTTTTGCGTGACATTGCACAAAAAACATGAGTTTTAGTCTGACATATTTTACGGCCATTGCAAATATTTTTCTGTGTGTCTTGTTTTGTCGTTGCACCAATTGGAAAATTTAAAATTCGTGCAATACGTGCACCGCGTAAGGATTTTGCAAGAGCAAGAGAACTCCCCTACTGATTTCTGTTCTCAAACATGCATCACTGACACTAAGTGCTGTCCATCATTCACCTAAGCACTAACTGACAGCTGTGAATTGTCAGATTTGACATTTCATAAAATTTATTGTTGGGGCTTTTCATTACGTGCCCCTGCTGTTCCAGCTAATTTTCATTAAGATTTTTCGTTTTTCTTTTACACGCGGGTAGGTTCAATTCCATCGCGGATAAGTTAATAACGATTCGCGTATTGGCACTAGTAACACAAGGCGAATTAAACGTATAACTGTGCAATGATGGCTATGTCAGCTATGAATGTTATGATCAAGCGATCCGCCACTGCTGGATTACAAATGTTGCGACCCCAAGCTATTGCTGCAGTTGGATCCACTTTGGGCAGGTGAGCAGAGAATACACCTAATGTACTAAGTTTTCTATATGCTCCCATTAATGTGGTAAAATTGCATGATAACAATACCTACGTTAAAAACTAGCTAAAAAAAACAATAAAGAGCTTACATAATCAATGAAAAAAGTGTAGACAACGGGAAGGCATATTCTTGTATGTAGTAGAAAGTATTTGCGGTATACATTTATGTTTACTATTTAATTTAAAAATTGTGTGGAATAATGACAAGTACAAATTTTCGCCATATAAACTATAATTTCATCTACATATGTACATATGTATATACTTTTTATGCAGTAAGTAATCTAATTAAAAATAATAATTTTCGTTGTATCCAATAGTGACAAGCAGCAAATCCGCGGCGCAGCAAAATGGTATCCAGATCCAGAATTCATGAAACAATTCAGTGGTCCTGTCATGTATCCAGATGAATCCACAGCCTTAATGAAGCTACCGCCATGGAATAGTTAGTATCTCGAACAGTTGGATATATGTTTATTTATAAATTTTTTGATTTGATTCCCTACCTTTATTTAGGCAAAATTATGCCTGTGGAAAAGTCCGTGCGTAATTTGACAATTAATTTTGGACCACAACATCCAGCAGCTCACGGTGTGTTACGTTTAGTTTTGGAACTGGATGGTGAGGTATGATTATATATATATATATGTAATTTTTGCATAAATCTCTTATTGACAATGTACTTATTGCAGACCGTAATGCGTGCTGATCCCCATATTGGTTTGTTGCATCGTGGTACCGAAAAGTTGATTGAATACAAAACCTACACGCAGGCATTACCATACTTCGACCGTCTTGATTACGTATCGATGATGTGCAACGAGCAGTGCTATTCCTTAGCCATAGAGAAACTGTTAAACATTGAAGTGCCAATACGCGCCAAATATATTCGCAGTAGGTTATAGCATAAATAGTTGCGACCAAAATTTGAATTCATATTATTGGCATTTAATCATAGCACTTTTCGCTGAAATTACACGTATCCTCAATCATATTATGGCCGTCGGTACACACGCTTTGGATGTGGGGGCGCTAACACCTTTCTTCTGGCTTTTCGAGGAACGTGAGAAGATGATGGAATTCTATGAGCGTGTATCCGGCGCACGCATGCACGCCGCCTATATACGCCCCGGAGGCGTGTCATTGGTAAGTACTTTTTGACATATTAGCTAATTAATATCATTCTTAATAATTACCCATATAGGATATACCCCTCGGCCTAATGGATGATATTTACGAGTTTGCATCAAAATTTTCCGAACGTTTAGATGAAGTAGAAGATGTGCTCACCACCAACCGTATTTGGGTTCAACGTACTGCTGATATTGGTATTGTTTCGGCTGAAGATGCTTTAAATTATGGCTTCAGTGGCGTTATGCTGCGCGGTTCGGGTATTAAATGGGATTTACGTAAACAGCAACCGTACGATGCATACAATCTAGTTGACTTCGATGTACCAATTGGCACCAAGGGTGATTGTTACGATCGTTATTTATGTCGTGTTGAGGAAATGCGTCAATCGTTGAGAATTATCGATCAGTGTTTGAATCAAATGCCAGCTGGTGAAATTAAGACCGATGATGCTAAAATAACACCACCTTCACGTGCCGAAATGAAGAACTCAATGGAGGCACTCATTCATCATTTCAAACTCTTCACTCAAGGTTATCAAGTACCGCCTGGCGCTACATACACAGCAATTGAAGCACCAAAGGGTGAATTCGGCGTCTACTTGGTGTCGGATGGCTCAAGTCGTCCTTATCGTTGCAAAATTAAGGCACCAGGATTTGCACATTTGGCGGCCTTAGACAAAATCGGCAAACAACATATGTTGGCTGATATTGTGGCGATTATCGGTACACTCGATGTGGTGTTCGGCGAGATCGATCGATAAATACAAATAATTGCTGGCAAAGTTAAATTTTAGTCAAATATAAAGTGTAAAATGAAGTTTTTCTGCAAACTTCTGTGTTAAACAATGAAAAGTTTGTAATAAACAGAGTTTATTGAAACCAAACAATTAGCGAAAAAATTAAAATGTGTATATATGTGTTTTTGTTTTAGCGAGCAATGTTTATTTGTGTCTTTCTATGCGCTTGTGTTGTAGTGTGAAGATGTTACAAGTTTTTATATTATTAATACATACATACATAAGTATGTACACGAGACATACTTTTTTTTTTACAGGCAGTGTTAAAAAAAAATAAATTTTTATAGTTCGAAATTCAAAGTTTGTTCAAAAAAAGTAGAAACATGCAAGCTCCTACTAGATAATTATATTCACAATGCTGAGAAGCTTCCGCAACAAATACGAACGAAATTCAATTAGTTTGTTCGCGCATGTAGGCAGTAAAATCTGCGCTAAACATAGGAAACTCGTCGGTGCTATGGACGCTGTACTCTATGTTACTCTGCTTATCAAAACTGTATTTAATAATTGTGTCAGGGCTATCATAATTTTCTGTAGTATCCACAACTAAATTTAGAAACTTATTCAAAAATGCTTTGGATATATGAATGCGCCTACGTTGTTCCTATTGAAAGTGTATAGTAAGTGTATTTGTGGTTTATATATCAATATATGTATATACTTCTAGAGCTTACAAAAGCTGATATTTGTCGTTTTTTAAAATCGACTTTAGAAATGGCAACACTGTATTCCATGAACAAAACTAGTGCTCCGATCTCAGCAATTTGTTTCTGAGGTTGTACCGCTGCTTTGGACAAAGCCGAATTTTGTGAAGAAATTTTAATCAATAAAAAAAAGTTTCGGGTAAAATTTAGAACAGCATCCCAGGCTTTCGGGGATAAAATGGGTATCGTTGGAAAGGTGACGTTCTCCAGATCACGAAAATATATACATATAGTTGCCGCTGACTTATAGTTTTCAAGATATTTGCGTTTAAAGGTGAAAAACGTCACCTTTCCAACGATATCCATTTTATCCCCGAAAGCCTGGGATGCTATTCTAAATCCTAGCCAAAGTTTCCAAATAAGAACTTGAGTTTGATCGTTTGTTGTTGTAACGGGTTGATATTCCCGTTAGGATGGTAAGGAGTAGATAAGTTGACGTTTCAACGGGGTCGGATCAGAGGTGCATCAGATGAGTACGGTTGGAGTAGGGCATGCAAAGAGGATCATTGCACCCAGTACATACATATATTAGGTATGTTTAACCTTCTACAGTATCCGAAACGAAGCTGTGCAAGGATCACTATCGTTTCTCGCGCCAACTCGAGCTCTTCGTCTGCAATGTGTGGTGGTTTCAAGTACGCCATTCACTGAGAGGGAGTCGGTGAAGGCGTTGATGGCTCCACTGTAAATGGCGGTCAGTGCTTATCAAAAGTTAGTTGCGTCCGAAGTCTGGTTGGCGTATTGTTTGATGCCGCCAACATAGTTGAGGAGCAGCTTCGTCGAGAGAAAAAGACGTGTGAAAAATTTCAGTTCGATACCTCGAAGACTAAGACTCATTCGCGTATATACGTACAGACCGACATGGATAAATCAACTCTGCTCGTCTCTGTCATTTCATCATGGATTTTACAAACTTCGTGGCAAACTTACCCTACTTAGGGTATACAAATATTAAAACTATTTACAAAACAATAAATGCAACAGCAAAATTATAAAAACAAAACACGACAAATAGCAGTACTTTTATAGACCAAAACTGTGTATATGTATACATTTGCTATATTGCATACCTTTTCCAAATCCGTTATATCCCTCAATAATCCCGGTTGATTTACAACGCCATGATCATTTCCGAATCCAATGAAAAATTTTTTTACATTCGATAGATATGCCTTGCACCACCATTTAAATACTGAAGTGGTTTTCATCCAATAAGCAAACTTTCGCTCGCTTATAACATTTACGGAAATGAAGCGGCAACTATTCAATTCGACAATATCGGTTCTAGAAGTAAATTAAAAAAAAAAATAATAATAATAATAAAATTAAAAAAAATAATAATAATAATAAAATTAAAAAAAAAATAATAATAATAAAATTAAAAAAAAAAAATAATAATAATAAAATTAAAAAAAAAAATAATAATAATAAAATTAAAAAAAATAATAATAATAAACTTAAAAAAAAATAAAATTAAAAAAAAATAATAAAATTAAAAAAAAATAAAATTTAAAAAAAAAATAAAATTTAAAAAAAATAATAAAATTAAAAAATCAAAAATAAAATTAAAATTTAAAAAAAAAATGAAGTTTAAAAAAATTATAAAATAAAAAAAAATAATAAAATTAAAAAAAAATAATAAAATTAAAAAAAAAATAATAAAATTAAAAAAAAAATAATAAAATTAAAAAAAAAACAATAATAAAATTTAAAAAGAAATAATAAAATTCAAAAAAAATGTTAAATTGTAAAATAAAAATTAAAAATTAAAAAAAGAAAAAAATAATTAAAAAAAAACAAAATTAAAAAAAAAAATAAAAAAAAATAAATAAAAAATAAAATAAAAAAGAATGCATATTTCGTTTACACGTACACCTGTTCAACCCCCTCATCACTCATTACAGCGCTGGCTTCAGCAGAATAAAGAAGATCTAAATTTCCGAGTTTGGCGCCATAAATAAAAAATCCTTTATCATTTTCTTGAACTTCATCAGATGGATTTGTCGCTGCAAAATCTAGGACCAAAATGTGGTAAGTTTTATATACCAAAGATTAAATTTTGTATTTTTACTTGTTTCACAATAATCTACGAATTCATGATGCAATTTTCCAAGTGCAGATGTCGGCGACATATTTTTAACCAAGGACATGTAAATAATATTCTTATGCCTTATAACAATAATTGGCGTTTCAATAATAAAAAATGGAGCAGTTAAAATACGCAGTAGAACATGACGGCGTGTGATCACTTTCAAGCGTTTATCGCCATTTCCTTTGATATTGTTGCTGTTGTAAATATCCTTTTCAATAACGAACTTTTCCAACATTCTCATGCAATTGACTTGAGAAATTCCATGCTCTTGTGTATGCTTTTTAGTATTTATACGTAGCGGGTAGGCTTCTATATCTGGTGCCTTGAAATATTTCAATGTTTGGCCTGGTCTTTCATGTTCCACTATCTGCCGAAAATTAAGTATAGTTATACCTTCTATATCAAGAACAGGTGATTTCTGCAATGTTTTTTTATCAATTGTATACAATAACATTTTTGCGGCTATATTTGTGAAAAAATATATAATATATTTAAATAAAAATCTGTGAAACTCACTAGACTTTAATTTGAATACTGATGTACCGCTATTTATGGGAAAATTTTATAATTTCCTGGAATTTCAATGAAAAACGTAATCTAAGATAGATTTTTCACAATAGATGGCGCGTTGATGTTGCAAGAGTTGCCATACATATATTAAACATAAATTTAATATAATTGTTACGAACCCTATGTTCAATTGTCAAATGATGAAGTAATGTCCGAAAATGAGCAACTGTCTATATTTAATTTCAAAATAATATTAAAGGATTTGCGTTTTAACTCAGTGTTTAAACTTTTCAGGTTTTCAATAATTTTTTTCTCAATTTACATAACACGTGTTAACGCTAAAGAAGTGATGCAAATCAGTTAACCTTTTAATTAAATTTATTTATTTTGCTTTCTCAAAAATCTTAATTAAAAGTAATTTTTAATACCAAAAAAGGGATTAAAAAAAATGTATCTCAAATAAGGGATAAAAAAAAATTTTCCGTTTTTTTTTTTTTTTTGTTTTTGAAATATTTGCATTTAATGTTGAACAATTGAACCATTTAAAGTACGATTCAGAGTCTAGAATCTATTATATGTAGCAGTCAAGTTATTCAAATTTTCTTTGACTGCTCTCATATGTACCTTTCTGTATGATCGTATATTTTCAGGCATCATCAAATTTATAGTTTGTATAATTATAGATACGGGGAGCGTTCCAAAGTAAACAGGACTTAAAAAAAACAGAACTAATGGTTTTTCGGCAAAATCAATTTATTTTATTCAAAATAGTCTCCTTCTGTTTCAATACAGCTTTTTGCACGGTCCAAAAGCATGTCGAACGAGTGTTTTAGCTCGTTGGCCGGTATGGCCGCCAGTATGCCGGTGCAAGCCTTTTGAATGGCCTCTACATCTGCATAACGCTTTCCTTTCATGGGTAATGGTTAAAATGTGATTTTTGGTCAAATAATCGTCCTTCGAACGGATTCTGAGCAATTTTCTGTCGTCAGTCAATTTGTACGAAACAAACCGTGCACACACCTTTCGTAAGCCCAAATGTTTGGTCAAAATGCGATAAATCGATGTTTCGGAGATGTTCAATTCCTTTTATATGAATTTCAATGATGATTTCGGCTGATTTTTGACGAATTTACGCGCAGTTTCGGTAGAATTTCTGGTGATCACGGATTTTGATTGGCTCACATGTTGATCGCATTTATGTCCTCACGACCACTTTGAAAACGTGGAAACCACTTGTACACTCTGCTACGGGATAGGCAATCATTGCCATAAACTTGTTTCAACAATTAAAACGTTTCGTAAAAGTTTCACCAATTTTAAAACAAAATTTAATGTTGACTTTTTGTTCGAAGCTCATTTTCGCACCGATAACACAAATAAACTGACTATGAAATATCATGAAATTCTCACTGGACAATCGATAAAGATAGAAGATTATAATGCACCAGTCGACATATAGATGACGACCAGGGGCGCTAGATTCAAAAATCCTGTTTACTTTGGAAAGCACCTTGTAGATACTTGTAGGCCTGACAGACGAGCAAAATTAATGCGCATTAAGAAACGCTAATTTTATGGTGACAGACGGCAGAATTTTGCATTTGGACAGCTGATTTTAAAATTTGTTTATTTATTAAAAAAAATGTGAAATAAAGAAGAAAAATTATTACTGGCAATTTTGGTATTCTTGGAAAATCAATATAAATTTATCGAAAAAATTCGTTTATTATTAAATACGTTAAAAGATAACAAAGTGCAATTAAAAGCAATACTGGATTGTAACTCGAAAAAAGGGTGCGAAAAAGTTAAGAATATTGGAAAAATGAGTATTAAACTGCTATCTGAAAATACTAAAATTTGTTTTTGTTAATATACTTGCGCATAATTTAATTTGCAATATATAACTGCTTACCTTTGATGCTGTAGATGTAAAAGAGGCGGCAGACTTCAAGCGACATTTGTCAAAAAATAGCAAAAATCGGTCATTTTTAACCAGTGTTGCCTACTCAAATTTGGTAAATTCAGCTAAATTCACGTAATTTTTGTGCATTACTAATTTGCATTAACATGGGTTAAATGCGCAAGTTAATTCAACTTAAGTCCGATAATGCAAATTAGCACTGTCGTCTGTCAGGGCTATAACCAGAGATAAAGAGATTTTTAACTCCTCTCTAACTGGAAGTGAGAGAGCAATTGCTAAACGTCAAAACCTACTGAACTTTGACCGCTAATCGAGTTCAGTAGGTTTTGACGTTTATCAATTGGAAACGGGCGATAGCCAGATTAAAATCTTACCAAAAAAATATGTAAACGAAGGGATTTCTTGCATCGTTCAAGACCACTTATAAAAAATGTAAAACAATGAAAATTAAATAAATTTGTAAAATTTAAAGGTTTTTGATGAAACGTTTTGTAATTTGAAGCATTATAGTATTATTTTCAATGGAAAATGATTAAAAACATTTAATGATTGAGAGCTAACAAGCTTAAATCCTTTTATTCGGTATTGAAAGGTCAAAAGTCAGTTGTTCTAATATACTTTAAAAAGATTTAAATATTTTCCCCATATAATAAATAACCACTATTTAGTAATAATTATTCGTACTAAATGTTGGGTGTTGGGTTGATAAATGCCCAGAAATTATTATTTTGTTCAATCTGGCTACAATGGAAAATGTTATAAAAAACGCTTATTTTGAGGCGCTCTCACACTGGAATAAGTTAAACATCCCTTTGTTCCTGGCTATAACCTTCTCTCCAACATGTCTTAACATTTTTTTTGGAGTCTGCAAAGTTTACGTGAGAACTGCGTATAAAGAAACTACATATGTTACTGATCTCACCTCTGTTTGCGCACAGTTGTTTCCAAACTTTTGTTTTACCCTGTTTTTAATTGAAACAAACTATTTATACTATTTATTTTGTTTTTATTTGTATCAAATACATACATAATACATTGTGTGGGTGTAAATTGTTTTACATATAGCACTTTTGAAGCACAACAACATTCTCAGCAAATATTCTTAGGAATAAATTTGTTATATAATATAGGACTTATGCATGTATAATTATTATCGATAAATATTTAACGAATCCTTAGGGTATGTTATACAGTACATTTGAAAATGCTTGTGCTTATTGTTTGCTTTTTACACTAATTAATTTTTGTTTCATAATATCGTATAAGTAAAAATCAAAGTATTTTTGTAATCTTTTTTTTATACTTCTTAAATAATAATAATATATAGTTATAAATAAAATTTAAAATCACATAAAAGTGTGTGTTTATTTTTTTTTTCATTTATATGTTTTATATTTATATAACGCTTAATATTACGAATGCTGAATTATTTTCGAACCTATCAATTAAATGTGTTCAAACTTAAAATAAATATATAATTAATATTTTATTAGAAGTGTAGAAGTTAACACCACCAATATAACAAACCACTTAGCTATTACGTAAACAAAATATATGATGGCCCTCACAAGAAGACATAACAATAATTATTATTAAAATTATATTGTTATAAAACAAAGAAGAACGCTAACGTTATTAAATAAGTTTAATAAGCTAAAAATGTAATTGGCATTTTAAGTAAATAAGAAAATGATGTTTAAAAGGAAGTTAAATGAAGATATGTCAGTTTAGTTACTCAGCAGATCGAAAGCAGTTCGCTTGATCTTTTTAAAAACTTTTCGGTCAACGCTATTGAATAAATTGGGGATCCTGGCAGGAGAAGAATTAAAACTCTTTAGTGGACCATAAAAAAAACACAAGCCATTAAATTAAAATTGTATGGTAACTATCCAAGAGAAAAACATTCTGTTGCCATACAATTATCGCGAATTGTGAGTGCGAGAAAAAATCGAACAAAACAGCAGTTAACCATAAATAATAATAATAATCGTGAAACTCACAAGTGTCAGTATTAAAAAAAAAAGAAAACAAAATAAATTTTATCTTCATAATAAATATTTATAAAGAAAGAATTTTTAAAAGTCGACGATATAATATTACGATTTTCAAAAATGGCAGTTAGCAATTTCACTGTTGAAGACAAAGCTCGACTGATAGCGACTTAAACAACAATCTTGAGACCTGAGATAGCTCAAGTAAATAATCAGATGAAAAACTTAAGAATTGCTGCGCAGGTCACAGAGTACGAAATACGAACAATTAATGACTCGATCATATGTAATGAGAATTTAGAAATTCTAAAATCTTTACCAAATTTCTTGGAAAAGTCATATGTCATCTGGAGGGAAGCTGCGAAAAACCCAATGAGTCTTTACGTAGAAGAGTAGGAGATATTTCGGAGCCCTAAGTTTACTCCAAACCATGGCACAGTTCTAAACTTAAGAGTTCATATTTTCTAGGCTAGATTTTGTCTATGCGGAGGGAATTCCAATTCTGATATTACAAAACAGTTGAATATTAAGGATCGGAAAACCGCGCTAAGAACAATCATAACTGGTTTAAATTATCCTTTAAAACAAACACTTTTTATGTTAACACCTACAGATTTGCCAAATGCTCTTGCTAAAGCAATTCACCTTACTTACATTTTTCTAAAAAGAATCAAGAAATTGATCGAAAAACATCACAAATTTAATAGAAATAATTTGAGGTATCCGCAAAGAAATAGTAATTCATATAAATTATATCCCAATCATTCATAACCAATGGAACAATTACAGATGATTAGTAAACCTAGACTTGTGCAAGCAAACTAACAGCAGCAATAATAGGAAGATCGATTATCAACAACCCAGTACACCAAAGCGGCAAAATGAAAGTGCGCAAATACTTAAGCACACAACTTTAACAAAAAATACTAAGAATTAATAATATTAAATTTAGATTTGTCCTATATTCAGCCCTATCACGCAATCCATCGTATACTGTGTTTTCGGGAAAGATACGAAATTGCTATTATACAATTCGAACAGTTCCGAACGTAAGTTCGAAATTCGTAGAAGAAGATTCGTAGAATTTTCATACAGTAAGTTTTTGCTAGCGGAGAAATAAATTAAAAAAAAAAAAGAAAAAATGTAGGTTTTTATTGAATTCGAACTAAAACTATTTTGTTACGAATAAAATAATATTTAAAGCGATTTCCGCAGGTCTAAAGTAATACCACCAAGCAGAAATATGCACTAATGGTTGAGCTATTATAGCAAAAACCTGAAATTTCGCGGGATTTTACCAAGTACCCTAAAGAAAAAGCGGCAACTTTTTGGTATAATATGGCCCAGGAACTGAAGAATCTTGGTCCCCCTATCAAGGATATTTCCAGCTGGAAGAAGAAATATAATAAAAATGTAGTTTTTATTATTGTAAAAGGACAATTTATGATATATGGCAACGTTATGGGCAACATATGCCCTGCAAGACGGAGGTAACAGATTGCACAAGCACATTGAAACATTTTCAGCTGTTCACTAACACTGTTACATATTCTGGAATTTTCAATTAAATGGGATAATACGTAAGTAAGATAGAGAAAAACTATCGACAATCTATTGTAATGTTAACTAGCTAGAATAGAAGAGAATACCCAATTTTTCAAGAAGAAGAAAACGAAAAGCGCAGTTTCAAGAGTGATAAAAACAAAGATTGCGCAATGACGAGTTCAAATTTTGTTCGTTGTTCGTCGTATTGCAGGCATACAAAATCATGAATATCATCAAAAGTTAACATCAATATAAGTGAATATTTTGTAGTGAACATTTACCTACATATTCATTTAATTGAATTTTCATTGTATTCTTTAATTTTGTCTCTTTGCTGTGTTTGTTTCAAATACATATATACTTACATTTATGTAAATAAAAAGATTGAATATTTATATACCAAGTATCAATACCCTAAATGTGTATTTATTGTCTTATTTAATTTTCTTTTTTACTATACATATAGTCACATACTATTGCCCTTACTACCAACAACTTATATTAACCCTTTCGCCCCTACTGGGACAATATGTCCCAGCAAACTTCAAACATGTGTATAACTTTTAATTTTGATCCAATTACGCATTGAAATGTACCCAATAAAGCCTTGAAGTCTTCTTTGATGATCAGTAACCGCATTCCGTTGTTATTGACATCAATTTCCCGTTATCGAATATTTTGCACAGACATTTCGCGAAATTTCATCAGTCACGCGTTGTATTTCAATGTGAAACGTCTATCTGGTTCAGTTTTTATTCGTAATATTCCGCTTGCTTTACGGTTAGGTGTGAATAAAGATAATTCCTTCGAAATTGGAAACGAATTGGATTGAAAAAGGTATGTTTTTTATATTTGTAACTACATTGGGACATATAATCCCAATAATGCATTTGTTTGGGATAATAATATCCCAATATTTGTTTATACCATTAGATGTCTACAAGGAAAAAATTGGGTGAGAACGAAATTGCTGATTATTTTTTACAAGAGGATAGCCACGATATGGCCGATGATTTTAGTGCCTCTGAGTCTAGCTATGAACCATCGGATGACGATGACGAAGATACGCAAGTTCCTGTAGCAAACGCTAAATATGTAAGCAAATCAGGTGATGAGTCTTCTTCTGAATCGGAGTTGGCTGACGATGACGGTCAAGTTTTAGGCGATCATCTTAATTCTTTAGAGAACAGTGAGGATCAGCCATTAGGCAATAAATGTAGCTGGACAAAGTTTGACGCCGGCGTCATTTTCGAACCGAAGTATAAGTTATTATATTGCGCTCGAATGCAGCATTGCAACAACACAGCTTAGCGTATGTCATCACCACTCAACCTTTCGACAGTGGCGCTTAGCAACATCAACACCTCGCGCATATGTTTTCTAAGATGTCCAACAACGGAACAGTCCGGCGCTTAAGAACACTGCGCAGGCAATTAACCTTGCCCATGTGTTTGCCTAGCAACATCGCAACGACGCAGGATAGCGCGTAATTCTATCACCACCTAACAACAGCAACACCTCGCGCAAGTTGTGTCGTCAAACGACTCCACCACTTTCAAACTTGTCGATATATCAAAAAAGACAAGTATTTTCTAAATATTTTTCATTGCTCTAAAATGTAAGTTGAATCTTCAGATTCAACTACATACATACATATTAATATGCATAAATACATAAATAAAGAAAAATGCATAAGCAATATTCATCTTTTAAATTCCTTTAAAAATGAAATCCAATGCCACTGTTATTATTTGATATGTTTATTTAAGATATGCCGGGTCGTTGATGCTGAGGAATGTCAAGTCAGCACAACGGCTCCAAGTAAATTTAGCAAATAAGATTTTTATAAAGGTTAAAATGATTAATAATAAACTGAACGGCAAGCCGCACAGTACGGAAAAAGTCAGTTTTTTATTCAAACAGATTATACGTAATTTCCGATAAATTCATTAAAAAAAAATAAAAATAAAAATAAAAAAATAAAAAATATGGCAGAGCAAATGGAAATGCTAACTCGATGCTTAGCATCTTTAACACAGATAGCTGCACAAAATGCAGCAATAAATCAACTTAGAATTAGGCAAAGAGTCGAAAAAGACTTAAGATATGTATCTCCCTTTGAAGGAATTGACAACAAGTACAAAATAGGGGACCAGAACCCATGGACGTAGACACAATGAGTAGGAGAGGTGATCCACAAGAATCAATCACGAACGAGGAGTTTTTTACAAATTAGCCTCGGAATCATCAAACAAAATTATAATAATATTAAAACCATTGATATCGAAAAAATGACAATAATTTTGAAAAATGGTGTGAATCTTCCATTCTATATGAAAACTATGCAAGAGCAAGTTTATTCATTAAATATAAGTGAAGTAAAGAACATCAACCTTGATCATTTAAAATCAAATGAGAAAAAGGAAATCGAAAAATTATTAAATCATTTCAATAAACTTATAGAAGGGGACAAGCTATAGGAGGTTAAACCAATTGACTGTAGACGATAAGTATCCTCTACCGAATATTGAAGGAATCTTAGATAAATTGGGCAAAGCACTATAGATCTAGCAAAAGGTTATCATCAGATTTTAATGGCAGAAAGGGTCATCTAGAAAACAGCTTTTGTCACTCCGGCAGGACTATATGAATACGTCCGAATGCCTTTCGGGTTGAAAAATGCCCCAGCTGCTTTTCAGAGATTTATGAATGACATATTGAGGGAATATATAATTAAAATATGTGTCGTATATTTAGATGACATATTAATTTTTTCAATTTCATTAGAAGAGCACATAAACTCATTAAAAAATTTTTTTTTTGAAACTACAAGAGAATAAATTAAAAACACAGGAAATGCAGACATTGAGAGACTGCACTCAAATTTGTTGGAAAAACTAACAGGAATTGAGGACTCTAGTCTTTCAACAGAAATGAGGATACAAATTGTTATATGCAACTATAACGATAGGTACCACTCAACTATCAAATGTTCTACAAGGGACGCCAAAGAAAACATTTGTCCATCCATATTACAAGATAGAATAAAAACAGTAAAACAGAAAACAATAGCCAAATTAAATCAAAACAGAGAAGAATATATAGAAAACAGACAAACAGGACCAATTAAAAACTACAAAAGAGTACGGCATAAAGATCAACCATATTTCAGAATATTTCCCTTACAAAACGTCCATCCGGCAAATATAAAAAGACCAATGAAATTGGCAAACATAGAAAATAAAAATGAGAACTATGACTATTCATTCAGTCTATTTAATTTAATTTATTTTCTACATATATAAGTTATCACGAGAAAACGACACACCTTAAAGTTATCGCAAGGAAACGACACACCCTAATTCCCGTCGTAATAAGAGCCTACCACTCTGCACATATCGCTAAGTTAGCACATTTTGCGTGAGAACATTGGCCAAGTATCAAAGTAAACTAACACCATGCACGAGGCGCAAGATCAGCAAAACGTCAGCAAAGGAGCCACGACGCGATGCGGGTTGGTGACTTGAGCTAAGTTAGGGATAATTATAAGTTTCACTTTATACTTGACAGCTAAGCCGAGATGACGGCAAATAAAGGAATTTTGAATTAAACATTACATTTGAATAACTGGCGCCCAACGTGGGGCCCGCAAATGAAAAGTTTAATAGAAAAATATAAAGTTCTTAACTCGACTCGTGTAACTACGACAGCTGGCTCACTTAAAATCAACAACAATCAACTACTTGGACTCAACGTGGACTTAAAGAAGAGACAACCTTTGGCCCGATCAACTAACCGGAAAAACCTGAACCTAATCTTAATCTATTCAAATCCAATGGAAGGGTAAGTGAGATGCTCGTTTCCTGGAATAAATATAGCAATAATTGTGAATAAAATAAAAGAAAGTGACAGAACAAAAATTAATGAGTGAAGGTCTGGAAGACCTTTTTAGAAATTTAAAGTTAGGAAGTCAGAAAGCAAATATGAACACAGAACAAATAAGCGAGTTAATTAAGGCGGAAGTTAGAAGTGCTTTGGCAGCACAAAGGTTGGAGTTCGATAGGAAGTTAGGAGCAATCCAAAACCAGGTGACGGGCAGCAGACCAAAGGTAGAAAAATATCTAAAGGTATCTGTAAATTCACTAGTGACAAGTGACATAACGCTTGATGCGATCAAATCACTTCCCGAATTTCATGGTCACATAGGCACATATGTGTCATGGCGCGAGGCGGCGCATAACGCTTATGAACTGTTGAAAAGGTACGATGGCAGTGAACGACACTACCAAGCAGTTACCATTTTGAGGAACAAAATAAGAGGGGCTGCCGATGCGGTCCTCTCATCATTTAGTACTGTGATGAATTTTAATGCCATTATAGCACGTTTAGATTTTACGTACGTATTTAAAAATAAGATTTTTATAAAGAATAAAATGATTAATACTAAACTGAACGGCAAGCCGCACAGTACGGAAAAAGTCAGTTTTTTTATTCAAACAGATTATATGTAATTTCCGATAAATTACATATAATATCGTAATTCGCATGTGTATGCAGTCTAAACCGCCCAGCAACAGCTCTACCGTGTGCATGGGTTAGCCAAGCAGCCCGCCAACAGCCCAACTCGGCGCACGAGTTCATCGCTTGCCTAACAACAGCTTCACCATGAGCTTGGGTTAGTTAGGTAACCCAGCAACAGTATAATAAAGCGCATAAGATCACTGCGCGCAACAATAACAACAACACCTGAAAACCATTAGACGATAGGGTGTTTAAGGCTGCGCTGTTAGCATAGCAGGACAGTTCTTCGAGACAACTCATTAGTTACAAGTGATAAATTAATTAATAAAGTTTATTAATAAAACCTAACCTGCTTAACTGGCGCCCAACATACGGGAACGAACACAAAAATAAATCCTTATATAAAGGATATAAAATCGTGCCCACAAATATTTAGTGATTTTAAACCAAAAAAAATCTTTATAAAAACGTTTATAATATCCTTAAAAAAAAAGAAGAAGAAATGTGTTTGGAACTTGTGTCCGCTTAAATAAATTTTGCGGTAGACGTGAACAAAATTAATCACTTAAAGCTTGATAAAAAAAGGAGGAAAACCAAAATATTTTACAAAATAAAAACTAGTGGATGAACTAAGTGAAAATTTGAGAAGACTGTGGATATTTAGAACTGCTCATTAAAAACAAAATAAAAAACGTTAAAAAAAAAATCTGAAAATAACTATCTTGCAAAGTGTTAGTTAAATATTTAGTGATCAAATAAGAAGCTGAAAAAAGCAACGAAAATATTTGACAGTGGATGAACTGAGTGAAAATGAAAAAGTGTGTAATAAACAAAAGAATTTATAATTAACCTAAAAAGTTGCAAAAATTTAGAAACTCTAAAAACAAAGTGAGAATTTCAAAAAAAAAAAAAAACACAAACCTCAATTTTTGGCATCAACGTATCATCGTATCAACAACAAAGAGGACAACTTTAATTAGCAGAAAACTACAATAGAACATCCGTGGTTGCCGTAAAATTCCAGAGGTTTCGCAAACACGAATATTTATGACATTTAAGTGTAGATATATGTGTGTATTTAACAATTCCTTGTATTTAGTAAAATTATTTCTTTAATAGTCAGCATACCGTTGTAAGCTTATTGTTGTCTAAATACAAAAAATGGATCAAAGTACTGTTATGAGTTTAGTTGAATCGGCGGTAGAAGTAGTCCATCAACATTTCAATAGACAGATTGCGGATTTAACTTAGACAATTCAGAGCATTTTCCCTCAAAAAATAGAGGTAGCCAGGCCTGTAACGATTGTCGAAGGTGTACAAAGTACCCATACCGATCTGAGTTTAATCAAATCTCTACCAGAGTTTAGAGGTAAAATTTCAGAATATCCAGCATGGAGAGAAGCGGCGAAGTGCGCGTTAAGTTATTATAATGAAGGATCCAAGTCGTATTATATCGCGATGGGTATTTTACGCAACAAAATAACAACTGCAGCTAACGAAAATCTTAGTGCGTTTAACACGCCACTTAATTTTAAAGCAATAATTTCTAGACTAGATCAGTTATATGCAGATAAGCGACCCCTTCACATATTAGAAAATCAACTCAACACGTTGAGGCAGGGAAAAATGTCTACAAACGAGTATTATGACGCGGTTGATAGGCAACTTACACTGATAGTGAACAAAAATATTATGACATACAGTGGCAATGAGGGGCTCACCAATGCATTCAATGAGAAGGCTAGGGAAAATGCGTTGAGAGTCTTCATTTCTGGCCTCAGACGTCCACTTTGTGACACTCTATTTTCAGCGAACCCATCAGACTTACCCAGCGCACTTGCCGCAGCACAAGAGTTGCAGCACAATCGGGAAAGGTACCAATTTGCACATACATATGCGACTGGAAGATTGCCACCAGTTTATCAAACTACACCTTTTTCTACCAATTTTACTAACACAGTCCCTCAACAGAATCAAACAATTCAAAATGGTTCAATACAAAATTCCATCCCCATGGAGGTTTATGAGGAAAGCTTTTATTTCAGGAGACATCCACAGTTCAGAAACAACCCTGCTGTTCAGTCAAATCGTGGTTTCCAACAATAACCAATGCAACGAGGAAATATGTCGAATTCATTCCAGCAGCGGTCACGGCAACAAACCTACAACCTTTCTAAACCTCAACAAGAATACAGCTTTCATAAGAGACCTCATGTTCAGAGTAATAAAATTTCTATACAGGCCCCTTTGCATAAAGTCCAACGGATCAACGCCATGGAAAATGAACCTTACTTCTCTGAAGGGGAAGGTACGGAATTCGAAGAACGACACCAGCCATATCCCTTTGAAAATCAATCGCTAGATGAAGTAAATTTTTTAGGCTAAGGTCTAACTTGCCGTTCATAACTCGAACTTTACCGAACGGGCAAGTTCATAATATCTTAATAGACACGGGAACAGCGAAAAACTATATAAAGAAATATAAATTCCTGAAAGGTACAACCAAAATAAATGGCCCCTTTCATCTAAAATGTATAAATGGGGTAAATAAAATTTCCGAAAAATGTAAAGTCAATATTATAGGAACAACGGACACCTTTTATATCTTACCGCAATTAGATTCCTTTGATGGAATCATCGGATATGATTTATTGAAAGATATCCATGCCATAATTGACACAAAAGCTGGACTCATTTTCCATAAAAATGGAAAAGAGGTTCTCAACTTTTTTCAGTGTCAACAAGTAAACATGACAATAGTAAAGACAATAGAAATGCCTTGCAGTATAGAAGCACTTATTAAACGTAACTTTAATGCATTTGCGAATCCTAATAGATCACTTCCATATAACACAAACGTAATAGCAACAATAGATACTATAACCGACAATCCCATTTATTCAAGAAGCTACCCTTACCCAATATCCGCGGCAAATTTTATAAACAAGGAAATAGAATCTCTACTTAAAGATGGCATAATTGGAAAATCATACTCACCCTATAATTCACCTGTTCATATAGTTTCGAAAAAGGGCTTAGACGATGAAGGGAAACAAAATTTAAGAATGGTCATCGATTTTCGAAAGCTAAATGAACAAACTACATCGGATAAATACCCGATCCCAGAAACTAGCGTAATACTTTCAAATTTGGGAAAATCGAAATTATTTACCACACTCGATCTGAAGTCTGGCTTTCATCAGATTTGCCTTTCAGAAAGAGATAGGTGCAAAACAGCTTTCAGCGTAAACAACGGCAAGTATGAATTTTGTCGATTGCCCTTTGGCTTAAAAAATGCACCAAGCATATTCCAGAGAGCCGTAGATGACGTTTTACGGGAAGATATTGGAAAAATATGCCATGTTTACGTTGATGACATCATAGTTTTCTCATCTGATGAAAATTCACACTATAAACACGTTGATTCCACATTAAAAAAATTGAGGGAGCAAGAATGCGAGTGTCCTTAGAGAAAACCAAATTTGTAAAAGAGGAAGTCGAATTCTTAGGTTTCAGCGTCTCATACAAAGGTATCCGAACATGCCCCAGCAAAGTCGAGGCAATCCTAAATTATCAAGAGCCGAAATCATTGAGATCCTTACATTCGTTTTTGGGTCTTTCCGGTTATTACCGCAGATTTATAAATGACTATGCCCATATATCTAAACCCATTACAAAATATTTAAGAGGTGAAAATGGCCATGTTAATAGTAGGCATTCTAAAAAAATTAATATATCACTCGACGAAGATGCAATCGCTGTCTTTAATAAGCTTAAGAGTATTTTAGCTTCAGAAGATGTTCTTCTTCAACAACCAGATTACACTAAGCCATTCGAAATAACCACAGATGCTTCCTCCGTCGCCTTAGGTGCTGTACTTTCCCAAAATGGTAAGCCGATAACAATGATATCTCTAAAACAGAAGAAAACTACGCCACGAACGAACGCGAGCTTCTGGCAATAGTTTGGGCCTTTCAAAAGTTAAGGCATTATTTGTACGGTATCAAAAACATTCACATTTACACGGACCATCAACCATTGACGTTTGCCATATCGGATAGAAATCCTAATTCAAAAATTAAAAGGTCGACTGCATTTATAAACTCGTTTGCACCAAAATACTTCTATAAACCTAAGTGACCGACGCACTAAGTGGCCGACGCACTTTCACGCCAGTACATTCACAACCTCGACGACTCAATATCAACGGCTCACAGCGAGATTTCTCTTTCAGGTGTAATAAAAAGCATCAAAAATCCTGTCAACCAATTTAAAGCCCAATTAGTACTCTTACCATCCGAAGCTAACAGCAAGTCTACGAAAAATTTATTTCAAAAACTCATTAGGCATACCATAAATTTTAAAAGCGAATAAATGTAGTTAATGGAATCTATTGTGAACTTGAGACTTTAGGCCGAGTACAATCATTACTTCTGTCAAACTTTCCAGGTGTAAAATTCGTGCACACCGAAAAATTAGTTATAGATCTGATCAAAAAAGAAGATCAAATCGAGGCTGCTACCATGGAAAATAATAGAGCTCACCGCTCAATCCAAGAGAACTACAAACAATTGATTTCAGAATATTTTTTTCCAGAAATTAAGAAGACCTTAACAACAATAGCCAAGAATTGTAGAACATGTTTGGAAAACAAATACAATAGACACCCACCAAAAACAGAAGTAGGTAAAACACCAATACCAGAATATCCCAGACAAATCCTTCACATGGATATATTTTCTGTCGACAGATTTCATTTCTTTACCTGTATAGATAAATTTTCTAAATTCACAGTCACAATTCCGATCGACTCCAGATCAACAATTGATATAAAAAGTGCACTGCTAATCGTACTATACAAGTTTAGAAAAAAGAAGTTAATTGTTTCCGATAATGAAAAATCCTTTCAATCGAATACAGTAGTCAATTTGTTGAAAGATCAATTCGGAATCGAGCAATTTTTTATACCAACCTTGCATAATAAAAGTAATGGCCAAATAGAGAGAACGCATTCCACCTTGGCAGAAATCGCACGATGTATAAAAGCAGAACAAAACATAACGGATATTAAAGAGTTAATCTTACTTGCAACGCATAAGTATAAAAATTCAATACATTCGACCGTCGATGCCAAACCGATAGATATAATAAATAATTTTTCAAAAGATCACCTAGACTCAATTAAGGTAGCACTGCATACTGCACAAGAAAATATTATTAAAAAATCTAAAGTTGACCAAAGGACGTTTAAAGAAGGTGAAAAAGTTTACGTTCGCCGCAATAAACGACTTGGAAATAAATTAAATAAGATTCACGTTGAAAACGTAGTACAGAAGGATTTAGGAACAACCGTGTTAGAAAATGGTAAAAAAGTACTCAAAGATAATATATACTGATGTTCACCATCACTAATATGACGCAAATCGACAAGTCAAATTGTTCATGAAAAATATTTCTGCAAGTTCTGTTTAAGGACTCTATACTTTTTTAAAAATTTTTCAAAGAGTTCAACTACTTCTACCAACGATACTAGAAATTTATTTAATTAAACGGAAATATTATTAAAGGTTAACTACAAATATGAAAAACATGTTATGTAAAAATACAACAATCGCAAGTAAAATTATAAAAGAGCAAAAGCATTTGATAAGGAAATAGCATTAAAAACTTATGCTTATTTTGCTTAAAACTTAATAATTTTCATTTAATTCCTGAAGATGTTACTTAATTTTTTGTGAAATACTTATCTTTGTTAAGCTACAAGCTACAAAAGTACGTATGTAAATGTACGGAAAATATCCAACAGAACATTATTTAAATTGTGTAGAAAAATTTAAATTTCTATGAGTTATAAGAACATAAGTAAATATTTCCAAGTCATTAGGTTAAGCAAAATTGAATTGATATGGTTCTATTATTTTTTGTAAAATAGTTAGTTTTGCTAAACAACATAAGGTACAAAATGGAAACCATACACGATTCGTAGTAAATATACGGAAAACATCATTTTCAACAGAAAATTCTAAAAAAAAAATGTTGCAAAACAATTCCTCTCTAAATCACTAGGTTAAATAAAAACTGAATTTTTACTATTGTATTATATTTTTTTTTTGTAAAATTGTTTATTTTGACTCAAACGATATAAGATTCAAAATGAACATGACATACTATTAATTGTGAACGTACATATGTATGCGGAAAACGTAATTTTCAAACATATATTTCTTAAGAATTTTGTATAAAAATGTATATTTACATGCCAACGTTGTAAGAAAAATAACTTAACATTTATAAGTCAGTGGGTAAGCAGAAATTGGATTACATTATTACGTTAGTTAAAACAAAAAACCCCGTCGGATCAGGGACGTTCCGTATTTTAGAGGGGGAGGAGTTATTATATTGCGCTCGAATGCAGCATTGCAACAACACAGCTTAGCGTATGTCATCACCACGCAACCTTTCGACAGTGGCGCTTAGCAACATCAACACCTCGCGCATATGTTTTCTAAGCTGTCCAACAACGGTACAGTCCGGCGCTTAAGAACACTGCGCAGGCAATTAACCTTGCCCATGTGTTTGCCTAGCAACATCGCAACGACGCAGGATAGCGCGTAATAACAACAGCAACACCTCGCGCATGTGTATGCAGTCTAAGCCGCCCAGCAACAGCTCTACCGTGTGCATGGGTTAGCCAAGCAGCCCGCCAACAGCCCAACTCGGCGCACGAGTTCATCGCTTGCCTAACAACAGCTTCACCATGCGCTTGAGTTAGTTAGGTAACCCAGCAACAGTATAATAAAGCGCATAAGATCACTGTGCGCAACAATAACAACAACACCTGAAAACCATTAGACGAGAGGGTATTTAAGACTGCGCTGTTAGCATAGCAGGACAGTTCTGCGAGACAACTCATTAGTTACAAGTGATAAATTAATTAATAAAGTTTATTAATGAAACCTAACCTGCTTAACTTATAAGTTATCGCGAGAAAACGACACACCCTAAAGTTATCGCGAGGAAACGACACACCCTAATTCCCGTCGTAATAAGAGCCTACCACTCTGCACATGTCGCTAAGTTAGCACATTTTGCGTGAGAACATTGGCCAGACATCAAAGTAAACTAACACCATGCACAAGGCGCAAGGTCAGCAAAACGTTAGCAGAGGAGCCACGACGCGATGCGGGTTGGTGGCTTGAGCTAAGTTAGGGATAATCATAAGTTTCACTTTATACTTGACAGCTAAGCCGAGATGACGGCAAATAAAGGAATTTTGAATTAAACATTACATTTGAATAAAAATCTTAAGCCATTGCATTTTATTTAAAGTTCTTTAATTACAATAACAACGAATTCTCTCACTATTAGCTTATTACTTTGTATTATAGATTTAAGTTATTACAACAACAAACCAGGAGAATGTTCCATACTCTCACTTTGGATTCTAATTGTAAGTTTTGCTCATTGTAAACCTTTATTCGAACTGTTTGACCATTAATAAAGTTAACTTCGAGAACAAAACATTGTTTTCCTGTATTACATGTTCAATTAAGTTTTTATTTAAGGAACGAATCCTAAAATATATTCTAGCTCTGAAAAATAATTCTTTTATTTTCGAGCTACAATTTACAAAATTACTTAAATCTATGTGTTTCTGGACGTAATTTGAGCATATATGCAAATCAGTACCATTGACGTCGTCAAATACTGCTTGCAAGGCTCTCATATGCTCCATCAAATATGTATCTGTTAGATAGAACCATCAAATATTGTGGTCACCATCGTCTGGCGGCCATGCGCGTATAATGTATTAATGTATTAATATACAAATATATTAGTATTTGCTTAAAAAAATAAATTTATGTTTTTCAGATATAATCCAAAAGCTGGATGCCATTGAGAGCCGTCTCACTGCAAAGTTCCTAACAAACAAAGCAAGTAACGCAGTATTACATTACCAATTTAAAACAAAACATATTTTTTATATATTAATTTTCTAGATGCCAGAAAAGGCCGAGATGCAGACGCAGAGTAAATTGATGCGCGCATGCCGCGTCATAGCAGCAAAGACAAAACCTTTCAATTAGCCGCATCACGGGTGACTTGGAGGATGAGCATTACGTGGAGCTCGCGTCGGGGAAGACAAACATTCACAAATGAAAATGGATATTAGTTTTAAGTTGTAAATATTAGTTCTAAGTTGTACATATTAGTTTTAAGTTGTAAATATTAGTTCTAAGTTGTACATATTCGTTTTAAGTTGTTACTTTTTTCCCACTCTCTGAACAAAAGTAACAAATATTTTAACGAATGCAAAAGTGAACAATAGCAAGCCGCTTACACGTTATCTAACAGCTACCCGTCTTGCAGGGTGTTTTACAAATCTCATCCATAAAAATCTGTTTGAAATATTTAAATGATAAAATACGTAAATTTGCAGGAAAGGTTGTATTGAAAATGGATGAATACCACAAAAGAGCCCTGAATTTCACCGCTAGGGAGTAGGTGCACCTATCGGAACTGTTGGAAAAGTATAAAGCAGTCATCGAATGAAAGCGGACGGACACTAAGAAAGATGTCGCTGAAAACTCAAAACTGTGGCAACCTAGTTGAAATATACTATTTTTAGTTAAGTTTCTCGAGCTGTCTGGCAACCTTTTTTTTATGTAGAAAGTCGAACTGAACTAATTTAACGATAGAAGAGAAAATAAAAGAAAAGAAGTAAAAAAGAAGCAAAATATTGTGCTGAGCGCTCTTCTGATAAAATTTAGATAAAAAGACAAAATACAGAAGTGTGGAAATAAGCACCACATAATTGGTGACAAAGAATAAGCGCACCTGTAAAAAGGAAACTTAAGTGAACGCCATCCACAATAATCAACCAACACACAAGCGCCGGCGTGACGACAAACAAGCGCCAATTCAAAGCTGCTACGCAATTGACTTTGTTGGCAGTTATAACTTGTATACATCAACTGCAATCAGCATATCCTTACACCGCGATGTCACTACTGAATTCACCTAACAAAGATGAAGGCACACCGAAATCGGACGCAACCTGGTCAGCACAGCAAACCCCCGCAGAAGCGGGTACAAGAGAAGGGGGCCAACACTTGATGCAGAAACCCTACGCCAAGTTTCAGATGTCGTAAGAAGCCCACCGAACACGGGCAAGTATGACAAATTGAAAAAAGAACTAATTGCTCGTTTCAGTGAGTCCAAGGAGAAGCAGCTGACGAAACTTCTAACAGGAATAGAACTGTTCAATAAGAAACCCAGCCAATTGTTGAGGGAAATGTGTGATCTGGCCGGCAATAATGTCTCTAATGAAGCTCAGTCAACATTGTGGTTGCAGCGAAAGCCCAACAACGTTCGTTGCATATTGTCGGCGTGCAAGTTTACAGACTTGGAAAATCTCGCCGAGGTAGCCGATCGAATTGTAAATAATTCATCCTTATACATACATAGTCCCATCTACAACCATTCCGCAAGACAACGAAGCCAATTGTTCAGCTCTAAACATATCCAAGCAAAACACCATTGAAGCACGACTATTGGCGTTGGAGACCTCCTTCAACCAAATTACTCAAAAACTAAGCGAAATATCAGTCAAAATGGCTGCAACAATGAACCAACGCCGTGGTTCAAGCGCCGAACGCGTCGCCGACGATGCAGAAGTCGCCTACGTGAAAACGCAAAAGTATGTTACTACCATATTCAATTTGGTGCAGCATCGAGGAAATGTCAAGCTCCATGCGAATTCAACAAACCTACGGACGGCACGCAGGGAAACTAATCCCGCTGCCGTCTATCGATGCAATTGATGGCAGCGTGGAACAAGACATCACCATCAAAGAACGAAGACTGCACATTTTTGATAGCAAAAACAATCTTAACTTTTTAACTGACTCCGGTTCTGTCATCTCAATTGTACCACTGAACATCATTCATAAACACTCAACACTTACTCCTGATAGCCTTCAGCTTTTTGCAGCAAATGGCTCAACCATTCAAACTTTTGGTACCAGAAATCTGTCACTAAGTTTGGGCTTACGGAGGAGTTTCACATGGAACTTTGTAATAGCGAACGTAAAATCACCTGTCATAGGAGCAGACTTTCTGGTACACTTTGGCTTTCTGATAGACCTCAGAGCAAAGTGTCTGGTTGATTCACAAACAACCCTTACCACAAAAGGAACAGTTCGGCAGGCTGAAATGCACAGCATATCAACAATAAGCCCCTCATCTAAATTTCACTTAAAGAGGCAAAACTATGTGTCAACTTATCCAAGTGTGAGTTTTGCGTTAGCGAACTAAACTTCCTAGGATACCACATCTCAGCGGAAGGTATACAGCCACCGAAAGAAAGAGTAGAAGCAATCTGTCAATATCCAAAACCGAATACAGTTGTTGAACTCCGCCGGTTTCTAGGAATGGTAAATTTCTACAGGAAACATATTCCTAACGCCGCACAAATTCAAGAACCTCTACATAACTTTTTCAAAGACTCGAAAAAAAAATTACAAACGAAAAATCGATTGGGATGCAGAGCTTGAAAAAGCATTCAGCGACTACAGAGCCAGTTTGGCTACACAAACATTGTTAAATTTTCCGATACCAAATGGGCCGTTTGCATTAACAACAGATGCGTCGAAGACTACAGCTGGAGCACACCTGGAACAACAAGTAAATGGGGAATGGAAGCCAATCGCATTCTTCTCAACCAAGCTAAAAAATGCGCAAAAGAATTACTCTGCGTATGACCGTGAGCTTTTGGCAATATACTTAGCCATTAAACATTTTCGTCCAACACTTGATGGTCGCAAATTCGTCATTCGCACCGACCATTCGCACAATTTTCAACGGAAATCGTCTTTCTGTCTGGTAAAAATAATGAGGTAGCAGACGCACTCTCCAGAGTATGCCAAATTGATATGCCCATAGTAGTCACAATGGAAAATTGAAGAAGAACAGCAGAGAGATTCAGAGTTACAACAAATAGTCATAAACAATAACACTAGTTTAAATTTACAGAAGCTAAAACTTCCATCTGGCAATACAATATACTGCGATACATCAAATACAATGGTTCGGCTGTACGTTCCAGTTAAGCTTCGTTACAAAATATTTCAACACATTCACAATTTCTCACACCCTGGTACAAGATCAACTTTAAAACAAATTAGAAGCAAATACATTTGGTTGTCAATGAACAAGGACGTAATAGAAATGGTTCGTTCTTGTATCAGTTGCCAACGATAAAAAATACAAAAGCACAATCATCCGTTCAAACAAACTGATCAACGTTTCGACCATGTTCACCTTGATATTATCATTATTCCAGAGTATGAGGGATAACGACAAGCTTTTATTCAGCATGGATCTCACGTTTCGGTTCCCCAAAGACCATAACAACAGATAAGGGCTCCCAGTTTGAGTCCGCAATATTCCAAGCGTTGACAAAAATGGTTGGCGCGCACAAGATACGTACATCAGCTTACCATCCGGCGTCCAACGGCATGATTGAGAGATGGCATCGTACGCTAAAAGCCTCACTCATGTGCAATCGACAAACTCTATGGTCACTTCTCCTTCCAACAGTGATGTTAGGACTTTGCTGTTCCCATAAAGAAGACATTGGAGCATTCCCAGCAGAAATGCTGTATGGCACCAATCTATGTTTACTCGGCGCAGTTCTCAATTGACTACCGAACAGTAAACACGTTCTTAGTGATTGTTTCTCTCCTATTTCGTTCGCTCTCAACAATTTTGTTGTTTTCAAGTGGCAATTTTATAAGATAGTGACTTTCTCTTAATAATTAAACTTATAATTAATCAGTGAATTTTGTGTAATTTAAAAAAAATATTTGTGTATCAATCATGGCCTCCGATCCTGGAGGTGGTGACCAAAACTACTTCGCAATCTTGGGAGCGGAGCCATCACCCAAACGTAAAACTCCAAACCTCAATAATCCACATGACTTCCCACATTTAAAGAAAAACAACAAAACCCTGAACCTCTCCCCTTCCTCTTGTCCCAAATTCCTAATAATTAAAAACAAAGACAGTCAAAAACCTTTAAAATCCATTAACATATTCCTTCTCCATAAAGCACTAAAATCGATTACTTATGAACCACCCAGCTCTGTCTCATTTACCAGAGACGGAGATCTCATCCTCACCAAAAATAACCAACAAACAAACAAATTCCTCAAAGCAACAAAACTGTCAAACATCTGTGAAATTTCCGTTAATTTACACCCAACACTAAACACGGTGAAAGGCGTTATATATGCAAGCTGTCTTGCTAGCCTTACTGAAAACGAAATAGTGGACGGTCTACAACAGAGTGCAAAAAAATTACGAAAATTATAGATGGTAAAACTATAAACACCCCTCTTCATATAATCTCCTTTAACGCATACGAATTACCCAAAGAAGTTAATGTCGCTTGGCTTAAAGTTAAAGTTGAACTTTATATCCCATCCCCAATGCAGTGTAAAAACTGCTTTGTTTTGGGCCATACAGCCAAACATTGCAAATCCGATCCCAAGTGCAACGTTTGCTCCTCCTCAACCCATAACCCCACTCCATGTAGTAAAGTTGAATGCGTTAACTGTAGACAACAACATCGATCAGACCACAAACTATGTCCCACCCTACTTAAAAGGAAAGACATTCTAACATATAAAACGCTAAATAAATGTAGTTACAAAGAAGCAACTGAAAAAATAAACAACAAACCCAAAGAATACATCTCACCAACAGAAAATTTAGAAGAAGCAATAAGTAAAAAAGTCAGAAAACCAATAGAACAAAAAACAAGCAACAACCAACAATTCCCATCATCTGATACTTCTCTTACTATTAACAATAGCAACAATAACATCAATACTCCTTACCAACAATACACCCAACAATCCAACTACACAACTGATTCAAATAAACACCCACATAACATATCCTCTTCCAATTCTTCTTTACCACTCAACAACAATAACCCAATCTCCCTTTTAAACGCACGCACTCATCTCACACAACACCTAAGCAATAATACAGTACTACAAAACACCGAAGACAGAACTGCTATCCATAATACTCTTCTAGCTCTCTCAACAGATTCTCTTAGCTCAGAAACTGTTGACGATATAGTTCTATAAACAACTCTTACTATTAAATATTTTTTTAATAGTGAAGTTTCCTCTCACCTAACACTCATTGATTCTTTATGGTACTTAAGATTCTGCAGTGGAATCTTAATGGTTACTACAACAATTACAATGAGCTCACTTTACTTCTAAAAGAAAATCTGTTTCTTATAGTTGCTCTCCAAGAAACTCATTTATTTAATAACCCACCAAACAGTATGATACCGGCAAATTTTTCTATTTACACAAATAACGACATAGAGCGCGATACATTTGCCAAAAGGGGAGTAGCCTTATTAATTCATAACTCAATTGAACATTCCAATCTTAACATAAATACTAATATTCTTTCAGTGGCTGCTAATATTAAATCCACCACTACTTTCACAATAATTAACGCTTATATATCGCCAACCGACAATCTAACAGAAGCCGATTTATCAAATCTTATTAACACTTCATCACATCCTATTCTACTTCTTGGCGACTTTAACGGGTGGAGTCCTCTATGGGGTTCCCCTAACTATAACAAAAGAGGTAAAATCATTTCCAACTTCATACAAAATAATAATCTAATACTACTTAACGACAAATCCCCTACCCATTTTTCAACACGATCAACACAAACACACATTGATCTTAGCATCTGCAATCCGCCTCTCAATATTGCTGCCATTTGGAAGACCTCTGACCAACCACATGGCAGCGATCATCTACCCATCTTCATATCCCTATTTGGGCTTAACCGGTGTCAGAATATGAACCTCAATAGGGGGTACAATCTAAAATTTGCTGATTGGATATTATATCAAAAAACTATGGAGAGACTTTTAGCTGACTTAACCTTCAACATTAACAATAGTAACCAGGCAGCTGCAGCTATGTTAAGAAATATAAAACAAGCCGCGCACTTGTCCATACCAGTTAACAAGCCCAGGTTTTGCAAACGCTCAACTTACTGGTGGAATGAGCAACTTACTTCCCTCAGGCTTCAGAAAGTGAATTTATGGAAAATTACTAAGCGTAACCCCACAAATGAAAATGTTTTAAATTATAAAAAAGCCAATGCAAAATTTAAAAGAAAAGTTAAAATCTCAAAACGATCCGCATTTATAGAATTTACGAGGGATATTAATTACCAAACCAGCTCCCAAATTCTCTGGAGAAAAATAAATATCATCCATGGAAATTTCCTTTCAAAAAATATCCACACAATTAAAAACTCTGAAAAGTTAAGCACATCCACTCCAATAGAAATAGCACAGGTTTTTGCCAAAACCTGGTCAAACTATTCAAAAAATAGCAATTTTAGCGATGAATACGTAATTAGAAAAAGTCGATATATTAATTCTGTCCATATTAATTACCACTTAAGTCAAAAAGCAAAGCAAATAGCTCTTCCTTTCTCTACACTTGAACTTAATTCTTGCCTCTCTACACTGAAAGGTAAAACTCCAGGCCTGGACAAAATCCCGTATCCGCTTATAAAAAACCTTCCCCCCATAGGTAAAACTAAACTATGCCAACTATACAACATAATATTTACAAATGGCGTAGTTCCTCAATTTTGGAAAACAAGTCTCACTATCCCCATACCAAAACCCAATAAACCAAAAAACACCACTGAAGGTTATCGCCCAATTTCACTTATTTCATGTCTATCAAAAGTAATGGAAAAAATGGTAGCAAGGAGATTAATGTGGTACCTCCTAAATAATAATCTACTTTCTAATCGGCAAACAGCATTTAAGCCTGGTCGCGGTACAATTGATGCTCTTCTTACCTTAGATGAGGAAATATCAAACTCTCTCTCTAGTAAAAACCATTTTTCAATTATTTCGATTGACATGGAAAAAGCTTTCGACCGAGTAGGTCTCCATACTATCATAGCACAACTAACCACTTGGAAACTCGGTCCAAAAATAATTAACTATATACGGCACTACCTTCTCAATCGAAAAATTCGTGTAAAAGTTAATGGTGTCATAAATGAGCAATGTCCAATTGAAAACGGTATTCCACAAGGCTCTCCTTTGTCCGTAACCCTTTTCCTTATAGCTTTCGATCATTTAAGCCGTATAATAAATGAACATAAATACTTTAAACATTTCCTATATGCCGATGATCTTTATATCTTCAACATCGTGCGAAATTCAAATAATTTTACTAACCAAATTAACACTCTTTTTAACAATATCTTAAGCTGGTGTCTTATCAGTGGCACTAAAATCTCTACTAGTAAATCTAAACACCTACACATATGTAACAAACGAAATTGTAATAATATCTCATTAAGCATCAACAACTGTAATATTATAGATGTAAATAAACTTAAAATCTTAGGCTTAATATTTAATCATAAGTACACATGGAATGATCACATAACACAATTATGTTCATCACTTCATAACAGATTAAACATAATCAAGTGCCTCAGCAATATAAAATTAGAAAGTAATTCCAACACACTCACTCACATAGTTAAAGCAATAATTCTGTCAAAATTCTGCAAAACATCAAAAAGAAACTGGTCAAAGATGGCGTCAGCATACCACACTGCAGCCCGACTCGCCATTGGAGCTTTCCGTACTACCCCTATAACAAACATTTAGCCGAAGCCGGGTTACCTACCTTAGAAAACAGATTGCTTTACATCACCAGAAGCATGATTACGAAATTGACCAATGCCGAAGGCTCTCCTGTTAAAGCCGCACTAACAAACAGGCTACGCCGGAAAAGAAAAACCAGGAAAACCTCAGCCTTGCAAACGCTGATTCATGCTGCAAAGGAAATGAACGTTCTTTTAAAGAATCCAGTCATCCCAACCCTTCGCGCTCCCCCTTGGAGTCTTACAAAAACGTGCGTTATTCTGGATTTGGCTAAATTTAAAAAAGAAATTACAACACCCGACGTTTACTTAAAATACTTCTCAGAAATAATAAGTTCTCACAAATATTGGGATACACTCTACACCGATGGATCAAAGGATTATAATAATGTGGCCTTCAGTGTCGTTAAGGATAACTCTGTAATCATGTCAGCTATTCTACCTCCTTTTGCCTCAATTTTCACGGCAGAAGCAACAGCCATCCTGCACGCTTGCCTAATAGCAAAAAAGAGTAGACGTAAGCATCTCATCTTCAGCGATTCTTTATCGTCGCTCCAAGCTATACTAAACGTTAATTATGCTGATCCAACTGTTTCTCAAATTAGAGATATCCTCATCAATAATATTAGTAAAATTAAGTTATCATGGATACCCAGCCACATTGGTATACAAGGCAATACTCTAGCCGACTCCCAAGCCAAATATGCGACAAGAGCTCCCTTAAAACTTATAAATACCAACAATAAAAAAGACATTAAAAATCTTGCTAAAAAGTACTATCTTGAGGCCGAAAATGAACACTGGAGCCGATACTCCCATTATTACAAAATAATAAATCCTCAACGAAGATCGCCTCTTTTCCCTACAACTATATCCAGAAGACATTGCATTGTATATACTCGCTTTCGGTTGGGTCACACCAAATTAACACACAAACATATATTGGAAAACTCCCAAACACCAATTTGCCCATATTGTAATACCGAGAATCTCACAACTCAACATTTAATACAAAACTGCACATCATTGGAACACAACCGTCTCAACTTAAACTTAACAGAATTACTAACAAACGTAACACATACTAACATAAAACAGTTCATTAAATTTATATGTTCACTAAATATCTATTTTGAAGTGTGATACTCTAAAATAACCAAACCATTATATATTAGTTTATCAATATTTAATATTAAGAAGCTGATGGCCTTAGTCGCTAATGCTGTAAAATTTTTAGAATGTTAAGGTGTAATTGTATTATCCTTTTCAATAAAATAATAATAATAATAATAATGTTTACTCGGCGAATTCTTTGATAGCGGGGATGGATCATATAATCCACAGGAGTTCATATCCAAGTTTCGTGAGTACATACAGCAGCTAAAACCAAGTTCACTGGTACAGCATAATTCAACACGATTTTTCATCAATAAAAATCTACACGATTGTAGACATGTGTTCATCCGCTCAGATCATGGGAGAAAATCACTAGAGCCTCCTTACACGGGTCCGTTCGAAGTTGTGGAACGCATTTCAGACAGACTCTATGCAATTAAAATTAACAACACAATACACAACATATCTGTGGAGGGATTAAAAGCAGCATTCTTTCCCAGAAGTGACGAGTTACCAAATACACCGCTGCGAACCTATAAAAAAAGAAATGTAACATTTGCAGACAATTCTAAATGGTGATTAAATCGCTGGGAAGGGAGTAGCTGTGGCAACCTAATTTAAATATACTATTTTTAGTTAAGTTTCTCGAGCCGTCTGGCAACCTTTTTTTATGTAGAAAGTCGAACTGAACTAATTTAACGATAGAAGAGAAAATAAAAGAAAATAAGTAAAAAAAAAAAGAAGCAAAATATTGTGTTGAGCGTTTTCTAATAAAATTGAGATAAAAAGGCAAAATACAGAAGTGTAGAAACAAGCACCACAAAACAATTGAAAACAAAAATCAGCTGTTACTTAAGCACTGCTGGGAGACTTAAGCATAATTTAAGTATGAACTGTAAAACATTATTTCCCTGTTTCATTTTAAGCGCAACTTAGTCCATACTTAAGTTGCGAGGAAGACGAAAATAGTTCTCGTAGAATGAACTACTTCTCGTAGAAGAAAATAGTTCTCACAGAATAAGACTTGACTATCATTTATTTTCCCCCACCAGTGGTAAGAAATATTTGAGAAAGCTAGTCTTTTGTTTATTTTTGGTCCTACGAGCCGGAAAAAGAGCTCGGACAAATTAAAAAGTCCTGTATTTACAAAACAGGCAATATACAAAAAAGCCCTATTCAAAACACAGGAAAATTAAAACAAAAATAATTGTAAGACGGGTATATATACCCGCATATTAGCAACATAAAACAAATCAAATATTTTTGGTCCTATCGAGCCAACAAAAAAAGAGCTCAGCCAAATTTAAAAAAGCCCTGATATTATAAAAAATACAAGCCAATAAAATAAAGTAAGCCCTGTAATTAATATAAATATAAGGCAAAATTAAATTGTAAGACGGGTGTATAAGTTAGCACCCCACACATTCAAAAGTATCATATGACGCATTAATATCATATGATACAAAGTAATATAATATGACACCACTAAATCGCTGAGAGTGCGACTCGTGTAGTGCCAACCTGTGGGAAGCGCAGCGTCTGCAAACTCCGTACCCGTTGCAGCGGCAAACATAGGTCTATAGTTAAGTATAATTAATTGTAAACTTTAGTTCTTAAGTGGAATTCAATAAAGGAGCATAGCTCCCGGATAACATTTTTTTTTAATAAAACTAACAAAACGTTTTTTAACTGGCGCCCGAGCAGGGACCAGCGCGAGTTACATGTACGAGTACGTATGTAAAAACACCTGACAATGCATTTGACAAATACGATGAACTGTTAAAGCAAATTGCAACATAACACCACTTCCGGCTTTTGCAATTTGCTTAAACAAATAAAGTAAGCAAAATATAATTTAACAAGTGAAATTCCTAAGAATTATCAAAATTAATAAAAGTATGCTTATTCAGCAATAACATGTTAAAAGTAAGTTAATATTATTAATAAGCAATTTGTAATTAGAATAAGCTTCATTTTAAGTCAATTTTATTAAATAAAGCAGTCTGTTCTTGATCGCCATCAACGTCACCTCATTGCAATACAATTTGATTTTTTTTGACTTTTTTAAAAACCCGTTCACCGCGACTCAACACATAATTGGCGCAGTCGGTAATCCTTGAAAAAAAAAAAATTACAAGGATAGTGATAAACGTAACTATAACACCCAAACAAATCCTGCGAATCTGTAGCCAACTCAGGAAGTTGACCAGACCCTCCAGGATATAATAAAAATAAAATAAAATAATTTTTCGCAGTGAAAACGACCTTAAATAAAAGGCGTTAACCCACCGAAAATAACCGAAAAAAAAACTTTTGATTTTCGCAGTGGAAACGACCATATACATATAGGCGTTAACCCACCGAGAATAACTGAAAAAAAAAAAATACAAGTTTTGCAGTGAACAAGAAAAAAAAAAACAACAAAGCGTGGAGTCATCATCATCGAGGCGGCAAAAAATATTCGATAACAACAGAATAATGGAACAGGAGCAGATTCAAATACCCAACGTAGAGCTCATCGAGCAACTGAGTAGAAGAGAGCAACAGTTGGAACAACTTCGCCAAGCGTATGTCGAACTCCAACATTGTCAAACAACCAATGAAAATGAACTACAACGAATTATGAAAAACATTCAACATATACCCACATTCACAGGAAAAGGAAAAGTAACAATAAATTCTTTTATGAGCAGCATTGAATACCTGCTGTCAAATATAAGAGATGAGGAAGTCAAAAAGGAAGCCACCAGGGCAATATATTATAGAACGATACAAGGGGACGCAAAGGACGTAATAATAAATCTTCCACACCCGGACAACTGGACGGACATCAAGAAGGCGTTGAAATTACGATACAAACCAGATCTGGAACCCCACGAAGTCTACAGAAAAATATGCAGTGTAAAGGCAAATACGGTGAGTGAGCTAGCAATACTTGTACAAAATATTAAATATAAAGCTGATGAACTTAGAATTTATTATAAGGACGATGTAGGGATAGACATGAGCAACGTGGACAGTCTTTTAGTGAACACAATTAAAGAAATGACACAGGGGACATTGTTAGATAAAATTTACGAGGAACATGACCTTTATAATATTATAGAGATAATGACAAAAAGAAGATATGAGGATACATGTATTAGGCCGGAATTTAAAAAAACAAAACTAGTATATGGACAGCACGGACAATACAACAAAAAGTACTATGAAAAATATATAGGCAAAGATGACAGACCAGGTCAGGTTAGGCAAAATGTCCAAAACTCTCCACAAAATAAAGGAATTGTTGAAAACAATTCTAATCAATTTAGGCAGAATTTTCAACAGAGAGGCACTCGAGATAATAATTCTCAATAACATGGGCAAAGGATCCCAACATATAAAGATATTAATTCAGGTAGAGAGAGGAGAAATATATACTCAAACCAATTAAGGCTAGATAGAGGAGAACCTATGGAAGTAGATAATATAGAATTCGATCAGGAGAGATCTCAAATGGCAGGACACCCTAGCAGCAGGAGCAGCCAAAATCGCTTGCAAACGCCTAGGCAAAGCTATAGAGAACTCGAAGATTATAGAGAAGATAATTATTCAAACCAAGAGAGATCCCGAATAGCAGGACACCCTAGCAGTAGTAGCAGCCAAAATCGCTTGCAAACGCCTAGGCACAGCTATAGAGAACTTGAAGATTATAGGGAAATTAATGAATCAATTTTTTTTACAAGGAAGCCTCGGAGAGCTTACCACGAATAGTAATAACAATAAAAAATAAAAAATACATTGCGCTAATAGATACGGGAGCGAATATAAGTTTAGTGGACTCTGAATTGAACGAACTTCGAAAAATTCCACTTAAAAATAATATAACAATCAGAACAGTAACAAGCAAGGAAACCATTACCCATGAAGTGCATACGGAAGCACCAAAAGAATTCAATTTACCTGAAAACGCGTACATAAGATGGAGATCGACATCCTTAAAAAATAGGAAATATAATTTCATAATAGGAATTGATTTATTAAATAATTTAAACACGATGATAAATCTAATAGATGGAAAAATTTCACTAAATAAAAAAGAATCAGAATTTTTAAATAAACCATTCAATTTTAGTGAAATATGTACCCTAGAAGCAACAAATGAGAAATTAAAAGAAATTAAATTAGATCATCTAAATGCAGAAGAGTTTAGAGAAATCACGAAATTATTGAAAAAATTTGAAAACCTTTTATTTAAAGAAGGAGAAAAATTAACAAGTACTACGGAAATTCAACACGAAATAAAAACTACTACAGAAGAGCAAATAAATTCTAAATTATATAGATATCCACCCCAGCATGAAGAAGAAGTTAGAAAACAAATCAGAGAAATGGAGGAACAAGGAATTATAAGGAAAAGTAATTCTCGATATTCCAGCCCTTTAATAGTAATTCCAAAGAAAATGGATAACTCAGGGAAAAGAAAGTACAGGATAGTAATCGATTATAGAAAGTTAAATGAGGTAACAATAGATGATAAATATCCTCTTCCTAACATTGATTCAATTTTAGATAAATTGGGACGAGCCCAATATTTTACAACACTAGACTTAGCAAAAGGTTATCATCAAATTACAATCAAAGAGGAAGATAGGTGTAAAACAGCGTTCGTAACACCTCATGGCTTGTATGAATTTACAAGAATGCCATTCGGGTTAAAGAATGCACCAGCAACCTTTCAACGACTCATGAACGAAATTTTACAAGAATTTATAAACAAAACATGCGTGGTATACTTGGATGATATACTAATCTTTAGTACAACGTTACAGGAACATATACAATCAATTAGAGATATTTTCAAGGTTTTAGAATCAAAAAATTTAAAAATACAAATGGATAAATGTAATTTTCTGAAAAAAGAAACAGAATTTTTAGGACATATTCTAACAAAAGATGGTATCAAACCGAATCCAAATAAAATCAAAGTAATAGAAGAATTAGAATTACCAAAAACAGATTAAGAGCTTTTTAGGTATAACAGGTTATTATAGGAAATTTGTTAAGGATTATGCAAAGGTAGCACAACCAATTACAAAATATCTAAAAAAAGGAGTCCGAATTAAGGAATAGTTACATGTACGAGTACGTATGTAAACATACCTGACAATGCATTTGACAAATACGATGAACTGTTAGAGCAAATTGCAACATAACACCATTTCCGGCTTTTGCAATTTGCTTAAACAAATAAAGTAAGCAAAATATAATTTAACAAGTGAAATTCCTAAGAATTATCAAAATTAATAATAGTATGCTTATTCAGCAATAACATGTTAAAAGTAAGTTAATATTATTAATAAGCAATTTGTAATTAGAATAAGCTTCATTTTAAGTCAATTTTATTAAATAAAGCAGTCTGTTCTTGATCGCCATCAACGTCACCTCATTGCAATACAATTTGATTTTTTTGACTTTTTTAAAAACCCGTTCACCGCGACTCAACACATAATTCGCGCGTAAGTAGTTATTGCCTGAAAACCAAAAAGTAAGGCTATGCGAGTGGCGAACGGTAGAAAAGTGTAAAGTAAAAAAAGAAAAAAAGCCTGAAAATAAAACAGTAAGGCTACGCGAAAAGTGAAAAGTGAAAAAAGAAAACTACTGTGCTGACAAGCGGCTACGACGCACAACGAGGGATTCGAAAACGTCGAGGGACCCCAGTACCTGCAGGAAAAAGGACAACCCCGAAACGCACAATAACATCCTATGGGAAGCTGGAAACAACTAGTGTAAGCACTTATCAAATATTTTAAGATTATCGTAAAAAAAAATCGTTACTATAAAGAAAAAGAGAGGAAAAACTCTTCTATTAGTGTAAGCTTTTACAAAAAAAATTCTAAAATTATCAAAGGAAGTACTATTACAAAGGAAATTTTTTTCTAACTAACTAAAAAGAAAAGATTATTATAATGCCAGACACCGCTGAGGAACTAATCGAACAATTTAACCAAATGAGGTTAGATTATGGGCAAACCACCCATCCTTCAAATCCTTCCACCCATCCTTTAAACCCTCCCACCCCTAACCCAACTCTAATAACGACAATAGTTCGAGAAGTACTCGAACGAATGAGTACGCAGACTACAAGTATAACTGACTTCACAGAACCCGACCATAGTGTGACACTGAACGCGAACAACATAAATGAATTAGATAAGATTCCGGACATGGTGAAATGCCTTAGGGAATTTTCAGGACGACCAGGAGAATTTAACTCCTGGAGGAAGAGCGTACATAGAATTTTTAAAACCTATGAGGGAGTTAAGAATACGCCTAAATATTTTTCGATACTCCATACGATTAAGCACAAAATAATTGGCGATGCTGACATCGCATTAGAATCATATGTATAATACTCCACTCGATTGGAGTCAAATCCGGAAATGCCTAATGATGCATTGTTCGGATAAAAGGGACATAGGTACCATCGAATACCAGATGACCACTCTGGTCCAACGCTATAACGACATTCCAACCTTCTACCAAAAGGTCTACCAACACCTTTCACTGATACTGGACAAAATTTCATGTCTCGAGCTAATCGACGAGTCCATACGGGCTATGACTAACTCATATGGGGACAAAGCTCTTGGCACAATTATCAGAGGACTAAATGGGGATTTTCCTCGTCTTCTCAGCATGAGAGAACCGACAACCTTGCCATAAGCATTGCATTTATGTAAAAAGCTTGACAACATGACATACAGAATAAATCATATGAACAATACACACAAACCTATTATTCAACCACCACCACGTCCTCCCCGAAATAACAACTTTAATAATTACAATAATAATAGAGTTTTTTTATCCCGAATTAACGTATTCCCACTCCCCCAGACGAAATTTCGACCAACATCCATCCGGTCGTCAATCAAACCGATATCCAAAACACTCTCCCAACAAGGATTCATGCCGAGGTTCAACAATTACCCGAACAACCCCCATACTACCAGAGAAAATACCTCCTTTAATAACAGACCGAATTTTCCACCTAAACCACCGACTCCAATGGAAGTAGACCAATCAATACGATCAAGACAAATCAATTATCAGAATAGGCCTAATACATTCCAGGACAATCGACCACCGAAACGTCCGATTTCCGCACAACTGACTCACCCTCCAAGCAAAATGCAACGAAATTTGTTTACTAACGCAGTAGAATTAGACCACAACGGGATATACGATGACAATCCCTACGATAGCAATTACGACAATTCAGGAAAAAATGAGCCTGATACTATTAATTTTTTAGATTAGCGCCGTCTATGCTGCCTTATTACGAATTTAGAACAAGGCGCGGAGACACAATAGATTTTCTTATCGATTCCGGATCCAATAAGACTTACATTCAATCCACTAGAATTAGGAATCCAATTCTGAACGAAAAACCCTTTACAGTAAAATCAGTTGCCGGAACAATTGAAATTACTCACCATACCTTCGTCGACATTTTCGGACCAACAGTAGGGAAAATAAAATTTTTTATACTACCAACTCTAGGGTCGTTCCACGGCATAATAGGCAACGACACACTTAAAGAATTAAAAGCAATTATTCATACCGACAAAAACTTAATGACGATTTGTCAAAGCATAAATATAACCTTAAAACAACGAATATCCCACGAGGTGAATAATGTGGTATTCAATACTCCACATCTCTCATTACAACAACAACACAAAATTAATAATATCGATAAATGTCCAAACCTTTTTTCCGATCCTGATGAAAAACTTACCTACACCACCCTCGTTAAAGGCAAAATCCGGACAACAACCGAAACCGCCGTCTACTCCAAGCCATACCCGTATCCCATGGCATTAAAATACGAAATCGAACGACAAATTGAAGAACTCTTAGACAACGGAAGGAGTTAATAAAAAGTCAGATGCCTCTGGCGAAAAAAAATTCCGAATGGTCGTAGATTATCGTAAACTCAATTCAGTTACGATCCCCGATAAATACCCTGTACCAGAAATTAACGAAGTCCTTGCAAATCTGGGAAATAATAAACTATTTACTGTTATTGACTTAAAAAGTGGGTTCCATCAGATTCCACTTGGCGAGTCAGACATTGAAAAAACAGCATTTTCCGTAAACAACGGAAAATATGAATTCCTCCGCTTACCTTTCGGTTTAAAAAATGCTCCAGCCACATTCCAAAAAGCACTAGACGATATTCTTCGTCAACATATAGGAGTAAGATGCTATGTTTACATCGATGATGTAATAATATTTGGCAAAAACGAAGAAGAACATTTTAAAAATATAGAATTAGTATTTCAAACCTTAGAAAATGCTAACATGAAAATCCAATTAGACAAATGTACATTTGCTAAAGAAGAAGTAGAATTTTTAGGATATGTAATCAATTCAAATGGGATAAAAACCAACCCTGAAAAAGTAGAAGCGGTAGCTAAATTTCCAGTTCCACAAACTCTCAAAGAATTAAGAGCCTTCCTAGGTATGTCAGGTTATTACCGACGATTTATCCAGGATTACGCAAAAGTAGCTAAACCATTAACAGCACTGTTAAGAGGAGAAGCCGGTCATGTCTCCAAACGGAATTCGAAAAAGATAGAAATAGAATTAGACAACGAGGCTTTAGAAGCATTTAATAAAATAAAAAATACTTTAGTATCCAAGGATATAGTTTTAGCGCATCCAAATTTCGATAAAGATTTTGAAAAGATAAAATTTAAGGTAATCGGACACTTTCTAATTGTTCACAGGATGGTCGTTTATTTATATATAAAACTTATGATCAAATTGTAGTTCACAAAGTTTATTTGAAAATGAGAAAATATAGCACGGGAGGCTGCGTTCACTTTGGCGGTTGAAAATCAAGTGTTGCTTTTGATGTGCCGGTGATGCCTCTCAGATAAGAATTAATATTTCACATAGGGTTACCTTACAGTCGGCTATTCTGGCAATGTATAGCGCCCTCGCTATGCTCGTTGCTTTCATCATCGGCTTTATCGCTGTTGTCTTCAAAATTGGGAGGAAGTTAACACCATTACTTCATCTTATCGGAGCGTAGATTGAAGTATAGTGACGTGACGTTCGATCTGCTCCTGGCAAGTCTTCAAGTAAATAACGATCTTTACCAAGCACTTGCTTAATTATAAAGGAGCCTTTGTAACGTGGCTCCAGCTTTCTCGACGTCCCAGTACTAGAAGGTTCATTTTCGACTAGCACTAAGTCATTAACGTGGAATTCTGTTGGTTTTGAACGATGATCATCGTATCGCTTCTTGGCTTATTGTCGTTTCTGGTTTACCGCTTCACAAGTTGCTTCTCGTAGTTTTTGTAGATCTTCTTTGCTTGTTAGATTATTGTCGTGTAATGCTAACAAAACTTTATTTTGGAGGATATCTCTTGGTGAAAAACTGAATAAAAGTTCATGTGGACTTTTACCCGTAGTTTTGTTTTTCATCGTGTTTATTGACCACTGGATGTTGAATAAATTTTCGTCCCACTTTTTGTCTATGTTTGTCGTTGGGAGTAACATTGGCAAAAGTGTACGATTAACTCGTTCGGCATGACCATTCGCCCTCTGTGTTCGTACTGCATTTAGTATATGTTTTATATCGTTGTTAACACAGTAGCTTTTAAAATCTTTAGAGGTAAAGGCTGTACCCCTATCAGTGATGATTCTTTCAGGAACTCCAAACTAACTGGTAATTTCTCGTAACGTTTCTAATACGTGCTTCGTTGCTGTACTTTTTACTGCTTTAATGATCGTATACTTCATAAAAGCGTCAACTATGACTAATATGTGTTCGTTTCTTTTCGAACTCTTGATAAATGGTCCTAATATGAACGGTTTTAAATGGTGTTGGTACGATGTTATCGAAATGGTACTGTCCTTCAAATTTACCACCTTGACGTTTGTTATATGCACATTCAACACATGCTTTTAAATATGATTTAACGAAGTTGCGCATTCGTGGAAACCATATGTACGTTTTCATTTTGTTAATGGTTTTTCGAAACCCAAGTGACCATTTTTATCGTGACATTCTTCTAACATTTTATGTCTTAACGCTTTCGGAACAACCCATAATTTCTCTGCTTTTTTAATTCTAAATAGTCTATCTTTCTCAATACAAAATTCTTTTAAAATTTGTTTATCTTTGTTTTTAATCTTTTCGACGATCTGTTTTATATTGTCGTCTTGTAACTGCATACTAAACAACCAATCGTCTGATGTAATGGATACCTTATCTACTCGTACAGTTGCTACATCTGTTTCTTTAGCACTTTCGTTTGGACAGCGACTTAATGCATCGATATGTTCCATGCGTCTACCCTGACGATGTACAATATCGATATCAAATTCTTGTATCCTTAACCACCATCGAGCAATTCGTGGAATAAGCTCCGTTTGTGAAGAAAATAAGTACGAGAGACACCCCAATCAACCGAAAATTGCAGAAACTCCATTACCAACATATCCAGGACACACAGTTCATATCGATATATTTTTAACAGAAGGAAAAATAGTAATGACAGCTTTAGACAAATTTACAAAATACGCAGTAACAAAAAGCCTAAATAGCTGAGCATTAAAAGACGTCAGGAAACCTTTGAGAGATATTATCTTTTTTTCGGAGTACCAAAATTAATAGTTATCGACAATGAGCCATCCTTAAATTCAGCCTCTTTAAAATTTATGATGAAAGACGAGTTAGGAATAGAAGTTTACACTACTCCTCCATACAAAAGCCAAGCTAACGGACAAGTGGAAAGGTTCCACTCTACATTAATTGAAATAATGCGCTGCATAAAAGAAAACGGTGGACACAGAAATTTTGAAGAAATTTTAGAAAGAGCAGTATCCGAGTATAATCATTCAGTTCATTCCACTACACTTAAAAGACCAGTAGACCTATTTTTTCACAGAAATGTTACATTTACCCCTGAAGACATAGAAAGAACTAGACAAAACAATTTAGAAAAATTAGCTGAGAAACAAAAAAAGGATATCGAAAACCATAACAAAAATAAGAAGGAAATAAAATCATATCTACCAGGACAAATAATATTTGTTAAGAAAAATAGGAGATTAGGAGCTAAGTTAAGTAAACCCTACAGTAAGGAAATAGTTAAGGAAGACTGAAATAGTACCGTGTTAACTGAAAAAGGACAAATAATTCACAAAGGTAGAATACGTAACTAAATATGTACTGACATTTTTTCCAGAATATTACTACCGCTATGCCTGGCGGATGTACAAATCCTCGACTACTCAAACTCCCAATTAATAACAATAGAAAAGGGAACGGCTAGACTACAAACAGGAACATTTAGGATAATACATGACACTAATGACATAGAAAAATATACGGAGACATTAGACCACACAGAAGGGATTATTAAACTATAAAACTATCCGCAAAAACCCTAACTACCCCTTCATATCCCACATAATAACACAGATAAGAGCCCAACTTAACAATCTTAAAGTAGAGCAAAAAATAAAAAGATCCATAAATTTCCTGGGTAGCGTATGGAAATAGACCACGAAGACTACGAAATAATTTCAAATAAAATAAATAATGTCTTACAAAATAACAATAATCAGGTACTAATTAACAAACTTACAATAGGCAAAATTAGTGAGATAACAAATATTAAAAATAATATAATTAAAACCATGCAAAGTGAAAAAAGTTTAGAAATTGTAGCATTTTTACAGTTAAAATACAAATTAGAAATAATTAAGGAAGAAATTTTAAATATTACATACGCAATACATTGGGCAAAAGCCAACAAATAAATTCTTTTATTTTATCAAATGAAGAAATAAATATTGTGAAAGAAGTAATAGACAATGACAATATTCCATATGTAAATTTAGACGAAGCACTTGAATTTTCCGAAGTAAAAATTGCAACTAATGGCAAAATTAAAATTTATATTGTTAGCCTCCAACTGTAGATAACCAAAATTGTAAAACTTTAAATATTAGAGCAGTAAAAAATAACGGGAGAATCAATAAAATCAATACAATTTTAAACTGTGAAAAGGGAATCTATGGAATAGAAAATTATTGTAAAAAATACAATTCCCTACAAATATGCTTAAGCATCTATTACATTATTAGATTTAAGTAATGGTACTTGTATAAATAATCTTTTAAAAAGTCGTTTGCCGAACTGCACGGAGGTCAACAACCAACATATTCCAACTATAGAGGAAATGGGACCCGGAATAATATTTCTAAATAAATACAACGGAGAAATTTCAATAAATAACGAACCTACGTTTTTAAACGGGACCTTCATAATTTTGTATACCAACGTAACAATTGTTATCAATGGGAAAAAGTTCTATAACGAAGAAAGAACAGCAAGTAAACCACTACCAGCCATCCTTCAACCGTCATCCGCACCACTCAATATAGAAGAATTCCTCTCGCTGGAGATGCTGATACAGCTTAACTTGAACAATACAAAAGAAGTAAGTCTGTTAGAAGCAGCAAACAGAGTAAAACACGGAACCAGCATCACGCTAATCATCCTTTTAATATTCATTGCCCTAATTTTCGGGAAGAAACTTCTGATCAAGCAAAAAGAAGATGAACCCAACAAACTCTCACAACCGGCAATAGAAGGACTCAACCAAATTTTCAATACACCTAAAGATTCAAACGAGGACGTTTGAATTTCAAGGGGGGACTAGTTAGCACCCCATACATTCAAAAGTATCATATGATGCATTAATATCATATGATACAAAGTAATATAATATGACACCACTAAATCGCTGAGAGTGCGACACGTGTAGTGGCAACCTGTGGGAAGCGCAACGTCAGCAAACTTCGTACCCGTTGCAGCGGCAAACATAGGTCTATAGTTAAGTATAATTAATTGTAAACTTCAGTTCTTAAGTGGAATTCAATAAAGGTGCATAGCTCCCAGATAGCATTTTTTTAATAAAAATAACAAAATGTTTTTTAACTTATATTCCCGCAGATTGCAAAAATAATAATATTTGTAAGACGGGTGTCTATTCCCGCATTGAAACCGATCATCAATAAATAGGAGAAGTGTTGCGGACAAAATCATGGGTGTAAACAGGAACAAATTTCTTTATGCCCAAGCGGATTTATCCGAAACGGTGTTGCACACGTCCAACACTTTTCCAACAAAATCTGACATGCCAAATAAATACAAATCAGAATCATTTGATTTTAGTGTTGAAACCTTCATATTCAAGAGGAAAATTCAACTCCTCAGAAAAGTAATGGAAGATCTCCACAAAATCACTACATTAAAAAGTGATGATATTAAACATTTAAAAATTGAGTTTCTTCAAATGCACAATTTTCACACAAACTACTTTTCAAAAATTTTACTTGAAGTTGAAAATTTGTATTTTGAAATAACGACGAAGTATTTCCAAAATCTCAAACTTTATAAAGCGAGATTACAAGAAGGAGAGCCCGAAATAATTTACAGTTCTCTTCAGCGAGATGTGATGTTAGAAGATTTTACGATAGAAGAACCAGAAATTTTGTATCGTTTTGACTCGGATTTAAAATGTACAAAAGTTCCAATCTTTTATCTACCTTGTATAAGTTAACATAGCAGCTAGTATAACATATGCTGCTACTCTTGAAATATATGCTGGGTTAATTTGTCTAACTAGAGCGCTAATGATCATTAAATGAAATGTTTTTGATAACAGAGTATCAAAACCGGCTTAGCACTTTATTTGTTTTTACTTGTACGGGCGGTTTAAAACAATGGGACTTTGCTAAGGAATGCGGAATTACGGTACATCAATAGCATGATGTGTAATAATAGGTTAGAGTTGGAAGCATTTAATATTAAGTGATAAGTTGTAAAGTTGGAGTTGAAAAAGCGAGTCATATCGCAGTAAATAAAAGACCCAATAACAAAATAATTTGTAACTTATATAAGTTAACATAGCAGTCAGAATAATCACAAATGTTCAACTAATAAAGCCGCTAACACTACCCACATTATCTGCTGGGTTTTCTATGCTGGAATATTTGCAACAAGAACGCTATCATAAAATTGCATATCAACATTATCATTGAAATGACCTTCTTATGATCATCAAGATAATCGGCAAGAGCACATAGAAAATAATTTTTCTGAACAAACCAACTTGTTTAACTGGCGCCCAACTTGAAGGACCAAAGACCTACAAATATTGTAAGGACATCTGAATCCTGAAGGACCAAGGGCTTAAAATATCACAAAGGACATGTGAATCCTGGAGGACTTAGAACGTGAAAATTCATCAATCTTCATTATAATTAAATAAATTAAATAAAAAAAGTGTAAGTGATAATTTAAAAACTTTGTCAAAGTGGACATTATTTAAAAGAATTTTAATTGGTAACAAATTCAAAGTTCCCTGTTAAGGGATTGTAATTAAAATAAAAAGTTTTGTAAATGCTCTGCAGTTTCATAGCTTTCGATTAAAAAAAGTTCAATAAAGTAAAGGGTTCATTGAAACATCTTTAAATAAAAATTTTTTTTTTTTCAAATATTTCATAATCGTAATTTATGAGTGACTTCGCCTTTCCATTTAAGTAAAGGCCTGTTGTAATATTTAATATTTTATTAACAAAATTTCGCTTTTTAAAGCGTTTAAGAAAGTGAAGTGTTGAAATAACCTTGAAAAAGGCACGTGTCGATATCGTGCAAATTACAGAAGTCTTAGATAAAACGAAGTTTATTTGTCATAACGACGACTATTTTTGTTATCAGAACTAGTTAAGTGTATAAAAATAGTGTGTTCGCGGAAGCAGTTATATTTAGTAGAAAATAATTTTATTAAATAATTTTGATAACTGGTATCACTTCCTATCAAATTTGCTCTCAAGCCTTTTAATAAAAATAAATTATAGGCAGTAGAAATGTTTCTTAATAAAGAACAAGCGTTAGAAATCGTTAATGATGCCAACGAAAGTACAAGGCAACAATTAAGCCTCTTAACCTTGGCAATAAATCAGGTACAACCGCGTGGCGTAGAAAATCATTTATCCGTTTCTATTAATCCATTGGTTGTAGAAAACAATTCAAGTTTAGACTTAATAAAGTCTCTCCCCGAATTTAGTGGGGATTCTGCTTCTTATCCTGCCTGGCGAAGTGCAGCAGAATTCGCTATAAATTATTATACGGAGGGTTCGGAAAAATATTACATTGCAATGGGAATCTTCCGAAATAAAATTATAGGTTCTGCAAACGCCACACTTGCATCTTTTAACACAGTGCTTAACTTCAAGGCAATTATAGCTAGGTTAGATCAAGAATACGTAGATAAAACTCCGCTTTATGTTCTTGAAAATGAATTAAGCATACTTAGACAAGATAATATCTCTATTACTGAGTACTACAATAAAGTAGATAAAAAGCTATGCCTAATAATAAATAAACAAATCATGACCTATAGCGGAAATAAAGATATTGTTGCTGCACTAAATGAGCGCGCTAGAGAGAACGCTTTACGCGTTTTTATATCAGGACTTCGTCGTCCATTGTCCGACATTGTTTTCTCCGCCAAACCAAAAGACCTTCCAACTGCTCTTGCAGTTGCTCAAGAGCTCGAAACGAACCATAGGCGACACGATTTTGCAGAAGCTTTTGCTGTAGGAAATACATATAAATCTAATAGGTCGATATTACCTCAATATAAACAAATAGACCACAATAATCGACCACATGCAAGTACTCGCTTTAGCTCAAATCCTTCCGGTAGACCAACTCCAATGGAAATTGATAACAATACAAGTTATTACAGGCAGCGTAAAAGTATTCGAAATACGTCTCTTCAACCGCGTCAGCATATTAAAAATACAGTTCATTCTACACCTGATTACACACATAAGCCGCAGTATTCAAATCCGAATTTGCCAATTGCATATAAAAGGAGTCGTGAACAATATAATTCCGATCGTTCGCCATTTCAAAAACATCAAAAAGTAAATTATATGTCGGAAGACTTAATGTTGAAATGCAGTCCTGCATATAGTAACGTACATATACATGCAACCCTGATGTATTTAAAAATTAATTCGCATTGTAACTGAACTTTATTGTAAGTACCTACACATTTTCTCACTCTTGTTTCAACCACTAAAGAATAAGCACGTACTTTAATAAAAAGTTTAACAAAATTCAACAGGTTATGGGCCCAGGTCCAAATTCCTGCGGTTCAAGTGATAAAGTGAATATAAAATATGAGTTCGTCTCTATTTAATATTGAAAAATTAGATGAGTCTAATTATGACTTATGGAGCATACAAGTGAAAAGTGCACTTGCGCACCAAGAGTTGTGGGTAGCGTCAGGAGAAGCAACGTGTCCAAAAGGAGCTGTGGATGACAAAGCGGTTGTTATCTGGAAGGCCAAGGATGAGAAGGCGATTGCAACTTTGATGTTCAGCATTGCGTCGACGCAGATAGCTCATGTAAAGAAGTGCAAGACGTCAAGTGAGGCATGGAATACGTGAGATTCATAGGCCAAAGGGACCGGTGCGTAAGGTGACATTGTTTAAGCGTCTTCTTGGTATGCGTATGAGGACGGTGAATGTGTGCAGAAATATGTTTGCGATTTCACGTCAGTTGCTTAAAAGCTTGAAGAGATTGGAGTTAGTTTATAAGATGAGTTCTGTGTAATAATGTTACTCGCCAGCCTGCCAAAATCATTCGAGAATTTGGTTGTGTCATTAGAATCTCGAGATGAGCTACCAAAGCTTAGTGCTGTGAAGATAAAGTTGATCGAAGAGGGTGAACGTCGAAAGTGTACCAGTTCGGAACAGACCGAAGGTAATAGGCAAGCGTTTATGGTGCGCGAAAGTACATGCGATAAAAAGAATGTCAAAACTGTACACACAAACATGCAAAATACAGTTGGCAGGGTCAAAAGAACAAGTGGAAAAATTTCAAGTGCTACAGTTGCGGAAAAAATGGGCATTTTGCTGCTCAGTGCAGAGAAAAACAACAACAATAAACAATCAGAAGAACGACAGCAGCAACAGTAACGGATTGTTTGCGGCAGTCGGGTTGAAACAGTTACATGCCGGCATTTGGTGCGTCGACAGCGGCGCCTCATCTCATTTATGCTGCAATCGAAATATGTTTGTTGAGTTCGAAGAATATGAAGAAGCGATCATACTAGCAAGTGACAACAAAATTTCAGCTACTGGCAGAGGAGTTGAGCAAGTTAATGCAACCCAAACCCACTAAAATAAACCCCTATCCCATTCATCTCTAGTAGACACATATGTGATGTAAGTCGACACCACATTCATCCATAGGATCAAGCCAACCGCCTATCATAACAAAAAGATTTAACGTAAACAAAGAATATTAAAATCAACAATAGCCAATTTGCAAAGTCATCATAAAATCTATTGGAATACAATTATTAGAAGAACTTGATCACGCAACAAGAAATGCCACAGCCATCCTTTTTGCATGATCAGCATTATAATACTATAAGAACTAAAATTAAGAGATAAATAGGGCAGTTATGAGTTATAAGTCATAAGCGAGAGTTATAAGATATAAGCGATAGTTATAAGTTACTTTTTAAAAAAACCAATAAAGAAAATAAAAACTTAATTTGCGCAAACGACTTTGCATATACAGTAGATTCCGGTTATAACGACTTTCAAGGGACCGACGATTTTACGTCGTTATATCCGGAGGACGCAATAACCAGAAGGAGTAAAAAAAAATTTTTTTTGTTTATTTTATGGTTGCCATGTTCGTAATAGGCTTTTAAAATAAAACAAATTAATTTTTAAATCAAAACCAAAAATTTAATTCAATAACCTTGGTATTTCAAAATAGGTCGTATACATATAAGGGATATTCATAAACTTAATATAACTAGATTAATTTCTTTTCTTCTACTTTTTATTCTTAATTTAAATAATCAGTAATTTTTGATTGTTTTGCAGTCGTTTTTGACATGTAAAAACAGTCGCGCACCGCATTATTTAAACGAGAGATGCTGTGCGTTAAACTCTCGTCATTAAAATTCGAATGGACAAATCTATTTAGTAGTTCTGCAGCTTTCAGTGCCTCCAAAACGCTAGGTGCTGACTCATCTTCATTTTGATCTTCCACGTTGTCGTCGCTATCCTGTCCATCATCTAATATGTTTTCAACAATTCTGTCTTCGGAAGGTTCCTCACAAGTCGCCACACCATTGTCAATAAAAACATATTCATCCAGTTCTTCCTTTGAAATCGGTAGCTGATTTTTTAGAGCTCTTGCCCAAACCGATAGAGGAATGTCATCTTCGATTTCAATATCAATTGAGCATGAGTTGCTGGAACCATCTAAATTTTCTTCTGCAAGCCCAGAATGCTTAAAACAATTCGCAATTGTCAATGGTGAAAGTTGTTGCCATGCATCATTTATCATTAAAATGGCATCAAGTATGGTTATTTTCGGGTAATTTTCATCTTTGTTTTCATCCATATTGCTGATTATTTTAAGAACAAGATTTTTCCGAAAAGTTGATTTAATCACTCGAATTATGCCTTGATCCATTGGTTGTAATACAGATGTCGTATTTGGTGGAAGGAAAACTAATGTGATATTCGTTAGGTTACTAATTTGGGGATGGGCTGGACAATTATCAACTAATAACAATATCTTCTTTTTCTGCTTTTTTAGTTCAGTATCCCAATCCAGTACCCAATTAATAAAAATTGTAGATGTCATCCATGCCCGGCGATTACTATAGTAGTCAACAGGCAAAGACTGAACATTTTTAAAGCATCTAGGTCGCTTTGATTTTCCAATAACTAATAAATGCTTTTTAATACTACCACTCATATTGGCTGCAACAAGCACAGTTATCCTTTCCTTGGACAGCTTCCCTCCAGTGCATTTTTCACCTATAAATTAAAATTTCAATAAACAGATTTCTTCAAAATAATTTTCCTTCTCACCTTTAAATTTTAATGTTTTGTCTGGAGTTAATTTGTAGAATAGTCCAGTTTCGTCGGCATTAAAAATTTCCTCATCACTGAAATCTTTTCGTAGTATAGGCCAAACCTTTGTAAGCCACTCGCTAACATCGATTTTGTGTACAGACAAAGATTCTCCACTGACTGTACCGCCGACAATATTATGCCTGACCTTAAAGCGGCTTATCCAACTCACGGTACAATTAAAATTTTCAATTTTAAATTGCTTAGCGAAAAAATTAGCTTTTTCTTGAAGCAGTGGACCACTTAATGGGATTCCTCGACTGCGTTGCAATATGAACCACTGTAACAATGCTTTGTCCACTTGATCTTGAGTTGAAGCTCTGACACGTTTCGGCTTTAAGATATTACTATTAAATAACGTTTTAATTTTTTCTTTATTTTTTTTGATTGTGGCAATTGTTGTGTGGCCCACGCAGAATTCTTTTGCCAGAGTAACGTTGCGCTCACCGGCTTCCAGGCGCCGTATAATTTGCATTTTTTCTTCAACAGAGAAGCACTTTCGTTTTTGAGACATTTTGCGGGTGTAATGCACAAGTGTCGAGCTTAAACTGAATAACTTCCTTATTGCGCATTTTGCATTCAAAAAAATGGAAACTTGTAAAAAAGCAGAAACAACTAGAAATATAACGGGACATCCTATCGAATAGGCTATGTGGTCTGCACACGCACGCTGTAAACATTTGTGTGACGTCTCTCTAGCAGCAGCGTTGCTAAGGCGACGGCTAAAACTGGCAGAGAGTAGTGAGAGTGTAATGGAAGCCATACACGCACCAATTAGTTGGTTGATTGAGTTGGGCTAGAAATTGCCCTTGTCGCTACATACGACACAACTTTTAATACAATTTTGAGGTCAACTTCATTTTGAATATTCACTTCGTTGCTTAAACATGAGTTCGAAAGTTGTTGCTTTACTTATTATATATGATGCGCTCTCTTCGATAGCCGAAATTAAATGGCGAAATCGTTTGAAATCATACGACCAACCCAAACACAATCCAACTAACACAACCAAATTGACAAAATATCATAAAAAATTTGATGTTCATCCAATCAGTTGGTACAACTCATACAACTGCCCCATATAAGTACATACGTAACAATCAGTTGTACAATTCGATGAAATTGGTACAATAATTGGTGCGTGTATGCCTTTCATAAGAGCTTTTGTGTCGTTGCTACGCACACAAGCAAAGGTGCCGATCACTGATAAATAAATACATTTCTAATTACGTCGTTTGATGCTTAAATTTGTTGACATTATTTCGATGAATTTTTTTTTTCGTCGCTATATCCCGTTGAATTCTGAAAAATTTCGTCGGTATAAGCGGTTAGTCGCTAAAAGCGGAGACGTACTAAGCGGAGGCCCTTTCATATAAGTTTGTATGGGGACCAACCAAGACATCGAGTTTTCGTCGCAATAACCGGACGGACACTATAAGCGGAGTCGTTATAACCGGATTCTACTGTAATTTGTAGATGATATAAATTGTAGATGATGATGTATATATGTATTTTATATCAAAGCACGTGGGTATACATACATACTTATGTATGTAAGTTAGCACGAACCAAGCATAAAGTGCAACTATGTCAACAACCCCGAAATTACAGCGCAAGCGACAATTGGTAAATTCTGCCGATGCAACCTCAGCACATCCGGCACATGCCAATCGAACATGCAATCGAATTGCTTATACTAATTCAAGGAAATAGATTACGCCACTTAATAATTCCGTGGCTTAGAATAAGTATAAATTAACCAAATTGTTAAATTTAAGTTTGAGTCGTTTTTGGTCAATAAAGCGGACACCTTGTCCGATTAAAAAATATTTTTTTTGGTATTCCCAACGCGGGAATACATAATTGGCGCCCGAGCAAATTCAATCGGTCCGGTAGGAAAACTGGCGCCCGGTTGAAAAAGTATTTTCGATAGCGGTCCCTGAGTAACAAAAGTAAAAAGGAGGCATCGACGTGCCAGCCTTATCGAAAGACATAGCAGCAAGTGAAGTGAAAAAGTTTAGGCCAGCGAAATAATTGTTGTGAAAAACATAAAAGCTTTAGCAGTGATAAAATACAACAAGCAACAATAACAAAGCAATTTAAATAGCGTTTATTGGCGACTACCAAATTGTAATTGTAACTAAAAGCGTAGATATGTACGAAAGTAATTATTATAATTAACAAAACTGTAACAAAACAATATTCTAAATTTGTGATTTTATATAAAACAGAAAACAAACACAAGCCTCATTATAAAATCTAGTGTTAAAAATTAATTACGCGCGCGATCACACATGATAGTTAAAATCAAGCGAGTGAATGGCTAAAAATGTTTAGCCGAGCAGTACAAGCAACAACAACTATTGCTCACATAATCAACGACGGCTACTAAAATTTAAAGTTTACCGAGAAATTGAAAACAAAAGCAAAGCAACAAAAACATAAACGTAAAATAACGAGTGTAGTGTTTGATAGTGGGGCTGTACGATTTGCCAACGTTAACAAAGAAGTAAACCAGCAGCAGCAGCATCCAGAAACATCAGGATTAGAGAAAAATGAATACGGGGGAAATCATGACAATCATGCTGGTATTAGCATTGACGGTAGACGCACAACAAATCGACATCCAGGATTTAACGAATAATAACGGATATTTACACATCAAAACTAACGAACTGAAAATAATTAATCATTATGACAAAACACTTTATTTTATCAACTTAACAGCTTACGAGGAAACAGTAGCCTTAATATCAAATAACAGTAACATGCTAAAAACCACAACTTTTGAAGATAAAAAAATTTTGGACACAGTTAATAGGAACTTTGCATTACTCCATTCATTTTAAATCAAAACGAGGACTTGTAAATATTCTAGGGAAAGGATTAAAATATATAGCAGGATCCATGGACAATGATGACGAGACGGAAATTCATAACGCACTCACAGAAATACACGAAAATGAATTATCCACAACAGCTAGTATGACGAATATAGTACGCGTTAATAACTTCATATCCGAGGAAATAAACAATATAACAAAACATATTAACCAACAGCAAATCTCAATAAGTCATTACATTAATACATTTAAGGACACCATACAAAATAAAATAAAGTCATTAGAGGACAAGGTTCAATTTTTAGAGCACACATAACAAATAGAAAACGATATATCCTTTTTACGAAACCACATAGACGACATAGGACAAATTATATTTTCCAGCAAAATAGGTATAATTCCTACGGACATCCTCACCAAATTAGAACTCGAATTAATAACAGATTTCGACAGTTACCAAAATATCAAGACAGCAGTAATATTTCAAAACAACAACATAATCATAATCCTCCTAATACCCCAATATTCACCAAATACCCTTTCACAAATCAGGTTTGAACCACTTCCTAATATAGCTAACAAATCAATAGCCTTAGATACTTACGAAGTATTAATAGATTCAGAAAACAATATGTATGAAACATATGTAAAAAACAATTTGGAGAAAAATTTAATAAAAATTCACAATAAATGTTTAGGAAATATATTGAAATTCGAAGAAGCAAATTGTAATTTAGAAACTATAGATAAAATAAATGTCACTGAAATAGTCCCTGGTATTCTAGTATTTAAGCATTTTGATGTAGAAATAGAACACAATTGCAATAAGCAAAAAATAAAACAGAAAGGCAAATTTCTTATCAAATTTGAAAATTGTTATATTAGTACGCTTAATAAGACGTATTCGAACATTAACATTAAAATATATGAAAACTTTATTTTGCCACATCGAATCACAAAAATTAAAGAGAAAAAGAATGTAACTGAACTTGTTCTTAAATTAGAAAGTCTTTATGTAAAACAAATAAATCACGAAAATAGTATCGAATTACTAATGAATAAAAATAAAAAGAGGAATTTAATCAGCATAGGCACTGATGTTATAATTATACCTATAATTTTAATAATAATTGTATACATCATTATAAAAAGTAAGCAAAAGCTAAATATTTCAATTGAGCCACCGCAAGCAACTTCAGCAAAAAGGGGACCATTTCTACAAATTTCAACACCACAAATGCATTAATCCCGATTGAGATCACGCCACTTAATAATTCCGTGGCTTAGAATAAGTATAAATTAACCAAATTGTTAAATTTAAGTTTGTGTCCGATTAAAAAAATTATTTTTTTTGGTATTCCCAACGCGGGAATACATAATTTATACAGCATAGCAACAGCAGACCACGTGAACAAAGCATGAACACAAGGCATGACATCATGGGTAAAGAATGTACTGGAACAAGCGATTGCCGCATAAACGATAAACACGACATCATTCCTTGAAATCATATCACCCGTAACAACCAATCAAAAGCCAACACGAGTTACTCACACATCTATAAAAGAACGACGCGCAAGCAACTCTCGTCCTCAGTTTGAATATAGATTTAGACATAGTCAGTTATGATATTTTGTGTATACAAATATTAAATATTTAAATAAAGGAACCTTCGAGGAATCGAAGAAAAATATGTTTTTAATGAATAATTAATGACTATTCATAATTGGCGCACAAGCAGGGACCGGTCAATAAAAGGATTCGGTAAAAAAAACCTTCGCGACTAAGAAATAACAGTGAATACAGAAATAAAATTCCAGTTTATTTGAAAACGGTTAACAAATTAAAAAATAAAAATAAAATGGCACAACAAGCAGCAGTGATCCAAGCACTCCAAGCGATAGTACTTGATTTGCAGAGAAAACTCGCCGAAACCCAAATTGGTACAACACCAGTAATCGAGGCACAGGACGAAGTCTTTACGTAGATCCCAATGAAGTCGACTTAGGACTCTTTAAGTCAGCCCTAACGAACTTTTTTCCGCTAGAGGGCTACCAAGTAGACATACATGGTTTTTTCGCTCGTGATATTTTATTATTAATTAAAATAATTTTTGTAAATTAATTAACTCTGACTGACTAAATTAATAGAGTAAAATATCGTGTTGTGAATACATAAATTTTTTAGTTACTAATACTACTGTTAATTTGTCAATCTGATTATCAACATGCCACCTAAAAAGCTAATTGTAAACAACACAAGTGGTAGCTGTTCTGAAAACGTGAGAAAAAACACCAAAGGATTGAGATGCCCTCTGTCCCAGAAGTGGTTTCATTCCAGATGTCTGAACCTCAGTAATGTTGAATTTGACGCAATAGCAACAAACATCAAAGTAAATCGTATCTTATGAAGGTGTCTGAAATGCGATGTTTTGGAGGTTAATGTACGACATTCTGATGACTCGGAGGATGAAATTGAGAATGACAACGTTGATAGACTTGAAAAAGTCCTAAATAAACAATTTGAAGAATTTGCCAAAAATTTTTATGACAATCTTGAAAACTTTAAATCATCTATTAGTGAAAGTATCACCGGGTTAAAAAAAGAAGTCAAAGCGCTCGCCAAGCAACATGCCATCACCGATAAAAAATGCACGAGTCTGAGTGACCGTATTACAACTATTGAAAAGAATTTACGCTCCTACAAAATCTCATCATCATCACCATTTTCTACTGAGGACATCATAAAATAAATTAATGATCGTGAGAAGCGTGAGTCAACCTCATCGCTCTTGGAATTTCAGAGTCAACCAAAGCTACCGGCATCGACCGACTGGAAGATGATAAAGTATCACTCTCAGTTGTATTATCGGATGAATTATCTGCTAAGTTAACTGGATTCAAAATCCGAAGACTTGGACGTCAGACACCTAACCGTACACGTCCTCTGCTTATAGAGACCCAGTCAGTTGCTGATGCCAAAGAAATCTTTAAACTAAACCAGAGTGAGAGCTCTCAGGTTAGATTCAAACCAGACCTAACCCCTGCACAACAGACTCATCTTAATGATTTATGCTCTGAATTAAACACTCTCAACAAGAATGGTGACACAAGTAAAACCATCCAGTATATCCATGGCATACCGCAGATAGTTTTTGCCCGCTCAATGAAAAGGAAGAAACCCGAAGCTGTTCAAGTGTACTATCAAAACACGCGGGGGCTCCGAACAAAACTACACAAATTTTTCACAGCGTCTACCGTCAGTAATATCGACCTCATTTGTATTACTGAATCCTGGTTACACCCATCGATTCACGATGGCGACCTAATCGACGGCACTTACACATTTTTAAGGCACGATAGAGATCCAGTTTTGTCCGGTCTAGAACGAGGTGGTAGAGTATTCATCGCAGTCAAAAGCCACTTTCAAGCTGAACTAATACAAATTGATCAACATAAACTTGAGCTCGTCTTCGTCAACGTAAAAGGTGTTTCCCATGACATCATTGTTGGCTGTGTCAAACTTTGATTCCTATACTAGTCTACTCACTCTGCTCTCTTTTATAAATGATAAATTTAAAAATGCTAAACTATTACTTGTAGGCGACTTCAATTTGCCTAGTAGTATCCCCCGAGTGAACTGTGAAAGGATTCTCCAAGATGGTTTAGCTTTACTTGATTGCACGCAAGTGAAGAACACAAGCAACTGTGATAACACCTTTCTGGATCTCTGTTACAGTAATATTGAAATTAGTGTTGATAAAATCCTACCATTTGTGGAAGAGGACAAATATCATCCGGCTCTCTCTATCAGTCTTAATTTTCGACCTAATCTTACATCACCGAGTTCACCTACAAACTCCTTCAAGAAAGCCGATTATCACAATCTCAACGTTTTTTATCACAAGGTTAACTGGGTAGGAATGTATGAAACAGACACTATCGACAATGAAATTGCTTGGTTTTATAACAAGCTAGAAGAAGGCATTACCCTATATGTGCCTTTACATAAGAATTATGTCAGTAATTACCCTAATTGGTAATAGAACAGGAGTTATCGACTTTAAGACAAGGCCCCTCCAGTGTCACCAAATTTTTTTGAGGAGGTAGAGAAAAAATTAACTCTTATCATAAACAAAATAATTATGTCTCTCGAGGGAAATTCCGAACTAATTACATCACATAACCACAAATAACGTAGTGACGCGAGTTATATCGTCACATCAACCCCCACCAACCCCCACCAAAACCCAGAAGACACCAATAAAACGGTAACAACAAATTCTTAAATTTATTTTCTTATTGTACTTTATTATTTTTATTGACTCATCAAATTTAAAACATTGCAACAATTGTAATTGATACTTACTTCCTGTCTACCAACTTTTATACAATTATTATTGTTTTACTGACTCATCAAATTTCTTTGCTTATTTACCTTCATGTAAAATTAATTTAAGAATAAAGATTATTTATTGGTGTAACTTTCAAGGAGACAACGAAGGAACGTTAGTAACATAACTGGGGCAGTCGAAAAGCCAACGGTTCGGGTTGAAACTAAAAGTGCTAACAAAATAAAACTTTGTCAATCCTTGGACCACATAAGGGGCCGCCTGTTCAAAAATCCGAAGGAATATCGGACGGAAAACAAATACCAAGAGCATATTGGTATGAGGTTACAAGAGATAAGTGAACCGTTGGAAAAAGGACCTAAACCCCTCATGCATACAATTCTCATAGGGGCTCTGTAAGTAAATGAGCGGTTATTGAATAACAAAAAAAAAAAAAACAACAAAAAAAAATTTTGAAGAAAAGTTAACATACATATGTATGTACATACATACATATATTGCGAAAATAGATGAAATTAGAAAAAATTGTCACGCTGTATGTTAGAGCAGTCTAAATTACCACACTCGCTAAGGTCCGAGGCGGTAAATACGGCTACATATGTACGAAACAGATCACCATAAAAAATTTTAAGAGATTCTGTTCCATACCAACGCTGGTTCGGTCGCAAGCCTAGTGTTAATCATATGAAGATATTTGGTTGCAAAGTTTGCTCCAAAAGGCAAAATGCTTAAATTTGTTGGTTATGCAGAAGGTGTTAAAGGCTATAAATAAATCCATTACTATATCCAGAGATGTTATATGTATGTCACTAATGTTAATCGTTCATACACAAATGAAAGCGAATTTAAAAAGCAATCCACAATCTACACGAATTATTACTTTGATGATGTTGTTGCTGTGAGTGATATTGCTAGTGTTAATGATGCCGAAGATGTTGTTGCTGCTAATGCAGTTGCTGAGAACGAACACGATATTACTGTTGTTAATTCCGAAAATGTTAGTAGTTTACCAGATGAAAATATTTCTGATGATAACAGTTTCGAAGATGATTGTATAGTTGTTAATGCGGATGGTCGTGTAAAACGAGGTAGACCAAAAATTATTAGAACCGGTCGTGTTGGTAGACCGAAAAAGATGTTTGCTGTTCAGCGTGAGAGAAATATTCTCAATGCTGTCACTTGTGTATCGAGTGATCCAATCAATGTAAAAGAAGCTTTGCAGCATGAATATGCTGAGCAATGGAAAAGAGCTATGGAACTAAAATTTCAATGGCTTTTATACAACCACACATGGGAGCTCGTAAATGTTCCTGAAAACAAAAACATTATAGGTTGTGAATGGGTTTACACTATTGAGAAAAGAGCTGATGGAAGCGTGGAAAAATACAAGGTACGGCTCGTAGCTCAAGGTTGTTCACAGAAGGAACAAATTGATTATTTTGATACAGTTGTTCACCACTTAACCATAAGGTTAATCTTGGCGTTGTCTGTTCAATATTCGCTCTTAGTAAACCACATTGATATTACAGCTGCTTATTTAAACGGTGAATTAAAAGAAGAAGTTTACATGCGCCAACCACAATTATTTGAAAATCCAGAAAAGCCAAATAGCGTTTGTCGTTTAAAGAAATCTATTTATGGGCGAAAGCAAGCTGGAAGAGATTGGTCGGAGAAGATTACCGAAATTTTGTTACGAATTGGATTTCAAAGATGCAAGTCGGACTGCTGCGTGTTTTACAAAAGAACATAAAACGAAATCAACATAGTAGTCGTGTATGTCGATGACCTTATTGTTGCGTGAAGTTCAAGAAAGTCAATGCATCGAATTATAAACAAACTAAGCGAAAATGTAAATGTTGTGGATAGAGGTCCCATACAGCACTACCTTGGAGTGCAGATCGAGAGAGAAGGCGAACGTCAAAATTCACCAGAGGTCATACATTAAGAAGTTACTCTATGACTGGGGTATGACAGATTGTAACACTTCCCCTACTTCATTCGCTAGCGGCTGTGTATTACAAAAATGTACTAGACCCAATTGTGCAGGCGAAGATACAAAGAGGTACCAGTCCTTAATTGGTGGACTAATTTATTTATCTACAATATCACGACCAGATATAGCGTATGCAGTTTCCAGATTGTCACAATTTTGCAGTCATCCACATAGGGAACATTTAGTTGCTGCAAAACATGTTCTTCGTTACTTGAAATATAAGAACGACGTAAGTTTACACTTTGTGCGAAGTATTTCATTTTTATGCTACACAGATTCAGATTGGGCTTCTGATGCAACGGATCGAAAATCGGTTACTGGCTTTATAGTCTCCTTTGGTGGCGGGCCAGTACAATGGGAAGCGAAGAAGCAAAATTTTGTCGCCTTAAGTTCGATGGAGGCGGAGTATATAGCCATATGTCAAGGCACTAAGGAGCTGATGTTTCTTTGAAGTATTTTAAATGAACTTGGTTTTAAGGAATATGTCCAGAATCTTACAATTATTCTTTGCGATAACGAAGGAGCTGCATTTATTGCTACAAACGACGCAACGAAGAAACGTAGTAAACATATAGACATAAGATTTCATTTCATAAAATAAATCGATATTAAACATATGTATTTCTACAGCCAATAATATAGCTAATGGTTTAGCCAAAAGTTTAGGCAAGATTAAACATGAAAATTTTTGTAAACATTTGTATTTAAGATAACGAATTAAGGTTGAGGCGGGGTTTGTTAGTCATTCCTAAATGCAACCCTAATTCATATTCATTGTGTCCTTTCACATTGTCATTTATCATTCTTATACTGTGCTTACTCTGTACTTTAAGTCATTTATAGTGGTTAATAAAATTTGAATTCTCATAGCGTTGACATCGTGTGTTTGTTCTCCAACAATATCTAACAAAAACCCTTGCCTGTGGTGTCCGTCCGCAGGCAACCGCGCGATAAAATGTCGCTACCGAATCCCGAGTAGCAAGATATGCAAAAAGGACGAAATTCGAGCGATCGGTGCGGTAAATTAAGAAAAAAAACAAACAATCAAATAATAACACTTATTAAAATTTAAATTGTGAGAAACATTTTTTTGTATGAAAAAACAATCATGAAGCAGCAGAGACAACATTTTAAAATAAATAAAGCACAAATAAAGACAATTTACATTGGAAAATTTAAATGAAGCAACAACAATAACATCAGAAATAGCAACAACGAAACTCATCATCGAAAACAACAACATCAGAAACAGCAACAACAAAACTCATCATCGAAAACAACAACATCAGAAACAGCAACAACAAAACTCATCACCAATAACAGCAATAGCATCAGAAATAGCAGCAAGTAATGAAACAATGCAGCAGGTCTACCTAATATTGTAAGTCATTAATTGTTTTAATATTTTAGATGCTATAGTAATAAAAAAAACGTTTCAATAGTAAATAGAGATACCATACCTTTATACTAATTAAATAAGAAATAAAAAAAATAATAATAAAAACAAAGATTAAATTATAGTTAACTTTGCGAATCAATATGGCTAACCCTAACAATTTAGTAAGACCACCCCTTCTTAACGTTCCAAATCCCAATTCCCCCCCAAACCATATGGCCGCAGAAGACCTAGAGAACAGAATAGCGTCTATTTGTGCACAACAGTGTAGAAGTATAGTACAATCAATAATAAACCCTAACGCAGATATTAACTATGGAAACGACCAGACCATAGAAGAAAGGTACAGAGGAAACCTAAACGAGTTAGGTACAATACCCGATATTGTAAGAAGTTTAAGATATTTTTACGGAAACCCCGTAGAATTTATTTTATGGAAGAAAATGTCGACAGAGTACTGCAAACTTATAGCTCTATGGCAGGAACACAAAATTTTATGGCATCCTTAGCGTCATAAGGAACAAAATAGTAGGAAATGCAGATATAGCGTTAGAATCGTATAACACACCACTCAATTGGAGTAGTATAGTAAAATGCCTAACATTACATTACGCAGACAAACGTGACTTAGAAACGTTAGAATACCAAATGACTGCGCTTATCCAGGGAAGAAATACCATACAGAATTTCTGTCAGGAAGTCTATGCAAGTTAATGCAACCCAAACCCACTAAAATAAACCCCTATCCCATTCATCTCTAGTAGACACATATGAGTTAATACAACACCTATCAACAATTCTAACTAGATAACTTACTAGATAACTTACTGACTTAAGCAAATCGCCGCAGCAGGTTCAGTAACAACGACTTGACTTCCGGCACGCGCACCCGAAATGCTTATGCACCTTCACAAGCCAATTCCTGGAAGTGCATCACGCCACCACACTGCAGGCTAGACGGAATTTAGGTATAAAATTATGTTAAGCATTAATTTTAGTTACAATTTATGTCATTTAATAAAGCAACGCGGTCGCGCTGCCATCCATGCAGCACCGTTGTTAAAAACGCGAAAACAATTTTGTTTTTTTTTTAGCTTTCTCAACGAGAGCTAAAAAGTTAGGCGTAAAGCTACTTTGCTAAAAACAAAAAGTGTCGATCGATCGGTTCCTTAGTAGCTTAGGCAAAAAGGAGACATTACGTGTCGGCCTAAGATCGCGGATATAAAAAATTTTAAACTAGAATAATAACAAAAAATACTGTAATAAAGTGTTGGACAATAAAGAAGAAAAATCTATATAAACAATATCCCTAAACGATCAAGGGTAAAATAAGAAGTGAATGTGCAAAAAAAAACTGTGAGAAAAATCTATCCTTAAACGAACAAAGGATAGTAAAAATATTTGACTTTCAATAAGAAGTGAACTATAAAGCAAGTTCTGTGAGCAGCGTGAAATTCTACATCAAAATAGCGCTGCTACCAAATCCTATTGAGCATTGAATGTGCGAAAGAAAAAAACTGTGAAACAAGTTAATAGAAGAGAAAAATCTAAAAGTGAACTATAAAACAAGTTCTGTGAGCAGCGTGAAATTCTATATCGAAGTAGTCCTGCTACCAAATCCTATTGAGCATTATAATCACACTATCAACTCCATCAACAGAAGTTACAACAGTTTTAATTACAGAATCCGTAACGAAGGAAGAAAATACAAGCACAAAACCAGCGCTACAAGCAGTGAGTCGGTGCTATATTTTTTATTATTTCTAAATATATTTATAATTATATACATAGTATTTTGTAAAAATGGCAAATCCCAATAACCTAGTTCGTCCACCAATTCTTTCCTCATCCCAAACTTCTGTCGCCCCCCACAATCTGCTCAGTTATCAGTAGATGATTTAACTAGGCTAATATCGACAATTGCCACAGACATACTTAGACAACAAGGACCACAGGTAGTACAGTCAGTACTTAACCCCCCTCCGTCGCAAGTAGTAGACCAACAAAACGAGGATAGACATAGGAACAATTTAGGGGAATTAGATAAAATTCCTGACATAGTTAAATCCCTTAAGGATTTTTCGGGACAGCCAGGAGAATACAACTCCTGGAAGAAAGGTGTTGATCGAATTTTGGCCATATACGAGCCATTGAAAGGACAACCAAAGTATTTTGGCATATTAAGTGTGATAAGAAATAAAATAGTCGGCAACGCCGACATCGCCTTAGAATCTTACAACACGCCGCTTGATTGGCAGGCCATATCAAAATGTCTAACGATGCATTATGGGGACAAGAGAGACTTGTCCACTCTCGAGTACCAAATGACGACATTGATACAAGGGAACAGACCTGTCCCTGAATTCTACCAGCAGGTGTATACACACCTTTCTCTGATTTTAAACAAGTTAGGATGCCTCGAAATGACTAATGAATCCTTGTGCCTCCTGACACAGGCATACAGGGACAAAGCATTGGATACATTTATAAGAGGATTAAATGGGGACTTACCCAAACTCTTAGGAATACGGGAACCGGCGGACTTGCCACAGGCTCTTCATTTGTGTATGAAACTAGAGAACCAAACTTTTCGCACAAATCATGCGACTAACGCAAGGAAAGGACAACCCCCTCAGCTGCCACCAAGGAGAAATTTAGTGCAGCAGCAAACACAACAATTTTATCCCCAACTGGCTCATTTTCCCAAGCCAAACCAACCTATTTGGCAACCACGGCCACAATTTCCTGGTCAAATAGGGCAGCATAACGGCAATTACCCCCCTAGACCACCCAAACCCCAACAGCGGCCAGAACCGATGGATGTAGACCCAAGCATCCACTCCCGTAGGATAAATTATATGAATAGACCCACCCAAAACCAGGCTTATGGCAAAAGACCTCAGCCGACTGCTCATCATCAACCAAATAAATATCAAAGAACTTTTCATCTAGCCACAGAACAGGCGGAAGATGAGAATATCGTTGAACAAACGAGCATTAATTTTTTAGCATGATGGGCTCTTCGCTACCCTATTTTGAAGTGAAAGCGGAGAGCGGAAAAATCCTTAAATTTTTAATAGATACGGGTTCAAGCAAGAATTATGTAAAACCCGAACTTGCAAGGAAGCGTATACCAAACGAGGTGCCCTTCTATGCAAAATCCGTTGTAGGTTCCATAAAAATATGCGAGCATACAAAAGTAAAGTTGTTTGATATGAATGAGGAGATAAAATTCTACCTCATGCCTTCTTTAGTAACTTTTGATGGCATACTAGGTAACGACACTCTAAAGGAGTTAGAGGCCGTAATTTACACAAACAAAAACTACATGAAAATAAGAAATGGTAAGGCAATAAGATTAAAGCAGCTGCCTTCTAAAGCAGTCAATGCAGTAAATATAAAAGAGGAAACGTTGGCTCCTCAAACGAAAACAAAAATGAATCACCTTGTCAACTCCTACAGAAATCTTTTCTCAGAACCCGATGAGAAACTTACATATACAACCAAAGTTGTTGCCCAAATTAGGACAACAAGTGATTCACCAGTTTACACGAAATTCTACCCATACCCCGCAGCTCTAAAAGGCGAGGTAGAAAACCAAGTAAAAAAACTCCTAAATGATGGTATAATAAGGCCGTCAAGGTCGCCGTACAACTCCCCAGTTTGGATTGTACCCAAAAAGGCGGATTCAGTGGGAAACAAACAGTACCGCATGGTCATCGACTACAGGAAGCTCAATGCAGTCACGACTGCGGATAGGTACCCTATCCCCGAGATAACAGAAGTTATCTCCCAGCTGAGCAACAGCAATTTTTTCTCTGTACTTGATCTAAAAAGTGGTTTTTCACCAGATTCCACTAAAAAAATCTGACATTGAAAAAACCGCATTTTCCATAAACAATGGAAAATACGAATTCACGCGTTTACCTTTTGGCCTGAAAAATGCGCCATCAATATTCCAGCGCACATTAGACGATATATTGCGAGAATATATCGGGAAATGTTGTTATGTCTATATTGATGATATAATCATCTTTAGTAAAACCGAGGAGGAACATCTCGGACACATTGAAACAATTTTTAGGACCCTAGATGAAGCCAACATGAAGGTGCAGTTGGATAAATGCAACTTTTTTAAAAGGGAAACGGAATTTTTAGGTTACATCATTACACCAAATGGCATAAAAACCAATCCAGCAAAAGTGGAGGCAATTTCCAATTTTCCACAGCCCAAAAATTTAAAAGAACTCCGTAGCTTTCTAGGTATGTCAGGATATTACAGGCGATTTGTTAGAGATTACGCAAAAATCGCCAAACCCTTGACATCCCTTTTAAGAGGGGAAGAAGGTCGAACGTCTAAAAACAAATCGGCCAACATTAAGATTGACCTCGATAAAAATGCAATCGAGTCTTTTATCAAACTTAAAAATTCCCTAACGTCCAAGGACATTATCCTTGCTTTCCCAGATTTCGAAAAGGAATTTGAACTGGCTACTGATGCCTCAAACTTCGCCATAGGCGCAGTTTTATCGCAAAACGATAAGCCGATAGCTTTTATATCACGAACGTTGAGTAGAGCCGAAGAGCACTACGCAACAAACGAAAAGGAGATGCTTGCAATAATATGGGCATTAAACTCCTTTAGAAATTACCTATACGGTTCACGCAAGGTAAAAATCACGACCGACCACCAACCTTTAACCTATGCGCTAAGCAACAAGAATAGCAATAGTAAAATGAAGCGGTGGAAGGCGATCCTTGAAGAATATAACTATTACAGGCCTGGCAAGAGTAACGTCGTAGCTGACGCCTTGTCTAGAATACCTCATGATACACCATTGAATTCGCTCTCTACAGCGACTCATTCGGATGAAAGTTCATTCCACAATTTAATATATAGCGTTGAAGCACCTATTAACGCATTCAAAAATCAAATATTCTTAAATAAAGACGTAATCTCGAGTTACCAATTCAAAATTATATTTCCAACGTATCATCGCCATCTAATCACCGAACCCGAATATACTGATGAAAATTTGATAGATATTTTAAAAAGATACCTCAATCCGTCCGTCATAAATTGCATAAAAACGGATGAGCATATTATGGGAAAAATTCAGTTATTATATCCCTTACACTTTAACAAATATAAAGTTAGGTTTACCCAAATAATGGTAAAGGACATAACGAATGAACAAGAGCAAGAAGAAATAGTAGTTAGCACCCATAATAGAGCACATAGGAATTGCAGGGAAAATAGAATGCAGATCCTAGAAAAATATTATTTTCCTGCAATGGCGAATAAAATTAAAAAAATTATAAAAAAATGCGAAACATGCAAAGTTAATAAATACGAACGGCATCCGCCAAAGCCGCAAATACAGGCCACTCCAATTCCACGGTTTCCTGGTCAAATAGTTCACTTAGATGTCCTCATAATAGGAAAACAGTTGATTTTGACAGCCGTAGATAAATTTTCAAAATTTGCTGTCGCGAAACCCATACAATCTAAAGCTGCCGAGGATATCAGGCAACCTCTGAGAGATATACTACTTTCCCTCATACCGGAAACGGTAGTATTTGACAATGAAAGATCATTTAAATCTGAGTCAATAAATTTTATGGTAGAAAATGAGTTCGGCATACAAATATTTCGAACAGCCCCTTACACCAGCTCCTCAAATGGACAGGTTGAACGATTTCATTCAACTTTACAGGAGATCATGCGTTGCTTGCAAAGCGAGAAAACGCATAATTCTTTTAACGAATTACTGGAGAAAGCGGTAAAAGAATACAATTATTCAATTCATTCCACTACCGCAAAGAAACCCGTAGAAGCTTTCTTTGGCAGAAGAGTTTGTAGCGACCCCAAATTACTAGATAAGGATAGAGAGGAAACTGCTAGGAAATTATTAACTAAACAGAATATCGACCTTTTGTACCATAATAAAGATCGAACCCCGTTAAAACAATACGTCAGAGGAGACGAGATTTTCGTAAAAATAGACAAGAGAATAGGAACAAAGTTATCTTCTAAATACAGAAAGGAAATTGTAGAGCAGAACTACAATTCCACAATTAAAACTAAGTCAGGTAAAATCGTTCACAAAAAAAATATTAAACAATGTTAAAATTATTTTTTGCAGTTAGTCATAATGACCCACTACTATACCTTTCTGATTCAACTAACGATGACATTGACCGTGACCACACAACAAATCGACATACAGGATCTTACCAACAACAACGGGTACCTACCCATTAAGACGGGAGAAGTAAGGACAATCAACCATTACGACAAAATTTTACATTTCATCAATTTATACTCTAAAAGCAATCACTTTTGAGGACAGACAATTTCTTGACTCAATCCATAAAAATTTTGTTTTATTAGAAGCTAAGTTAGACGGTTTGCATCCGCACTTTAAAGTCAAACGAGGCTTACTCAATATCGTAGGAAAAGGACTAAAATTTATAGCAGGCTCCATGGACAGTGACGATGAAAAATAAATTAGGGACGCTCTCACACAAATTTATAATAACGAAGAAATTACCACGAATAATGTTAACAATTTAATGCAAATTAGCGACTTTCTTTCTGGACAGATAACGAACATTACAGACCACATAAACAAACAACAAACTGTTATTAGTAGTTACATAAACGAATTTACTGAATTAGCACAAAATAAAATAAAGACAATAGAGGACGAAATTCAATTCATCATGCATACTTACCAAATTAACAACGACATATCGCTTTTACGCAATCACGTAGATGACATCGGACAAATCATTTTTTCAACTAAATTAGGTATCTTGCCAACGGACATTCTAACCCCTACTGAACTGAATCATATTAGCAATTTTGAAAGTTACAGCCACATTAAAACAGCCGTACTATTCCAGGAAAATACAATCATCCTATCCCTCCTCATACCTCAATATTCCCAGAATACATTATCCAAAATAAAGTTTGAACCCATCCCAAACAGTAATAATAAATCAGTAATACTAAGCCATTTAGAAATCCTTGTAGACGAGAACAATAAAATGTACCAATCAGAAATTAAGGATAATTTAGAAAAGAATATTATAAGAATTGAAGACACATGTATAGGCAATATATTAATGTTTAAAGAAGCGAGCTGTAAGCTTGAAAATTTCAATAAACCTGATGTAATAGAAGTGCTACCAGGCACCCTTGTATTTAAGAATTTTAATTCAAATATAACCCAAAATTGTAATAAACAAAAGATAAGCCAAAAAGGCACATTTTTATTAAGGTTCGAAAATTGTGAGATAAAGATTTCTAATAGAACATATTTCAATGTAAACTTGATGATATTTGAAACATTTGTATTACCAAATGTAATAACAAAAATAAATGATACAAACGAAATTAATAAAGAAATAAAGATGGAAGCATTGTACATAAAACAGCTTCAGCATGAAAATAATTTTAAATTACTAAAGAATGGGAACAGTGTATCCTCAATAATTAGCTTAAGTTCTGATATTTCAATTGTTTTAATTATAGTAGTCACTACTGCAATTTTATTTTTTATTATCAAAGAAAAACAAAAAATGTACATTTCGCCTAGCTCAGAAGCAGAATTTATTACAAACGTGCAGAAAGGCCCGTTCCTGCAAATTACAACATCGCAGCCCAACAATAACACCGAACGCGGACGATCGAACTAAGAGGGGAAGAGTTAATACAACACCTATCAACAATTCGACAACATAACTTGCGCAACAACTACATAACTTACTGACTTAAGCAAATCGCCGCAGCAGGTTCAGTAACAATGACTTGACTTCCGGCACGCGCACCCGAAATGCTTATGCACCTTCACAAGCCAATTCCTGGAAGTGCATCACGCCACCACACTGCAGGCTAGACGGAATTTAGGTATAAAATTATGTTAAGCATTAATTTTAGTTACATTTTATGTCATTTAATAAAGCAACGCGGTCGCGCTGCCATCCATGCAGCACCGTTGTTAAAAACGCGAAAACAATTTTGTTTTTTTTTAGCTTTCTCAACGAGAGAAAGCTTAACTTATGTGATGTAAGTCGACACCACATTCATCCATAGGATCAAGCCTACCGCCTATCATAACAAATAGATTTAACGTAAACAAAGAATATTAAAATCAACAATAGCCAATTTGCAAAGTCATCATAAAATCTATTGGAATACAATTACAAGAAGAACTTGATCACGCAATAAGAAATGCCACAGCCATCCTTTTTGCATGATCAGCATTATAATACTATAAGAACTAAAATTAAGAGATAAATAGGGCAGTTATGAGTTATAAGTCATAAGCGAGAGTTATAAGATATAAGCGAGAGTTATAAGTTACTTTTAAAAAAGACCAATAAAGAAAATAAAAAATTAATTGGCGCCCGAGCAGGGACCCGCACAAAAAATATCCTTCACTAAGTATCCTTCGACTCCACTAAAAGGACACGGATGTCCATGTAGAAAGTGTGGGTCCATAAACAAAAAACAAATAATGTAAACCTCCAAGTTTCCATAAGGTTACCCGAATCAACAAAGGTAACGGAAAAAACTTATAAATCGAATATCCCATAAAAGGGAGAAAAAAGTGTAAAAAAAAATTAATCAAGTATCCCAGAAAAGGAAAGGGAGAAAAGAAAAATAAAACAAATTAAAACTTTTATGAACTAAAATAAACTTAAAAAAAAATATATGTATTAAAATTTTTTTTTTCAATAAAATTTTGAAAATAATAATAAAAAAAAATGCGTATAAAGAACATCAACAATAGCAACAACAACAGAAACAACTACAGCGGAGCGGCAGCAGTGGCAGTAACAACGGCAGAAGCAACTACAGCAGAACAGCGGTAATAGCAACGACAACCGCAGAAAAGAAGATACTCGTAAGCTTATTTTTAAGAACGGTATAAGTAAAATATATATATAACATAACATAATACAGTATATAGTATATATATATATAAGACTTTAATAAGAATACACATACTTAATTGTTAGAATACGACAGACGATTGACACAAATCCTTTGAGAAAAATTTGAGTGAATGTATCATAGTGATATTAGTGAAACTGGATAAAATTATAGAAAAATTTAGCGAAATGAGTGTAGCAAGCAATACCACAGGAATGCTCACAGCAGAAATTATTTCAGAATTAATAAAAAGGAATACAATTTCGTTACAGAATGAGATAGAACTTTTGAAAAATCAAATAACTCAATTAACGACGAGAGATAATATAACAGAATACACAGTACAGACTATTGACGCAAATGTTAGATGCGACGAATCATTAGAGATAATAAAATCCTTACCGGAGTTTGCAGGAAGACCTGAAGCATACGTTAGTTGGCGAGAAGCCGCCCATAACTCAATGTCTTTGTAACGGGTGATTTTTTTGAGGTTAGGATTTTCATGCAGTAGTATTTGACAGATCACGTGGGATGTCAGACATGGTGTCAAAGAGAAAGATGCTCAGTATGCTTTGACATTTCATCATGAATAGACTTACTAACGAGCAACGCTTGCAAATCATTGAATTTTATTACCAAAATCAGTGTTCGGTTCGAAATGTGTTTCGCGTCCGTGTCCGATGAGCGATGAGGCTCATTTCTGGTTGAATGGCTACGTAAATAAGCAAAATTGCCGCATTTGGGGTGAAGAGCAACCAGAAGCCGTTCAAGAACTGCCCATGCATCCCGAAAAATGCACTGTTTGGTGTGGTTTGTACGCTGGTGGAATCATTGGACCGTATTTTTTCAAAGATGCTGTTGGACGCAACGTTACGGTGAATGGCGATCGCTATCGTTCGATGCTAACAAACTTTTTGTTGCCAAAAATGGAAGACCTGAACTTGGTTGACATGTGGTTTCAACAAGATGGCGCTACATGCCACACAGCTCGCGATTCTATGGCCATTTTGAGGGAAAACTTCGGACAACAATTCATCTCAAGAAATGGACCCGTAAGTTGGCCACCAAGATCATGCGATTTAACGCCTTTAGACTATTTTTTGTGGGGCTACGTCAAGTCTAAAGTCTACAGAAATAAGCCAGCAACTATTCCAGCTTTGGAAGACAACATTTCCGAAGAAATTCGGGCTATTCCGGCCGAAATGCTCGAAAAAGTTGCCCAAAATTGGACTTTCCGAATGGACCACCTAAGACGCAGCCGCGGTCAACATTTAAATGAAATTATCTTCAAAAAGTAAATGTCATGAACCAATCTAACGTTTCAAATAAAGAACCGATGAGATTTTGCAAATTTTATGCGTTTTTTTTTTAAAAAAAGTTATCAAGCTCTTAAAAAATCACCCTTTATAACCGTGGTAGCAAAAGATACTTTCCCGCATTATAAGATAAGCATTCTTCGACAAGGAAACTTGTCCATTATTGATTAACGAAGTCAATAAAAAGTTGACTTTGATAATTAATAAGACGATAATGTCACATGGTTCAAATAAGGGACTAGTAGATCAACTTAATGACCAACACTGGAAAAATGCCTTGAGAATATTCATTTCAGGACTTAACGGTTCCCTATCAAACATTTTGTTCTCATTAGCCCCATCTGATTTACCAAATGCTTTAGCGAAAGCTCTAGAATTAAATTCAAACAATATGAGAGCAAATTTTGCTTTACAATTCAGTAGGAGTCAGGCTCAACCGAACCCAGTAAAATTGCAAGTTCATAATCCTCGAACATCCCCTCTAAACTTCACAAATAACCAGTTCCAGAACAATTTAAGATTCCCTCAAGTAAACAAAAATAACCAACAATATGCACAAAGATATAACCAAGGATTCCAGAACAAAAATAACCAACAATACGTACAAAGATTTAATCAAGGATACCAAAGAAACCAACCTGAACCAATGGACGTGGATTCCAGTATCCACAAACAAACTCAACACGAACAAACATACGCCAAACGGAATTTTGAAGAACATAAAAGAACACCACAACCTCCATCTAAAATTCAACGCATAAATAATATTCAAGAACAAGCTTTTTTAGGCTGAAGGCAGGACTCCCATACATTTATAGGTACTGCGGAGTAACAGGAAGAAAACTAAAAGTCCTAATTGACATAGGAGCCACTTGTTGCTATTGCAAACCAAACACTTTTTTATTTAGAGATAAATTGGATATAATTAAAAGAGTAAAAACAATTAACGGATCCACCACTATTGAAGATTATAGTGATGTAAATATCTTCAATACGATACAGAGATTTTACGTAATAGAAAATTTAGAAGCAGATATGCTAATAGGGCTTAATATTTTGAAAGAATCAGGAGTTGTAATAGATTTAAAGAATGAAATATTAAAATATAATAACAAAACGGAAAAAATTTATTTTGAAAATAATAATGGAAATTTTAATACTACCTTGGGAAGCTCAAATGCTCCTATGGCGCCCGCTGATGAATTATGCCAGCAATTATGTAATTTAAGTACTACTCTGGGACAAAAAGATCCTAGAAAGCCAGCGAAGAATAATACCGCTTATAATAATTTAAACAATGGAAATCTTGAATATTTGAAAACAGAAACAAAGAATGAAATCCAAAAAATTCATTCAAATATAAATGCAAATTTACCCTTTAGAACGGACATTAAAGCTGAAATACGCACAATTGTTGAAACTCCCGTATGGAGTAAACAATACCCATACCCCTTGTCCGTTAATACTTTTATGAACAATGAAATAAAGAATCTATTAGATAATGGTATAATACGTCCAAGTAAAAGACCCTATAATTCACCAATATGGGTTGTACCAAAGAAAGGAATAAATGAAAATGGTACACCAAAACTTAGGCTAGTTATAGATTATAAGAAAATTAATGAAAATACAGTTCCCGATAAATACCCTATCCCAGACACAAATGTTATATTAGCAAATTTAGGAACAGCAAAATACTTCTCTACTCTAGATTTAGAGTCAGGTTTTCATCAAATTACAATGCAGGAAAAGGATATAGAAAAAACAGCTTTTAGTGTCAACAATGACAAATATGAATATTTAAGACTACCTTTCGGATTAAGGAATGCCCCTAGCATATTTCAAAGAGCGATGGATAATATATTACGCAATTACGTAGGAAAGTTTTGTCATATATATATCGATGGCATAATAATCTATTCAAATAATATAGAAGAACATAGAGAACACTTACAGGTAATAATCAAAACACTTAAGGATGCCAATATGAAGATATCTTTAGAAAAATCAAAATTTTATGAAACCGAAGTCGAGTTTTTAGGATATATGGTTGCCCAAGGAATTATTAAAACATACCCAAAAAAAAATGAGTGCATTAAACACTTCCCTATTCCATCTACTTTGAGACAATTACGAAGTTTTTTAGGAATTACAGGATACTACATATAGGAAATTTATTCAAGACTATGCTTTAATAGCAAAACCCTTAACCAGATACTTGTCAGGAGAAAATGGAAGAATTTCCCAACATATGCCAAAGAAAGTAAAACTGGGTTTAGACCAAGAAGCACATATTGCATGTGAAAAACTCAAAAATCTATTAGCAAACCAAATTGAACTGGCACAACCAGACTATACAAAAAAATATATTTTAATTACTGACGCATCAAATGTTGCAGTCGGAGGAGTTCTGCCCCAAGAAGATAAACCAATCACGTTCATATCAAAGACATTAAATAACACTGAATTAAATTATGCAACAAATGAGAAAAAATTATATGCTATCGTATTTGCTTTGAAAACTTTAAGGAATTACCTTTATGGCGTTACAAACCTAGAAATCCACACGGATCATCAACCTTTAACATTTGCAGTTTCTACCCGTAATCCTAATGCTAAAATGAAGCGATGGCATGCATTAATCGAAGAACATTCTCCACAAATCATATGCAAACCGGGAAAAACTAACGTTGTAGCAGACGCTATTTCACGACAATACTTACACAATATATCAGATATTTCAAGTAACAGCACTCAACATTCAGCAGAAAGTAGCGACAATATAAATATAGCAGAAACAACCCGACCACTAAATCAATATTCACAACAGATATTACTGAGTAAAGCTAGATTCACAATACATGAATCAATTACAAATTTCGGAAAAACACGGCACATTATAGATTATGATACAGTTGACAATTTGATAAATATACTTAAAGAATTTTTGAAACTAAATGTGGTTACAGGTATACATTGCACCGTAGAAGATTTGTACGAAATAAAATTCAGATTATTAGAAACATTCAATATTAAATTTCTTTATACTAAAAACTTCCCAACGGACATAACTAACACAGAATATCAAAACATGATTGTCGAGGAAGCACACAATCGAGCACATAGAAATTTTAGAGAAAACTTAAAACAAATATGTAAATTATATTATTGGCCAGACATGACCAAACAATTTAAGGAATATGTTCGAAATTGTGACATATGTAACATAAACAAATACAATCGCCACCTTCAAAGAGTGCCAATCGGTGAAGCTCCAGAAAGGGAAGGAGAACAAATTCGTATAGACATATATTTTGTACAGAAATTAAAGTTCTTAACAGCAGTAGACGCTTATTCCAAATACTTAGTAATCAAACACATAGACGACAGAATAGACCTAGATCAAAAGCTCCTCGACATACTTCAAAGCTTTCCCGAGACAAAACACATTACTTGCGATAATGAACCAGGTTTCTCTTCAATTCAATTCAAATCTTTAATGCAGAGAATGAACATCGAAGTTTATTATTGCACCCCGAAACATAGTACTACAAATCGTCAAGTTGAAAGAGTAGGTACATTCAACCCTAATAGAACTATCACGTTGTATTCAACAGGAATACCATTTAATTAGCGATTTAGAAAGTATCTACAGGGCTGCACAACAATACAATAAATCAATCCATTTCGTAACTGATAAAAAACCTATAGATATATATGTTAACATGGCAAATGTTAACAGTTGCCAAATAAAAGTAATAATGCGTAATCAGCATTAATGAGTAAGGCATAGCGGAAATGCACCTTTAGTTGCACAATATTTCCCACAGCAAAAGCCAGACGCTTGCATTAACATAAAAGCTCATTTTTCGGTGTGAAGCGGAAATCCAACACGCGCAACCCAAATAAGTCAATTCGGAGAATTGACAACATCAAGTCAGCAGTTGGCCAGTGCAACTTAGCTTAGATTTTAAGTAAATTAATTTTTAAGCTTTAGTCTTAGTTCTGTACCCGAACCGTAAATTAATAAATAAAATTTTTTTTAAAAGAAATTTATATAAAATTTCTTAACTGGCGCCCAACGTGGGGCCTTCGCTAGTCGCTTAAATCGATAAATACATTTCGCGGGTGTATCCGGATAATACCTCTCACCTAGACGGCGAAGGCTTGGGCTAAGACTCATCACAACAGAAGTGATAAAAGAGGCCCCCTAGTCGCAAAACTGCAAACGGGAAACGCGAGTCGTTAGCCGCCTGCCCAGGACTATGTTCCTGTTACCAGCGTAAGAACTAATCTAAAGAATCTATATTAATATTTTTACATATGTAAAGGAAATTTTTTTTATAATATAAAAAGTGAAACTGTTTAATGCGAAATTTTTTTAATATAAAAAGTGAAACTCTTTAATGTAAACCAAACTATGTTTAAGAAATCTTTAATGCAAATGTGAACACAATCTAAGAATAGTGACATAATTTAAGAAAGAGAGCGTAATTCAGAAAAAATTAATTGAACTAGACGAGATAATATTATATCAAAAATAAATAAATAAATAAATATATCGAAAATAAGCTAACTAAAAGTGAAAAATTTAGAAAGGAAAGTTTTAACTCAAAACAAAATAAGCTAGGGATAAATTAAATTTTTAAAATAAAAAAGTGAATAATAGAGATATATCAACCATGCCAGTTAATCCTGCCAACCTCGTTCGGCCACCAATACTTAACGCACCCCAAGAGCCACCAGCACCTTCTGGTCAGCCTCTTGCCTCTTCTAATTCATTCTCTATGGATGAGTTAACTACCGTAATCACAGGAATTGTGAACAATGTCTTAAGGACTGAAGGGCGAAACATGGTTCAAGCCGCCCTTAACCCAAATTCCAACTTTTCAAATTTCACGGACATTACCATAGACTCAAGACTACCCGGGAATGTCTCTGAATTAGACAAAATACCAGATGTGGTACGATGTCTTCGGGAGTTCTCCGGAAATCCGGGAGAATTTACATCTTGGAGAAAAAGCGTAGACAGGATCCTCCAGATATACGAGCCTCTAAGAGGTACCCCAAAATATTATGGCATCCTCAATGTCGTTAGAAACAAAATTGTGGGCAATGCCGACATTGCCTTGGAGTCCTATAACACTCTACTGGATTGGAGGGCGATCTCCAGTTGCCTAACATTGCATTACGCGGATAAACGCGACCTTGGTACCCTTGAGTACCAAATGACCTCTCTCGTACAGGGTAGCAATACAATTCAAGAATTTTACCAAAAGGTATATTCTCATCTCTCACTAATTCTGAACAAACTGGGATGCATGGAAGTCGGCGCAGAAGCCATGCACCTTCTAACCCGTACGTATAGGGATAAAGCCTTAGACACGTTCGTTCGCGGACTCAAAGGTGATCTACCGAGACTCCTTGGAATGAGGGAACCAGCAGATCTCCCTCAGGCACTCCACTTGTGTCTCAAACTAGAAAATCAAACCTTCAGGTCACATTATGCCTTGAGCAATAATAACAATATCAGCAGGAAACCACAAGAGTTTCGTCCACCACTACCTCCTAGAAGGATGAACAATGAGTTTTACCCCGAATTGGCATACATGCCCCAACCAAGGTTGTACGCAGCCACTCCACATAGACCACCGCAAATGAACTATCAAGTTCAACGCCAGCAACAGGCACCCCAATATGCACAACAGCATTACAATCCACCACCACGTCCTTTGAATAAACCACAGCCACGTCCAGAACCAATGGACATTGACCCATCACTGCGAACTAGGAATATTAATTATATGAATAGGCCACGTAATAATGACCCTATTAACAAAAGACCTCCTCCTGGCAACCCTCCAGCTCCTGTGCCCTCTAATAAAATCCAAAGGAATTTCCATATAGATTCCGAACAACCCCAAACTTACTATCCTACCACGACAATTGACGAGCAGACGAACGACAACTCTAGCCATTACGATGACGAATGTTACAGCGACAGAAATGATAGAGATCAAGACGATAGCTACATAGACACGACTGACCTACATTTTTTAGAATGAGTCACTCTTCGCTGCCTTATGTTGAATGCAGCCTGAAGAGTAGAGATATTGTGAAAATTTTAGTAGATACAGGATCTACGAAAAACTATATACGATCCTCTATTGTGCCCAATCCAATAAATAACGAAAGCATTTTTTTTGCGAAATCCATAGCAGGAGACATAGAAATCAAACAGCGTACCTTTCTAAACCTATTTAACTCAGACAAAAAACTGAAATTCTACCTCCTCCCAACTCTGACATCATTCCATGGTATTATTGGGAATGATAGCCTTAAAGAGCTTGACGCAGTCATCCACGTAAAGAATAACTTCATGCAGTTAGAAGGCAATAAAATCAAGCAGCTAGCTTCAATATCTGTTAACAAAATTGATACTAAGGAAGATAACTTGTCACAAAAACATCAGAAGGAAATTAATAATTTAGTCGAAAATTTTTCTAATCTCTTTACGGAACCAAATGATAAACTTACCTATACCACTAAAGTCATAGGAGAAATCAGAACGCACAAGGACACTCCTGTTTATACAAGGTATTACCCATACCCAATGTCATTAAAAGGTGAAGTCGAAAAACAAATCAACAAAATGTTAGACGATGGCATCATTCGACCATCAAGATCCCCTTATAATTCACCCGTTTGGGTTGTAGCTAAAAAGCCCGATCCCCAAGGCAATAAGCAATACCGAATCGTTATTGACTACAGGAAGCTTAACTCGATTACTGTAGCAGACCGTTACCCAATACCCCAAATTAATGAGGTACTATCCCAGCTTGGAAAAAACAAATACTTTTCCGTTTTGGATTTAAAGAGTGGATTCCATCAAATCCCTCTCAAAGAATCCGATATTGAGAAAACAGCTTTCTCAATAAACAATGGCAAATACGAGTTCACAAGACTGCCATTCGGACTCAAGAATGCTCCTTCAATTTTCCAGCGAGCCTTAGATGACATTCTTCGTCATCACATTGGAAAAATTTGCTATGTCTATATCGATGATATAGTCGTTTTCAGCAACTCTGAAGAAGAGCACATTCTCCACTTAAACCAAATTTTCAAAACCCTTGAAGACGCAAACATGAAAATACAAATAGACAAATGCCATTTTTTCAGGGACTCAGTAGAGTTTCTAGGATTTACCATTTCCTCAAAAGGAATAACAAAGAATCCCTCAAAGGTAGAAGCAATAGCTAAAATACCTTACCCCACAAATATTAAGCAACTTCGCTCATTTTTAGGCCTTTCCGGCTACTATCGTCGCTTTATTAAAGATTACGCCATGCTGGCTAAACCTCTAACCATACTCTTAAGAGGGGAAGAAGGACGTATATCTAAAAACAAGTCCAGCAAAATCAATATCGAATTGGATGAAGACGCAAAGGACGCCTTCAACAAAATTAAAAATTCACTCATGTCTGACGACGTCATACTTTCCTATCCTGATTTCAATAAAGAATTCCATCTAACGACCGATGCGTCAAATTTTGCAATTGGTGCAGTCCTTTCGCAAGACAAACACCCCATCGCCTTCATCTCCCGAACACTAACCAAAACAGAAGAAGCCTATGCTACGAACGAAAAAGAGTTTTTAGCAATCATCTGGGCTCTAAACAATTTCAGGAATTATCTATACGGTTCAGCCAAAGTAAAAATTTATACAGACCACCAACCCCTTACACAGGCCCTCAGCAATAAAAATAGCAATTCCAAAATGAAACGTTGGAAAGCCACACTGGAAGAATACAATCACGAACTACATTACAAACCAGGCACAACTAACGTGGTAGCCGACGCACTATCAAGAACGCCTCCCGAACCAATTAACACCTTGTCAGTAACCCAGCATAGTGACGAGAGCTCATCTGATAACTTAATTTGGCATGTAGAATGCCCAATTAACGTTTTCAAAAACCAAATCTTCTTAAATTCAGGCCCAATTTCCACCTATCAATTCAAGATAGTATTCCCCACATACCATAGACACGTCATTGAAGAACCGGAATATAACTCAGAAATATTAATAAATCTCCTAAAAAGGTACCTAAACCCCTCCATAATAAATTGCATCAAAACCGACGAAAGAACTATGGGTAAAATTCAAGAAATATACCCGATCCACTTTAGTAACTATAAAACCAGGTTTTCTCAACTCCAAGTCCAGGATGTGACAGACGAACAGCAACAAGAAAAAATAGTCATAAATACCCATAAAAGAGCACATAGGAATTCTCGTGAAAACAAACTTCAAATTCTAGAAAATTACTATTTTCCCGCCATGACCAAAACAATAAAAAGAATTATCCAGCAATGCTCGGTTTGCAAGGAAAATAAGTACGACCGGCACCCTACCAAACCAAAATTAGGAGAAACCCCTATTCCACAATTTCCAGGACAAATCTTGCATATTGATATTTACATAACTGAACGAAATTTCGTCCTTACAGCCATAGACAAATTCTCAAAGTATGCCCAAACCAAAATCCTCCGCTCCAGAGCCGTAGAACACGTTAAGGAACCTCTCCGCGAACTATTGTTTCAATTTGGCGTACCAGAAACGGTAGTTATAGACAATGAAACGTCCTTGAATTCAGCTTCTATTCGATTTTTATTGGAAGATACCCTAAATATACAAATTTTTAGAACACCACCTTACACAAGTTCCGTAAATGGTCAAGTAGAGCGATTTCACTCGACCCTCACAGAAATAATGCGCTGTTTAAAAGCAGAACGAAGTTTCACCTCATTCGCCGAACTCCTCGATAACTCCGTCTACGAGTACAATTTTTCAGTCCACTCCTCCACAAAGAAAAAACCAATAGAGGTATTTTTCGGGAGAACAATCTCCACAGACCCAAGCCAATTTGAAAGAGCTAGGGAAGAAATTATCTCGGAACTAAGAAATAGACAACTAAAAGATCTTTCCTACCATAATAAAGCCCGCCATCCAATTAAAACATATGACCCTGGAGAAACAATTTACGTTAGGATAAACACACGACTAGGAACCAAAATAACTCCAAAATTTAAAAAAGAGGTAGTAAAGGAAGACAAAAATTCCACAGTCTTGACAGAATCAGGAAAAGTAGTTCATAAACGCAATATAAAAAATCAAAATTAAAATTTTTGTTTCCAGACTGCTCCTTATTTACCCAGTATTCGCATCAATAGACATTTATGACTACTCCGCGGCACAAATAGTTACGATAAATGACGGACTAGTAAAAATCCAGAATGGAGACTTCAGGCTAATACACATAATCGACCTCAACAAGTACGAACAATTTCTGACGGACATGTACAGATTCACCTCTTCGGACATACCCAAGGACACAATCCTTTATCCCATCCTAAAACACGAATTAACCCAATCTCTTCAAATTTTAGATACAATAAAACCTGTCGAAAGAAGACAGAAAAGATCCATAAATAGTTTAGGAACGGCTTGGAAATTCATAGCCGGAAGCCCCGATCACGAGGATCTGGATGTAATAACCAAAAATCTTAATGAAATTAATAATAACAATAATAAACAAGTACTAATTAACAATATTTTTAACGAAAAAATTAATAACATTAGCATGATAGTAAATAATCTTCTTAATAACATAAGGAAAGATACTTATATAGAAAACGAGACTATTATAAACTTACAAAATAGAATTAGATTAATAAAAGAAGAGTTGATTAACATTAAATACGCCATACAGTGGGCAAAGAAAGACATTTTAAACACATTATTGTTAAATAAAAATGAAATCGAAATTGCATTAGAAAATTTAGAAAATGACGAAATACCTTTCAAAAATGCTGAAGAAGCACTAGAAATATCAAATATAAATGTAATTAGTCAAAATATGACAATATTTTACATGGTAAAAATACCATTAACTATTAAGGAAAATTTTCAAAAAATGATTATAAGACCAGTTGTAAAACAAAACAAAATTATAATTAATGTCGAATTTGATAAAATATTAAAGGGTACAAAAGATACCTATGGAATTAAAGAAAAATGTAATAATTATAAGAAAATTGAGATTTGTAAGCAAACTCAACTAATAAATATAAGTAATAGTAGTTGTATACCTAGAGTAGTAAATAGCCTAAATTCATCTTGCACTGTAAAAAACGGCCAACATATTCAACAAATTGAAGAAGTAAAACCTGGCACCATATTACTTAATGGCTTCCAAGGAGTAATAGATGCTGACGGAATGCAGAAAAATTTATCAGGGACACACCTTATTAATTTTCATAACTCAACGTTAAAAATAAATCATCAATTTTACATTAATTACGATTTGGTTCCACTGCCGGCAATCCCAGCAGTCCTGCAACCAGCACCGATCGAAAGAAATCGAATTGAATTACTTTCTCTCCAGGCCTTAAAGGAGTTTCATATTGATAACATACGAAGAATAAATCTTCTGAAGGCAGCAACGATATCCAATAGCTCCCTTTCACTTGGAGCCGTTGCAACTATCATTCTCGGTATAATATTTTTCGGAAATTCTGGAGAAAGCACCAAAACAGAATAATCATATCTTCAAGCCTGGACCTTAACCAGATGCCCCCAGCGAATATTGATCCTAAGGAGATCAAAGATCTTTCCAGTGATCAAAATACTTACATCAATTTTAACAACCTCCCCTATTTTTGATAGGCTCTCGGGACGATCGCTTTTAAGAGGGGAAGTGTTAACATGGCAAATGTTAACAGTTGCCAAATAAAAGTAATAATGCGTAATCAGCATTAATGAGTAAGGCATAGCGGAAATGCACCTTTAGTTGCACAATATTTCCCACAGCAAAAGCCAGACGCTTGCATTAACATAAAAGCTCATTTTTCGGTGTGAAGCGGAAATCCAACACGCGCAACCCAAATAAGTCAATTCGGAGAATTGACAACATCAAGTCAGCAGTTGGCCAGTGCAACTTAGCTTAGATTTAAAGCAAATTAATTTTTAAGCTTTAGTCTTAGTTCTGTACCCGAACCGTAAATTAATAAATAAAATTTTTTTTAAAAGAAATTTATATAAAATTTCTTAACTTATTATCTTAATAAAATCACACACAATGAAATACTATTAAAGCTAAGCAACGCACAGGGAAAAATGATAGAAAGAAATAATAAAAACATATAAAAAGAATGACGTTATATATGAAAAATAATAGGAGAAAGAAATAAATTGCAACCAAAATACAAAAAACAAAGGGTAAAAGAAGATTTAGGTAATACTGTAAAAATATATAGCAAGTCAAGAATAGTTCATAAAGATAATATAAAATTATAAAATTAATTCCAGAAAATGATTTTTACATCAATAATTATCCTTTTGATACACTGACTGAGGAGACATATTTCACATAACAAATTTGACATATTATAAAGAAATTCTATATGACACGAAAACAAAACTAATTAAGGAATCACATAGCTCAAACTTTATAAAAATCAAGACTAGTGATACGGGAAACACAGTTTATTATAATAAATTCAACACGGACTTAGAAATGAACCAAATAGAACGACTGATATCACAATTAGAAATTACGACGGGAGAAAATCAAAAAGAGGTATAAATGAACTCGGTACAATATGGAAATGGATTTTGGGAACACCAGACCATGACGATATCGTAAGAATAAACGCGAAATTATCTGAACTCATAGAAAATAACAATAGACAGTTTACTACAAATTCCAAATTATTTGAGGTAGTTACACAACTAACAAATATTGTCAGTAAAATAGAGAATAGTTCAACCTTAATTAACATAATGCAACACAGAAATAAATTAATACTAACACATCTAGAAAATACTCTCCAAACTATTCTATTAGGAAAAGTCGGAATTCTCAACCCAACAATATTGAATATAAAAGAAATTAAAGATATTGTAAGTCATGAACACAATAATTTTACAATCACAGATGTAATTGACGCATCTAAATTTAAAATAGTATAGAATAATGAAATAATTATAATATATATTAAATACCCTGTAATTAAAGATACATGTATACAATATGAAGCTAAATCTATAAGTCAAAATGATGGAAAATTAGTAATAGAAAACGAAATAATTAAATGTAAAAACACATACTCTAACATTAAAACATGTAAAATAGAATTAAGTGCTAGCTATTGTGAAATAGATTTTAAAGAAACTTGCTTTTCTAAAATTTTAAATAATCAAAAATGGGAATGTCTTAAAATTAAAGAAAAAAACAAACAATTAGAAATTATTAAAGATGGCATAATCTTAATATCAGGAAAACACACAGTTGATAACATCGACCTCGATGGTACATATTTAGTAACTTTCAATAACACCATAGTAATTGACAACAAAATTTATGAAAATCCAAGTAGCATAATTTGGAACTATATTAAATCAAATCAGCCTAGTCGATTTGATGTCCTCGAATATCTTGAATCAGAAAATATAGATTTAAAATTTAAAAATACAAAACTTTTAAATATGGGCCAAGAAGAAATTAAATCTCACCTAACTCTTTGGGCACTCTTATTTTTGGCAATAGTTATTGCTTTGATTTATGTAATTATCAAAATCCGGCAAAAAATTAAAAAATATAAAAAAAAAGGAAAATTGAAGAAGCTAATGCCAATATGCTTGAATCTATTACAAAATTGATGAATTAACATCCTAAGCCGAAACGGGGACGTTTCTTTTTTTAACAAGGGGGGTAGTTAATGCAACCCAAACCCACTAAAATAAACCCCTATCCCATTCATCTCTAGTAGACACATATGTGATGTAAGTCGACACCACATTCATCCATAGGATCAAGCCAACCGCATATCATATCATATGATTTAACGAAAACAAAGAATATTAAAATCAACAATAGCCAATTTGCAAAGTCATCATAAAATCTATTGGAATACAATTACAAGAAGAACTTGATCACGCAACAAGAAATGCCACAGCCATCCTTTTTGCATGATCAGCATTATAATACTATAAGAACTAAAATTAAGAGATAAATAGGGCAGTTATGAGTTATAAGTCATAAGCGAGAGTTATAAGATATAAGCGAGAATTATAAGTTACTTTTAAAAAAACCAATAAAGAAAATAAAAAATTAATTTGCATAGTAATACGATGTTATTTGACGTTGCATACAGATGATGTATGTAGAGACCCGCACTAGTGTTGAGTGAGTGTGGGAGACACAAAGATTCAGAGTGACGAACATGAATATGAGATAGTTGAATATTTAGCGTGAATCTGTAAAGTCGTACTTTCAATGAACTCAATAAAATATCGTATTTCCATTGCACAGCATTACCGAGAATAATTGTATTTATTATCGGATTGTTTAGAAGTAAACAAGTAGGTGAGGTATTACAGTGGCGACGAGGATGGGATCAAATTGACTCGGAAAAAGTGTAATTAATAATGTGGAAAATTTCTGTATACCACATTTTATAAGTGCAAAATGGCCGCCATTCGTCTTCAATACTCGTCAATGTGATTCGGCGAGTTTAAAATCCACTCGTTCTGAGCTAAATAAAGAGTACATGTTTCGTTTCAGATGTAATTCAACTAGTGGGCGAAACATTGGATTGTGTGGGGATACAGAATACACAAACAAGCCAAAAGGTGTGTGAAAAGTACGTAAAGGAATTGCATTAAATTGCGCATGTAAGCCAGAAGGTGTCGAATTCAATTTCGTTAGAATCAAGGGTATTAAATACGAAAGCGAGCGCAATTAATTGTGCCCATGTATCACAGCGTGACCAATTAAATTTTGTCAAAGCCACTATAAAGGCGCTATAAGAGTGTAACAAAATATGATTTCAGAACAGAGGGTGACGAATTCAATTTTGTCAGTGGATAACACGTAAAGTGACAAATTTAATTTTGTCAATACCACCAGGTGATTTGGAGACGTAACAAATTCGACAAAAGTGACAAATTAAAATTTTGCCGATAATATCAAGCGTAACACAGGTACAAAAACGCACTCGTAGTAGAAATGGAGATTCGTCCATTCTTGTGCGACAACATAGATAAGGCCCTTGTTCGGTCAGAGTGGGAAAGTTGGTTTCGATCCTTCTCCTTATATCTTCAAGCCGAAGACATAAGTGATGTAGTGAAAAAGAAAAACAAATTACTGCACCTGGGGGGCCTTAGTCGAGGGAAGTAAGGAAGTGAACTTCTTCGAAGTATTAGTAGCCAAACTTGATGAATACTTCTCGCCAAAGCGTAATTCTACTTTCGAAAGACACCTTTTTCGAAATTTATCCCCTGTTGAGGGGGAAAACTTCAACAAATACTTACTACGACTCCGGCATCAAGTGTCGAAGGGCGAATTCGGGGAAACGGTCGCAGAAATAAACGAAATTTGCATCAAAGATAAAATAATAGACTCGTGGGCTCCAGTCCACTTGAAGGAAAAGCTTCTAGAGAAAGAACAGAGTTTAAAAGAGATAGTAGAAACATGTCAAATTTATGAACTAATATCCAAACAATCGAAAGGGACATTTTAGTAACGATCCAAAATGTCCGGCAAAGTCTGCGAGATGCAACAAATGCGGCCTGATTGGACATTTTGCTAGAAAATGTAGAACAAAGAAACGAAAGAGCGGCCACAATCAAAGTTCTCCCAAAAGGAAACGCACAGAGTCATACAAAGTGCGAAATGTAGAAACGAACGAAGAAGAAGAGGTAAATTGTTTCAAGATATCTAATGACACGGGGGTAGACGAAAAACTGGTATATGGTATCGGTGGTTGCCCGATATCAATGGTAATTGGTAAGCGAAAGTGACTGGGGAATACTGCGTAAGAACAAGGCTGTGATATTCAATGAACGGGAAGACCACACAACCCAGTTTAAGGACTATGCGTCAAATAAAGTTCTGGACGTACTTCAAGTTTTCGAAGCACCTATATCGGTAAAGAACAAATTGGAGAAAATCGCTACCTTCTACGTAATAAAGAATGGGTGCCAGTCCTTATTGGGGCGTGACACAGCTATGCAGCTGGGTGTTTTAAAATTAGGCCTAGAGGTAAATAGCGTGGAAATTTCACAACCTTTCCCAAAAATGCGAAGAGTTAAGATCAAATTATCACCGTAAAACCCGTGCAACAGCCGATGCGTCGCATACCGATAGCCTTGGATGAGCAGGTAGAGGAAAAAATTAACCAAATAATTGCTCTCAACATTATCGAGCCGGTTTCAGGGCCCTCTTCCTGGATATCTCCAATAGTCATTGTGTAAGTTAAGCCACAATAATCCAGCGGGCACCCTCGTAATCATTTCTGTTCTTCACTAGCACCTAACAGCATCGCCAATACTTGCAAAGCAAGAGTAAGTTGATTGCTGGGAGAGCGATCTGTCTGTATGACAACGTAGAGCCAACAAGTAACTTTATTCTTAAGCTAATAATGAAGTTTAACATTTGCGGTTAACAAGTGAGAGAGTTCTTTGACTGGTATGTTGAGCAGAGTCGGATAACGTAACTTCTGAGTTACTCTGTAAGAGCAAGGAACGATCACCTGATTCTTATTGGAATTGAATAAGTAACTACAGTTGCGAATAACACAGGAGACTTAGTAAGCGGTACGACTATTCTTGTTGGAGGTTTTTTTAATCAGAATAGCGTTGCAATTGGATCACGAAGGTCGTACTACGAGAAGTACTTAGCGACACCAGTATATGTGATTAATAAATTAAATTAATATTAATAAAAAGTTTAAGACTTTTATTCACTGGCGCCCAACGTGGGGCACGGGAAGTTAAGAATAATTGAAATTAATATTCTCGTCGGAAAAACACATCCAAGAACTTGTTAAATCAGACTGAACGCTGCAAACTTAAATAAAATAATAGCTTCTGACCTTTGCTGACATTGGAAAAAAGGGACTTTGGAGAATCACCAGGCAATGGTGGTTAATTAATCAACACGTCTACCAACTATATTGAGGAACAAAACTTAAACAACGGAAATTATCACTACATATTTTGTGCTACTGTAAATAAAATCGGTGGAGACAGCACTTTAACCTGAGATCGAACGGTGTAACCTTGGTTGATATCTAAAGGGCATATTAACTACTCATATAAAAAACCACATTTAACTGAATACAACATTAACAAACAAAAAAAATAGTTAATTAAAAAAGGAGATTAAATATGTAAGTGATATGCCCAGTTATTTTACGAAATACTAAACTAATTCAAAAAATCATTAGCCTATTTCAGTACATACATATATCTGTGACAGTCTCCGACTGATACTCATCGCGAGTGGACGTGTTTTCTAACTATTCTCTCTCTGGTGCTCATCAATTTTCTGCTTCCCGCTAAGAATTATTCTTGTGCGCGCATTTTCAAAGTTGTAACAACACACGTGTTAACTTCAATACAAGTGCTTATGCTTTAATTATCTCCAATGGCCCCCGGGCCACCAAATTTGGGGGACAATAGGTTCGCTTTGTTAGCGGAATGTCCCCAAGCCAAACGTAAAAAAACAGTATATAAACCTCTAATTTTTCCCGAAATACCTAAAACTAAACAGAACAAATTTCAGCAAGTGATTCAACAAAACCAATATCGAAATACTCGTGTTTTGCAGTGCATAAAGCATTGGAAGCTATAAGCAAAGAAATAATTTCTATTTCCGAGCTACGAGATGGTAATTTGTTATTGCTGGTAAAAAATCCAACAATTGCACAAAGGTTTTTAAATACAAAGCGATTGAATGGAATTTGCGAAGTAAAAGTAAGCTATCAAGACAACCTTAACATTTCCAAAGGTACAATATTTGCACCATGTCTGAATAATGTCCCTGAAGATGAAATCATTGAAAACATGAAGGAGCAAGGTGTAGTAGGAGTGTATAAATTAAAAAAAGGTGGACAATACCATAGTTCACACAGGAGTTACCCTTCTTACTTTCGATTTATATGAATTACCTAGTAAAATGGAGGTTTCGTGGCGCTCAGCCCGTGTAAGACCATATTTTCCAAATCCAATGAGATGTAAATCATGTCAACTCTTAGGGCATACCATTAAAAGGTGTAACAACAAACCTGCATGTGAAACCTGTAATTTCCCTCCTCACGGCTCAGTACAATGTTTGCGCACCTTATGCGCTAATTGCGCTGGTGAGTACCCATCATACTCAAATACTTGTCCAAAGTACATCCAAACAAAAGAAATTCTAAAAATTAAAACTGAGAACAAATGTACGATGCGTGAGGCTATAAAATTACATAAAGTACAAGTGTCCAGCCTTCCAAACACTTCTTTTGCAGAAAAAGTAAAACAAAACGAATCAACAAAATACAACAACTCAAAACTTCCTACAGCACATTCCATTCATATACCTTCCGAATCCAATAAAACTTCTTCTGAAGTCTCTCACACCGACACTGTAAAGAGCAATAACACTGCTCAAACATATCTTATTCCAAACGCCAACAACGACTTAAACACTCCATCAACCTCTTCTTACGCTCTAAAACTAAATTATGCTCCAGAAAAAAGTAACACAATAAATCCAGTAAACTCTCAATCTCTCCCATTTGCTTCTACCAATTCTTCCTCCCACAGCAGTCCTAAAATAAAAATAAAATTATATTAAATCCACACCTCAAACAACTAACTCCGCTTATTCATTTATCAGCACACTACAATCTCACAAACCAACCCATCAATTACTCAACAGTACAGTCACCCAGACCATGATCAGACTATGCCAACTTTCGAAGATGAAGAAATTTAACACATTCTCCTTTGTTCTATTTGCTCTATGTTCAATATACTTCAATGGAACATAAAGGGCTTCTACAACAACTACACTGAACTTGAAATTCTCATTAAAGAAATCTCCCCACACTTCATTGCCTTACAAGAAACACATCTTGCTGTAAATAAAGACGCTTTGGTACCAAATAGGTATGTTAGCTACTTCTTAAATTTACCTCAGAATTTAACAAACAAGCAAGGTATTGCGGTTTTAGTAAGAAAAGACATTCCACATAAATGTCTCGAAATCCATTCAAATATAGCTTCTTTAGCCATTCAGATATCCATAGACCACAACAAAATTTCACGCTTGCCGAACTTCGGCAAATTCTCTCCTCAGTACCCAAGCCCGTAATCCTGGTTGGAGATATGAATTCGTGGTCCCCATTATGGGGCTCCCCCCGAACTAACCAAAGAGGATTAATTCTGGAAAACTTAGTTCTTACAGAGAATCTTACCGTATTGAACGACGGTGCCCCGACTCATTTTTCAACTCATAATTCTTTTACGCACGTCGACCTATCTATTTCCTCTACCAATATAGCTCCAAAAGTGAATAGCCGAACTCTTGATAGTTTATGTGGTAGTGACCACTACTCAATAGTAACTGAAATTGCAACGTCATCCCTTGCAAAGGCCTTTCCTAAACCAAAGTTCCTGACAGGAAAAGCAGACTGGTCTAAATACACGCAAAAGGCAATTCTGTTCTGCGATCAAATCCCGGTATCTCAAAATGTCAATAAAGAGGCCGCTAATATCACCAAAATATTAAGGTCTGCAGCGCACCTTTCAATCCCGCAAACTGTTTTTAACCCTCATAAAAAAGTAGTTCCATACTGGTCAAAGGAGTTGGAGAGCTTAAGAAATTTAAAACAGCACAACTGGAGAAAATACAAGCGTTCCAGAACAGAAGCCAACCTGATTTTATACAAGAAAGCAAATGCTATTTTTCGTAAAAAAACTAAAGAAGCAAAATGAATGTGCTTCGAAAAACTTACCACAGAAATAAATCCCAGTTCTAATCCTTAAAAGATTTGGTCTGACATTAAAATGCTAACTGGCTCAGCTTCCCAAGTCAATATAAATTTTGTTAATAGCCCAACTGGCCCAATATTCGATCCCAAGGCGATAGCGGAACAGTTTGCCTCCACTTGGTCTACGTATTCTAGCGACGGGAACTTTAGTTCCGCTTTTATAGATAAAAAGTATGATACTCTGAATCGCAGCTACAATCAGTTTAATTCACCAGCTAAAATAATAGAATCAGAGATCACTTATCTAGAATTCGAAAGCACAATATCTTCTCTGTCAGGGAAATCCCCTGGCGCTGATAGAATTTCATACGATATGATAAAAAACTTGCCTCTGCGGAATTTATCCACAAAACTGGAAAATCGCTACAATTGTTCCCATACCAAAGTCTACTAACCCGCCCTGAGAAGTTCTAAATTATAGACCTATTTCACTTATATGTTGCATGAGTAAGTTAATAGAAAAAATCGTTTCAAAACGAATTATGTGGTATGCTTTCAAACATAGTTTAATTAGCCCACATCAGTTCGCTTTCAAAGAGGAGCAAGGAACTTCCGACGCGCTCCTTCTTTTCGAAAGTTTTGTCACATATGGGTTGTCTTCCCGTAATCATATTTCTACGCTTAGTTTAGATTTCGAAAAGGCTTTTGATCGTGTCGGAGCTCATGTAGTTCTACGACAATTAGAAATATGGAAATTTGGTAATAAAATATACCATTTTATCAAATCTTTTTTTACTAATCGTAAATTCAAAGTAAAAGTTAATAATGTTTTTTCCAGTTTACATAACCAACAAAACGGAATCCCACAAGGTTCCCCCCTTTCCGTAATACTATTTGCTATCGCCTTTAATGAATTAAGCCACATAATTAGCAGGCATAAGAACATTTCCCACATTATTTATGCAGATGACGTTTTACTCTATTCTAAAATGAGTAATCTAAACACTGTTAAAAATAAATTTTTAAAAATACTAACCGATATCTATAAGTGGTCAAATTGTTCTGGAGCGACTCTGTCGCTTAATAAGTGTAAATGTTTTCATATTTGCCGCAAACACAAATGTACGGATTTAAACTTAGTTCATAATAATATTAATATATCAAATGTTTCTAGCTTATGTTTCCTTGGAATTACTTTCGACAAACGTTTAACTTTTAAAGAGCACTGTCCTAGGTAAAAAAAAGCCTAGCTGTCAGGTTAAATATTATTAAATATCTATTTTCTAAGCACTGCCTTATCCATCCAAACACTTTAATTAATGTTACTAAGGCTATAATATTGTCGAAGATTGACTATGGCTTACCAATATACGGAAATAGTGCAAAGAGTAATATAAAACTGATCTCTTCGACATATCATGCAGCCGCTCGAAGGAGTATACGTGCCTTTCCAACATCCCCGATTCAATGCATCTTAGCCGAAGCTGGAATGCCTACCCTACAAGAAAGAATTGAATATACCACTATGAGGGCTATCCCAAAGATCTTTCTTTTGCAGAAATAGTATTATGTATGACACTATCACATCGATATGGGCCGCTAATAAGACTCCAAGACGCACGTCAACATTGCAAATAGTGCTGGAATATGCTAAAATTTTAGGAATAGATTCGAAACCATCGTTTCTGCCTCCCGTCAGTTCACTACCTTGGGACTTAAGCTACTCATCTTTCCTTCTCGGTTTAACAAATCACGCCAAGTCAACCACAAGCCCATTAGTATTCCAGCGCCTTTTTGAAGAATACAGAGCTCCTTTTCGGCACGAATGGAAAATGTACTACACCGATGGGTCAAAGTCGAAGGACCACACGTCATTCGCTGTGGTCCAAGATGATGGGCGAAACAGTAATAGCAGGGCACCTACCAAATTATGGATCAGTGTACACGGCTGAGGCGGTTGCAATATACCACACAATACTAGCAGCCTCAGAATCTAACGAGAAGACGATAATCTGCACAGACAGTATGTCAACTAATGCCAGTGTCATGAATATTACTAACAAAGCACCCCTAATTTCTGAAATACGCACCAAACTTATACAAAAAGGCAAAGAAATCAAAATTATGTGGATTGCTGGTCACGCTGGAATTATTGGCAATGAATTAGCGGATCTGAAAGCAAAATCAGTTGCAATGGAGCCATTATTTACTTTCAATTATATGGTGAGGAAGGATATCTTCCTACTCGTCAATAACTTCCTTAAAGAACAGAAAACAAATTCTTGGAACAGTGTGCAAAACCATTACTCGAACTCCAATACAACTGGCATGCAGCCGCATATTCCGTCCACTTGCCGAACAAACGACATTATTGCTTTTACTCGACTTCGGATTGGGCATACTATGGCCACGCACTCGTACCTGCTAAACGGTTCAAATAGGCCACGCTGCGAATTCTGCACTTATCCATCGCTTACAGTTAAATATCTTCTTGATGAATGCACTAAGTTCAGTGCAACTAGAAACGTACTATTTGATGACCAACCCGTTTCAAACACGCTCAAGGTTTTTGCTGAGGAAAACATCCACAAAGTAGCCGAATTTTTGTCCAAAACTGGCCTTAGAAAGTTAATCTAATTCTAAGTTATCTTACATCCAATTAACTTCCTTTACTAACATCAATTATTTTAATAATTGTACTGACAGTAATATTGATCTCATATTTACCTTTTACTAGCTAATATATTAATATTCTAAGACAATATAGTTTTATTAGAGCAGTAAGCCGTAAGCCCTGGCAGCTAGTGCTTCTTACTCTGTAAGATAATAATTGTATTATTATTTTTCTTTTAATAAATAAATAAATAAAATAAATAATATTCTCAACCTCACTTCAGGAACATTTGGAATCTATATTAAATGTATTTAATCGTTTGAAAGAAGTAAATTTAAAGATCCAGTTAGATAAAAGCGAATTTATGAAAAGAGAAACTAGTTTTTTAGGGCATATAGTAACTGAATCAGGAATAAAACCGAACCCAGATAAAATTTTATGCGTACAAAAATTTCCATTACCAACAACCCAAAACCAAATTAAGCAATTCTTAGGTCTCGCAGGATATTACCGCAAATTTATTAAAGACTACTCGAAAATTGCACGACCAATCCCAAAGTATTTAAAGAAAGACGCTAAAATCGATGTTAGGGATCCTGATTATAAAGAAAGTCTTGATACTAAATTATTAACTAATTCCCCTGTCTTGGCATATCCAGACTTCAATAAAAAGTTTGTTTTGCAAACGGATGCAATCAAACTTTACAGTGGGAGCAGTGCTGTCCCAAGATGGAGATCCTATTTGTTTTGCTAGTGAACACTTAATGATCATGACTATTGTACTATAGAAAAAGAATTACTAGCAATTGTATGGGCTACTCAACAATTGAGACCATATTTGTTCGGCAGGCGATTTCTGATAGAAACGGATCATAGACCCTTAACGTGGCTATTTTCTATTAAAGAGACGAATTCTAAATTGGTCCGATGGAGACTTCGTTTACAAGAATATGATTATGAAATAAAATATAAAAAAGGTGTTTTAAATGGTAATGCAGATGACTTATCAAGAGTTGAAATAAATATTAATGAAGAAACCCAAAATACTGAAATGGATGAAACTGCCGAGATGACTCAGAATGAAAATATCATTTTAGAAACTAATTACCCAATAAATTTCTAACGACGGCAAATAATTTTTGATAAAACTGTATCGGGACCACTAAAAATAAAAAAAAGAAAATATTTTTAAAAATAAAAGAAAAACAATAACTGCAAAAATACTTATCACCATAAACAAACACTTATCACCATAATAAAAAACCAATTTAATCCTAATAAGACTAATGCCATATTAATTACAGAGGAATCTTTATTTAATATTTTCAATGAAACAGTCAAAAAATATTTTAACGAAAATAGGCAATTCAGAATCATTAGATGTAAAAAGCTAATAGAAGATATCGCAGATGAAAATCAGTTAACAGAAAAAATTGAAAAAGAACACAAACGAAATAATCACAAAGGAATAAATGAAAACTTTGCTGAATTGAAAACAGTAATCTATAACCCCCAACTAAGAATACGAATAACCCAATATATAAATAACTGCGATATTTGTAACAAGGAAAAATATGACAGGCACCCAATCAAACAAGAATATAAAATAATTGAAAGTCCTGAGAAAACTGGAGAAATTATTCACGTAGATGTTTTTTATAGTTTACAGAAAACACTATTTTTAACGTTTATCGACAAATTCTCGAAATTTGCGCAGACAATTAAAATTAAAAATAGATCTTGGACAGAATTTAAATTAGCCCTAACGCAGTATTTGTCAATAGTAGGAAATATCAAGAAATTGGTTGTAGATAATGAACTAGGTTTAAAAGCTCTACCTCTATTGGAATTTCTTAGAGAAAAAGAAATTCAGATACATTACACGTCAAATAATAATCATCTAACTCAGATGTAGAGAGGTTACACAACACTATAAATGAACATATTAGAATTTAAAACATGATCCTAATAAAGATACAGAAAATACAAAAGAAAAAATATATAAAATAACTAGCTGACCCGGCAAACGTTGTATATTATTTCTAGGAAACATTTTTTTAGTTCAATAAAAATAAATATGTACTACTAAGTGTGCGGGGATGTACTTATAATCGAAAGCATTATAAACAATGAAAGTATGCTTTATTTAAGTTAATAAATTAATTCTTATTAAAGTAACGAATATATTTTAAATTACAATTTTTGATAGCTTTCTAAATATCAAAAATAATTATTCATATTATCTTATCAATTATGGCAATTGAAAAAAAAAAAAAAATTAATCTCTCAGTGCAATAGAGTGTACAATATTCTTGGTTAGTCCGTCTTTAGCCAACACAAACAAACTGGAGGGTTTTCCTACGCGAGAACATGCCACATATAGTTGTCCGTGGGAAAAGCATGGTGATTCCAAATCTAAGCCATATACAGACAATGTCTGGCCTTGTGACTTATTGATCGTCATAGCGAATGCCAATCTAATGGGGAATTGAGTGCGTTTGAATTCAATTGGCACATCTGTTGTAATCATACTTGCCATTCAAGATGATGGCTTCAATGACGTTTTTCCATTAATTTTTTAATGACTGCCATTACACAGCCGTGGTGGGTTTAAATTGCGAAGCAGAATAATCGGAGATCCAACCTTCAATTGTAAATGATGTGGTGGCATGCCTGGCAAATCCAATGAATTTAAAAACTCAATTGAATAATTCACAGTCTCGTTGGTATCGCAAACTGCATCGATAGATTTGTATGACACCAAGTCCCCAGGCAACAACTGTTGAATCTTTAAATTTAACCCATTGACGTCCACATTTTTAGCTGCCAAAATCGCTCTTTCTGCCAGCCACTTACGATTTGCATATTGTGTGTGTACGTCAGGAAATATGTGATCGATGAGAGTATTTTGCGAGTCGATGATTGTGCAGAAGTCCGTCTGTAATTTGATGCATCCAGTATTTTCACGTACATCAACTTTCCCATCACCCATATCTAACAGTTGTTTAGAGAAATTTTCGGCGGATGGATCCTGAAGCATATTAACGCGCATGTTCACCGTCAGTTGTACTTTTTCAACATTACGCGGAGTCGCGATGATTTTAAGCAAGCATTAATTTCATCAGCGTACGTTGAACGTGGAATAACGGGAAGTGTTTGTCTAAAATCACCAGAAAGGAGTAACAAAGTGCCGCCAAATAGTTTATCATTGTTTTTTATATCCTTTAATGCCCTATCTAATGCCTCAAGGGAGTGTTTGTGTGCCATAGTGCATTCATCCCAAGTAATAATTTTACATTGTTACATTGTTTTTTTATGTTGCACACAGCATCTGGATTATTTTGAATGTTCAACGGCAGCCTAAATGCTGAATGAGCTGTTCTGCCTCCATCTAATAAAGTTGCTTTTAATGCCAGAAGATGCAACGGCCAATGCGATGTCATTTTTTGATCGTATCTCGATCAGAAGTAACGAAATAAGGAATGTTTTGCCAGTTCCACCTGGTGCATCCAAAAAAAAGAGTCCTCCTTGTCCTGCCGATACTGCCAGCATGATGCGGTCGTAAATAATTTTTTGTTCATCAATTAGTAGTGGAACATTGCGACTGACAATGCCTGCCATTTCTACAGTATCGTACTGTAGTTCACGATTGATATTTGTGTTGAGTAAATCAGATGCAAATTCGCAATAGCAATGCAAAGATCTTCGATAGCTATCAATGCTTCATTGTACATTGCATCACTGAATGATATCGTTAGATCATTGCACCTTGTACGATGTCGATACAATATATCATCAGTCATTGAATCTTTGTGATTATCCCACAACATTTGTGCTCGGGCCGGGGAACATGTAGTCAGTACTATAGCAAATAGTAGACGAATTTGTGATCCTGTACAGTTTAATGTTGCTTCAGCAAGCGTACTGTCCCAATGATTGTCGTCTTCTAGCAAGCCTAGAGCAAGGCATGCATCTTTATTTAGTATTGTTATTTATTTTTTATTTTCCGCACGGACCATGAATCATGTTTGCAGTAACAATATCAATCAGTAATTGATCAGTAGACGGATCTGGAATCTCTGCAGAAATCAAACTGTCGATGTTTTCAGCACGTATTTTGTCGACCAACCAAATTAAAATGTGAGCATGAGGTAATCCACGCTCTTGCCATTCAACTGAATACATCCAACAACGTGTGGAGCCAAATACATGCAATTTTGTAATAAAGTTGATTAAAGACTTTATTTTTTGTTTAAACACACGTGCTGTAATATCATGACGATTTATTGCATTTTGTCCTGGTAATAGCAACGATGTAATTTCCTGCTATTTTGGATTACATGTAAAAGTGATGAAAAGACACGGTCGTCCATATTCACGCACGAAAGTCTTGGCATCCTGAATGTATTCTTGCATGTGACGTGGACTACCTACGTATGATGATGGTAAGATAACAGAGTTACCGAATTCGGCAGTTTCAGAAAAAAATTTTTTAATTTTCTTCGCGGAAAGTTAAAAAATGTAGGGGTGGACCACCCTTAACATTTAGGAGGATGAAAAATAGATGTTGTCCGATTCTCCACCCTAGTCGATATGCACTCTAAGTTTAACGAAAATCGGTCGAGCGGTTTTATAGGAGTTCAATAACGTACACCGTGACACGAGAATTTTATATATTAGATTATGTTTTATAACAATACAATCCATTCAAGTACAGGAAAGAAACCAATTAATTTTAGAAATGGAAATAGAGACCCAAGCGAATATCAAATAATTAGAGAACTAATAATAAAGAATAAAGAAAAAGCTATTAATAAACTCAACAAAACACGCGAAAATGTAGAAATTCAGACAGGCCCTGTTTATTTAAAGGATGAAAGAGGAGGTAAAAACCATTCTAAATTTCGAAAAATAACCGTCACCGGATTAGATAATGAACACGTTATAACAGATCGAGGACATAAATATTACAAATCACACATTAAAAGAAATAAAAAATTTCAAAATTTAAATGACCTAATATCTCAAAACTCCTAACATAACACCTTCTCACATGATTTTTCTTGTATTACTTTACGCATCAGTGCTACTCGACACAGGAGCACAATACTTAGAAGTTGAAGACTTGACAGACAACCACGGTTATATACCAATTAAGCTGAAGGACATGGAAATTATTGAAAACTACTTGAGAGTAATACATATTATTAACACTAAATACTTTGAAACAGTAAATATTTTACAAGACAATATACATAAACTTTCGGACACATACTCGTATACAAATGTTACTCCTCTATAAGGAAGCGTTAACAAAAGCACGGACATATGTAGGACAAAAATTAAAAACTAAATTCCTAATTTTTGACAGAAACGAGGACTAATAAACGCAATAGGGAAAGGACTTAAATTTGTAGTAGGGACAATGGATAGTGATGACGAAAAAGAAATTATGGACAAAATTCAAACTCTAGAAAAAAGTAAGACTGAAATAATGACCGCCCTAAACGAAATGAATTATCTAGGAAGATCCATAGAAAACAAAATATTAAATATCACAAACCATATTAACAAACAACAGAAAACCATTCAAAAATATATAAATAAGTTTAAAACCGAAATCCAAAACAAAATTCTCAATTTAGAAGACGAAACAAATTTTCTCGCAAATATTTTTCAGATTAATAACGATATCAACTTGTTAATAGACCACGTAAATGAAATAGGACACGTCATTTTTAATTCAAAACTAGGAATAATTCCATCAGACATATTGACAACTGAAGAATTCAATTTTATTAACCAAACAGAATCTTACCTACACACAAAAGTATCCGTTACATATAAAGAAAAGTTAGTAGTTTTGACATCGAGCATCCCAAAATTTTTAAATGAAGCATTCGCTGAAGTTGTATTTGAACCACTACCAAACATCCAAAATAAAACTGTAGTTTTAAACGAAAATACTGTCTTAATATATAAAAATGAAATATATGAACCGAATACTTTAGAATATAAGAAATTAACAAAAATAAATAACTGCTTAACAAACATTGTAAAAAAATTTAGAACCTAATTGTAATATGACTACAATGAAAAACCATGAAGAAAAAGAAATTTATCCAGGCTTACTTATATTTAAGAATAACCATGATAAAATTATTACCAATTGTGAAAAACCACGAATATTTGAAAATTTAAAAACATTTTTGATAAAATATGAAAATTGCTTTGTAGAAACTAATTTAAAAATCTATGAAAATTATAAAATAAATGTAAAAGAAATGTTTATCATAAACAAACTAGCATTAAGAAGTAAAGAAAATAATATATCACTCCCGAATTTAAATCTTAACGAAATACATTTTAGCGAAACAATAAAGGCTGTAAAACATAATCTTTTTAGAAATGCTATAATAAACACTGGGAGTAATATAGGAATTCTAATGATTTTTATCTGTACTATTATTCTAATCAATAACAGAACTTATGTAATCTCTTCGTCGGAGCCTCAGGCTAACAGTGGGGGAGTTATGATATCCACTTCACCATCACACAAAATATTAATATAAACATACATGTATGTATGTTTACATACATGTACACTTAACACTTTTTATTTAGTTTACATACTTACGTCATTAATACATAAATTGAAATAAACTAAGTTCTTTTGTTATTTTCCACTTAATTGTGGGCAACGTATTTTTCATGAGAGGCATCGAACTCTTTAACTTTGATATTAAGAATTATATCGAATTTCATTTATTTATAAAATAGTTGAACTTGCATTGACAATATTTGTAACCAAAATTCAAAAGAATTTTAAGTACATTTCCGTTTTGCTTCTTCTTAAGAGGCGTTGCAATTATTAATTTTGCTGATAAGAATTCTATAGAATTTTAATTGTATTTTGCTTTCCGTTTAAATATTCTTTGATTCAATGAATCAAGAGCTTTTTTAAGAAAATTAATAATTGTCTTCTTAGATGAAGATTTAGGTGCAGCCGATGAGGATTCGGGTGCAGCCGATGAAGACTCAGGTGCAGCAGATGAAGATTCAGGAGCAGCCGATGAAGATTCAGGTGCAGCAGATGAGGATTCAGGTGCAGCCGATGAGGATTCGGGTGCAGCCGATGAAGATTCAGGTGCAGCCGATGAGGATTCGGGTCCAGCCGATGAAGACTCAGGTGCAGCAGATGAAGATTCAGGAGCAGCCGATGAGGATTCGGGTGCAGCCGATGAAGATTCAGGTGCGGCAGATGAAGATTCAGGTGCAGCAGATGAAGATTCAGGAGCAGCCGATGAGGATTCGGGTGCAGCAGATGAAGTTTCAGGAGCAGCAGATGAGGATTCGGGTGCAGCCGATGAGGATTCGGGTGCAGCCGATGAAGATTCAGGTGCAGCAGATGAGGATTCAGGTGCAGCCGATGAGGATTCGGGTGCAGCCGATGAAGATTCAGGTGCGGCAGATGAAGATTCAGGTGCAGCAGATGAAGATTCAGGAGCAGCCGATGAGGATTCGGGTGCAGCAGATGAAGTTTCAGGAGCAGCAGATGAGGATTCGGGTGCAGCCGATGAAGATTCAGGTGCAGCAGATGAGGATTCAGGTGCAGCCGATGAGGATTCGGGTGCTGCCGATGAAGATTCAGGTGCGGCAGATGAAGATTCAGGTGCAGCAGATGAAGATTCAGGAGCAGCCGATGAGGATTCGGGTGCAGCAGATGAAGTTTCAGGAGCAGCAGATGAGGATTCGGGTGCAGCCGATGAAGATTCAGGTGCGGCAGATGAAGATTCAGGTGCAAGAGATGAAGACTCAGGTGCAGCAGATGAAGATTCAGGAGCAACCGATGAAGATTCAGGTGCGGCAGATGAGGATTCAGGTGCAGCCGATGAGGATTCGGGTACAGCCGATGAAGATTCAGGTGCAGCAGATGAAGATTCAGGTGCAGCAGATGAAGATTCAGGTGCAGCCGATGAAGATTCAGGTGCAGCAGATGAGAATTCAGGTGCAACCGATGTGGATTCGGGTGCAGCCGATGAGGATTCGGGTGCAGCCGATGAAGATTCAGGTGCGGCAGATGAAGATTCAGGTGCAAGAGATGAAGGCTCAGGTGCAGCAGATGAAGATTCAGGAGCAGCCGATGAGGATTCGGGTGCAGCAGATGAAGATTCAGATGCCACAGACGAAGACTCTGGTGCAACAGATGAAGATTCAGATGCCACAGACGAAGATTCAGCTGCAACAGATGAAGATTCAGGAGCAGCAGATGAAGATTCAGGTGCAACAGATGAAGATGATGGTTGAGGCCATGGTTGCCATGGGCGAGGACCATGAGGACCATGAGGTTTGCCTGGGCGTCCTCCAGCACCACCAAATGGTGGACGTCCGCCAACTCTTCCCGGTCCACCTCGTCCACCAGGACCACCAGGTCCACGTCGTCCAAATCCTCGTTGTCCTGGAATTTTTTTTAATTTTAAAATTTGAAAGCACTCAGCGACCTTCATTTAGTACAACATACCATTAACTAGGACGACCGCGAAAGCGATGAAGAATAATACCGTGAAGAATTTCATCTTTTCAATTGAATGAACTTTGTCAAATTGCTGACTTCCAAGTAGTTCTTTAAGCCTTATATAGCGTTTCAGAAAATTAAAAAAAAGCAAATAGATTTTGTTTGTACTTGTATAGTATGTATGTATGTATGTATAGTGATATAAATATCTAACTTTTAACCACCTGTACAAACAATGTCTGGTGCAACTACGTAAATATTAATAAAAATATATTATAAAATTAACGTAATCAAAAACTACCGTAATGAATAATAAATATTATGCCGCCGCTAGCCTAGATGTGTGGTATGAACGTTAGACTTAGCTGCCTACGAACCTTTTCTTGAGTAAATATTGTTAGTTTTCTAAACAAAATTAAAATAAATATTGTTGTTTTTAAAAAAAGTTGTGCAATTTTGTGGACAAAACTATTTATAGGTATATTTTGTTAAGTTGTTGTGGCCGCTTTTTTATTCCTCAGAGGAACAGTGAAAAAAAGCACTGTTGTTTGTAAAGTAAATATCTTTGGACCACATTTATCTATTTGCCTAAAATAATTGGTAGGACCACTTGGATTCATTTGCTCATATCCTTTAAATACCTTTAATAATTTTCCTGCGGTAAGATGTCTTCGTAAAGAGATGTGACCTATTGTAAGGACATTATTCGTCATTAGTCTCCAGCTCTGAAATAGAGAAGGACTGTATTCTTATTATAAACCAGCACAAATTTATTTGATATAAGTATCTTTAATATCTTCATCGAACTTAGTTTTTTACTTGCTATGCTTACGTCAAGACTGTGTGGTACAGTGTGTGCTGGGCAGAAAACCCTTGTTAAAATTCCCCTTCATTATGCTAACGTCAAGATATTATCATTCTTCAGACTAAGTATCCTATGTGATACAAGCTAATACGTCTTCGTATAAGTGATTGGTATTTGTATCCTCCCGCGGTTACCAATGCCTAGTAAATATGCGAAATGAGGGCAAGATTTGAGTTCCTGGAAGAATACCTAGTTATTTTGAATCTGATGGTATATAGTGATAGTTGGAGGAAATGCTATTAAAACGCATCGTATTTTCTTCCATTCTTATCTATAAAGGATAGGTAGGAGCCTGAGAAACGCTACTTAAGTCGGCAGAATGTATTATAACTTATTAAGTGAGAGCTTTCTCAGATTTTGAATAACATAAACAGTTTGAAGTCAGCGAGAAAATCAAAAATCACTCGATATGATATGTTGTGGCTAGCCGAAGTCGTCTGAATTCATCCAAGACTTTTGCGATTTATCATAATCCAATGGGTTTTCAAACCCTTTCAAGCAACGGGTTTTGCGGATTTACCAATTATTAATGATTTCAACTTCTGTGAACCATCTGAGCTCGCATGCAACATAAATGTCATTTTATCCTTAGCTATTTTGGGTTTTGAAAATAATAGAATTGTTTAAAAAGTTAACCAAAAGATAAGTTCGGTCAACTTAGCCGAAGATTTAACTTTCTCGCTAGTTAACTTTTGCGCGATTCTACTACACTTGGTAGATGCGGTTGTGACCCGATGTAGCTCACTTTAACAATTTGACTTAACAAATTCAGAATAGTGTTATGCACTAAACTCGGATTCCTATGAAACCTTTCGAACCATGTTATATGCGAAAATATGCCGTAGTTACTAAATGAGTTATCGCCTTTTTAGTAATTTTTAATTGGGAAGATGCCAGCGAGGTTCGTCATTACCATGTTGGGTTGATACAATTTGTCTCGTCATTTGGATCATGCAAGCAACCATTCTTCTTCTTCTTTACTGGCGTAGACACCGCTAAAGCGATTATAGCCGAGTTAACAATAGCGCGCCAATCGTTTCTTCTTTTCGCTACGTGGCGCCAATTGGTCCTTCCAACCGAGTAGAGGTCTTCCTCTTCCTCTGCTTCCCCCGGCGGCTGCAGCGTTGAATACTTTCAGAGCTGGAGAGTTTTCGTCCATCCGGACAACATGACCTCGCCAGCGTAGCCGCTGTCTTTTAATTCGCTGAACTATGTCAATGTCGTCGTATATCTCGTACAGCTTATCGTTCCATCGAATGCGATATTCGCCGTGGCCAATTCTCAAAGGACCATAAATCTTTCGCAGAACTTTTCTCTCGAAAACTCACAACGCAGTTGTTGTCATCGTCCAAGCATCTGCACCATATAGCATGACGGGAATATTGAGTGGCTTATAGAGTTTGGTTTTTGTTCGTCGAACAGAACTTTGCTTCTCAATTACCTACTCAGTCCGAAGTAGCACTTGTTGGCAAGAGTTATCCTGCGTTGGATTTCCAGGCTGACATTGTTGGTGGTGTTTACGCTGGTTCCAAGATAGACGAAATTATCTACAACTTCAAAGTTATGACTCTCAACAGTGACGTGAGAGCCCAGTCGCGAGTGCGACAACTGTTTGTTTAATGACAGGAGATATTTCGTCTTGCCCTCGTTCACCCCCAGACCCATTTGTTTTGCTTCGTTGTCTAGTCTGGAGAAAGCAGAACTAACGGCGCGGGTGTTGAGGCCGATCATATCAATATCATCGACATATGCCAGAAGCTGTACATTTATAAAATATTGTACTTGCTCGATTAAGTTCTGCAGTTCGAACTATTTTCTCCAGCAGCAGGTTTAAGAAGACGCACGATAGGGAATCGCCTTTTCTGAAACCTCGTTTGGTATCGAACGGCTCGGAGAGGTCCTTCCCGATTCTGACAGAGCTTTTAGTGTTGCTCAACGTCAGCTTATACAGCCGTATTAGTTTTGAAGAGATACCAAATTCAGACATCGCAGCATAAAGGCAGCTCCTTTTCGTGCTGTCGAAAGCAGCTTTGAAATCGACGAAGAGGTGATGTGTGTCGATTCTTCGTTCACGGGTCTTTTTCAGGATTTGGCGCATGGTGAATATCTGATCGGTTGTTGATTTGCCAGGTCCAAAGCCACACTGATAAGGTCCATTCAGTTTGTTGACGGTGAGCTTTAATCGTTCACACAACACGCTCGATAGAACCTTATATACGATGTTGAAGAGGCTTATCCCACGGCAGTTGGCGCAGATTGTGGGGTCTCCTTTTTTATGGATTGGGCAGAGCACACTTAAATTCCAATCGTTTTGCATGCTTCCGTCCGACTATATTTTACAAAGAAGCTGACGCATGCTCCTTATCAGTTTCAGAACACGTCTTCTCGACGTCGAACCTTTTTTGTGTTGACGTGAGCGTTTTGCTGCACAGAGGCGGCTGCGAATCTTGGCACCTTACCAATTAAGAGAACCGGCCATTCCAGGTGCATGCCCTCAATTCGTAGTCCTTAGTTCATTTGCCATGGTCGTCAACATAAGCGTCATGAGTGTCATCCGAGGCTGATTGTTACTTTTCATTGGGGGTGTTTTTTACGTGGCAGGGCCCGAACATACACAGCGCACAACCCTATGCAGGGGATGTTTCGCCTTCTCACTTTATCTCGCCTTTAAACGGATGTTCTTAGGCTACCCAGAGGATACTTGGTCAAAGACCGGAAGTCGTGAGCTACTGGAACCATATATAAAAGAATCGTTTCTGGCCACTCCCAAGGGAATGGCGATCAGAGAACTTTCCTCACTTGCGTGAACTTCCACACATGACTCCATGCTCCTCGAGACCGTTAGTTGAATAAAATTTTTAATACTAAGAGCACTCCGTTAATCAAGTCCACAGCTCGTTGCATATTTATAGGCTACATAATATTAAGACTAGGTTTCGATATGATTGGATAATCTATTAGAAGTCTTGAGAATGAAGGTTTTTTGAAAATATCGAATATCTTATAAATAAGTTTGTTAAAGTTGTGATATAATTTAACACAGTGGAATAAAACAACCTGTTTAGCATGAAGTAAAAACCGGAAGAGGGAGGACATATTTATTCATTAATTCAGCATAAACATATGATATTACAGAGTTGTAATTATCTTTACTTCAACACTTTTCCTGAACGACACTTTTATAATACATAAATATTTATAAATTAACTTTTGTTCTACACATTTCATGCATACATTTTGATACATAGTTTCGTGTTTTGAATAATGGAAAAGAAAACAATTTTTATTTTAATTATTAGAAAGTCCAAGTGACTTGCAAATATTAAAATGATTTTCTAACATCTCGTTCGTTGGAATATAAATCAATTTAGTATTGCCGCTTTCTAGATGCTGCCGAATAAATTTACCTTTTATATCCACGTGTTTTATACGAGGTACGATTCAAGGCCACTTGTATAAGTTAACAGAGTCGTTCCTCCTGTCACGTATGCTCGGTTAAGTCACCGACATTGGCGCACATTCATACATACATCATCATCCGCATTATGGTCATGATCACCAGCGTAATCAAATGGGCTTGACAACAGCGTACCAACGCTCTCGATCTTTTCATGTTTTCGACGCGCTTAAATATCGGGACTACATATTATAAAAAATGCACCCACGCTTACGGTAGCCAACCCAAGCTCTTTACGCTGCAACAACACTGAGATAATGCAGGCCAGTTCTTTACCGACAGCTGCGCACCAGCACACATACATTCTTCATCAGCGTAAGCAATTGCACTTGACAACAGCCTACCAACGCTCTCAACATTTTCTTGTTGCTGATGCGCCAAAATATCAGGACTATGATAAAAATACACCCACGCTTACGGCAGTTAAGCCGAGCCCTTTTATGCACCTCGTTCGTGACAACAACACTGACACCTAAAGCAGACTAGTTTTGTAAGTTTAGAGTTAGAAACAAGCAGTTTAAGAAATCAATTGTAAAGTTGAGTTGAAAGAGGCGAGTTGTATCGCCATCAATAAATCACCACAAAAAGGCAATTATTAACTTATAGCACTTTTATTGTCACAGTAAAGTACCATATCTTTTACCATAACTGATGTCAATTCAGACTTTAAACGTATTAACCAAGTTGCTTCTTGAATAGCTGATGTCACGGCCATGAATTCGGCTTCTGTCGATGATAAAGCAACAGTACGCGGACCACCCTGAAGCTTAAACATATAGCCCGTCGTAGATCGTCTTTCGTCAAGATCACTAGCCCAATCTGCGTCACAGTATCCAGTGAGATCATTTAAAAAGTCTTGCGGTATTTGTATTGAATCAATTCGTGTGACACCCATACATCAAGCTTCTAAGTGACTCCAAGCTTCTTCAAATGGCTTACAACGATTTGATGACTACTATGCCGATCTCTTTTGACCAATTCAGCGATTTTATTGCAATTTTCGACGACAGGCCTTCCGGAGCGTGGCGCATCTTCGACCACCTCTACACCAGAACGAAAACGTTGAAACCATCGTTGTGCGGGGGAAATGGAAACTGTATTGGGTCCATAAGCTGCACAAATTTTATTGGCGGAGATGCATTTTTGCCTTTATCGTAGTAGTACTGTAAAATATGCCGTATTTTCTCTCTTTATTTTGCTCCATGTTTGCGACGCTATAACTCACGAACGACTTAAAAGAAACGACAATCAATCAACCACGTGTTAGCGCGTGAAAAGCTTTCCATAAAGGTATAGCATGACCGGATGCGACGAATAGAACTAGAACCAGAGAACTTAAAATATAGAGAAGGTGCAAATTGAATTCTGTATGACGGTTCAATTGCGCGGCTAACAGAGCTGATAGAATCATAGTAGGGAATTCACCATATTCGCTGCTATTTAGCAGAATTGAGCCCGTTCTCTGGCAGAAATATATGTAAAATGACTAAATACATGCGAGAATATATAAAGAGAAATGTTTTAAGAAAAAATATACAAAGTCACACAGAGAATGTATGCATGCTTATATTGTATTATATGAACCATTGTCACATATGCGTGATAATTTTGTATCAAATGAGCCATGTTTTTCCGAAAAATTATAAAAATTTTAATTTTTTTTACAAAATCGGGAAAAATTAGGAAAAATTATTTTAATTTTATTTCTCTTTATTTTTATTTTTTAAATTTTAAATAAAATAATATTTCAAATAAATTATATTTATTTCCACTATTACAAAGTGAAGATGTGCAAAATGAACTTCATTTCTTCAAAAAATTAATGACCTTCATGAAATATGCATATTCGCATTATTTGGTTATCATTCCCATATTTGTACCAATAGAATTTCTGTGGCATACTCTCGAAAAGTAAATTCTCAGAAAGTAAATAATCGCGGAAAAGTTAATCACCTTTAAGATTACACATGCACCTCGAAAAAGTAAATTTTTTAATTTTTTAATTTACTTTTCAGAGAGTGTGATAAAAAATTCGGAACGAAGCAAGCAGCGTTTTTTACGATGTTGCAAAAACACTTACTCTCTTGTTTATCGCGTCTTTTTAGTAAATAAACTCTCCTACTTTGAGATATGTACATATGTACTTACCATTTTAATTCTTCATTTGTTTGTGCTACAATTTTTTTGTTTTGCTGTTGCCTTACATATGTACATACCTACATATTTCAATATGTAACGATGCTTCGTTAAAATTCCTTTTTTTTGCATTTTTTTACTGAGAATGTAGGTAACGGTAAATAATATTGTATTTGCACTTTTTATTGAGTATCGCGTCGCTTATTTTACATGCTGTAGTTATTATTGATGCATCACTTGACAAGAATAGTTATTATGCAAATTTTAAGTCTTAAAAAATGTCAAAAAAGCAAAATATAAAACAAACAAGATTGAACTTAGTTAAAAAAACAGAGATCATTGCAAAAATTGACAAAGGTGTAAGTGGTAAACGGTTGGCATTTGATTATGGTGTTTGTGAAGCAACAATAACAAAAATTAAGAAGAAGAGATTTGAAATTTTAGAAGCAGTTTCAAATTCATATGGTGATTTACACAGGAAAAAACTGCATAAACCAGAATTTATTGAGCTGGAACAAAAAATTTATGATTGGTTTTTGATGCAAAGACAACGCAATTGTAATGTTAATGGCGCAATGTTAAAATCAATTGCTAAGACGGAGTTTGCAAGACTTTACCCACAAAAACAGTTCTCTGCAAGTGATGGATGGCTGACAAACTTTAAGAAACGATATGGGATTCGCAATCTTAAAATTTGTGGTGAAATACTTTCGAGTGACGCAACAGAAATAACTCCTTTTATTCACAAGTTACGGGCCACAATGGATGAAATGGGGATAACCGAGGCACAGTTATATAATGCGGATGAGTCTGGTCTCTTTTACCGTATGCTGCCAGATCGCACATTCGTAGCAGCAACTGAAAAGACTGCACCTGGCCGAAAAATACTAAAAGAAAGGATAACATTTATGCTGTGTGCGAATGCCGATGGATCTCACAAATTGAAACCCTTGCTGATTGGTAAATCTGCAAATTCACGTTGTTTTTCCGGATTCAACAATCCATTGGAATACGTAAATTCTAAAAAAGCGTGGATGAATTCCCAATTGTTTTCTGAATGGTTTCACAATTCGTTTACTAAACAGGTAAATAATAATTATAAATTTTACTTTGTTTTGTTAATTTTCTAAAATACTATATGTTAACAATATTACAGGTTCGTACTTTTTGCTCCGAAAATAATTTACCACATAAGGCATTGTTGCTAGTTGACAATTGTACAACTCATAAGCCAATTGAACGGCTAAAGTCTGATGACGGTAACATTGTAACAATGCTTCTACCACCGAATGTGGCAGCGGTAATACAGCCAATGGATCAAAATCCGATTAGGCTAGTTAAATTGGGCTACAGAAGCAAACTTTTATGCAACATTATTGCACAGGAACATTTGACCATTGCATTAACATTAAAGCAACATTCCATTTGTGATGCAATAATGTTGCTAAAGTCGGCTTGGGACGAATTGCCACAAACCGTCTTGATCAACGCTTGGAACAAAATAAGAAAGTGGGATGATGTACGATGAGGAAGATAATATTCCATTGGCTCAACTTATTGAAACGAGTGTGAATGACGAATACGCTCAATTACTCCAGGAAGTGTCATTATTGTTGGGGAGGGTGGGTAATAACACTGTAATTGATAGTGAGGACATTGAAAACTGGAATGACGACAAAGAAACTGCTGATGAAATAGAAATTTTTTCAGACACTTCAAATGGAGAAGAAGTCAGCCAGAATCCCAAAGTGACATATGCGGAAGCAATTCAAAGCGTAAACAACTTGATCCACTGGTTTAAAAATGAAAACGATGCAAATCAGGTGTCAGACTTTTTGAATTGTCTCACAAAAATGGTCAGAAAATATATTGCAAAAGAAAAAAAACAAAAGAATATTCAAGATTTTTTCTCTTCATAGTAAATACATATGTATGTATGTAAATGTAAATATGTTTTTCATGTAAATCCATATGTTTTATTGAAGCAAATAAATGAATGAATTTTTTAAGTTTAAAAATGCATTTAATATTATAAAAACAGATAATTTATGTATATATTTGGAAAAGTAAATTATTCAAAAAAGTAAATTACCCAAAATACCAATCGATTTACTTTCCGAGAGTATACTGTACATACATTGTATAAGTTAACACAACAGCTCATAAAAGCTATGCCAATTGACAAAAACAAATTGGCTAAAATAGTTACCCAACTTTGCACGCGCATCCGCATAAACTGCTGACACCAAATAAATTTGGAGCGCTTCGATCAACGAACCTTACTACTGCAATTCGGCAATTCTTGGGAAAGCTGAGATCGCTGGGAACAATAAATAATAAACGGAGTAATTCGGCAAATCAACAAATATTGCACATGCAAGTGCAACGTGACTTGTGTGCAGAAATAGGTTTCATTAAAGTTAAGAATATTATTGTAATTTAGATTTTATTCGTTTGTAAAAGAAGACGGTCAATAAAGAATAAAGACAGTGGACGCGAGTCCACTTGTTTTTTAAAAATAAAAATTATAAAAATATAATTTAACTGGCGCCCGAGCAGGGACCAGCTTAGATTCGCGCCGTAAAGCGTCAAAGTGTTGTTTCACCGTGTCCTTAAAAATTTAAAATTGAACATTGTGATACCGCGTCGTCACTTAAATATAGACAATCGCCTGTACAACAGCCACGTCAAAAAAAAGTGTCGTAGTGTTTGGCCAGACGCCTGCAAAGCAGCTGCAGTGCCAGTATTTACATATGTTTCAGTGCCACAAGTGAACACACAAAGACAGTACGCCCGTATAACAGCCCGTAAAGAAAAAACGGCCAAGTGAAAACGGAAGCGAACTAACTGGTCCCGAACCAAAACACAGCGAAACACAGCGTTGGAATCCTGTAGGAAAGGAACGCACCCTCGATACGTGCGCACCGTGGGAACCCCAGTAAGCAGAAGGCCAAAAAGGAACACCTCCCCGTCGCCACGAGGATACTTGTAAGAATAAATAATTAATATTTTAAGAAAAATTAAAATTATATTAGATATCCATATAATAAGTATAACTTTTAAGGATAATTAAAAACTAACAAAATTTACTAACCCATTTAAAATCAGGCTCGTACAGCCAATAACCGGGGGGACCCTCCAGTCTTATAACATAAAATTTCCTTTGCGATTCAGCACCTTCGGGGGGCCCCTCCAGAGGAATATAAAAAACATAACATAGGCTTGTACAGCCAATAAAAGAACAAATAAACACGAACCGCGATTCACCACCTAACGGGGGACCCTCCGGTTCAATATAACATTACATCCTACTCTGCGATTCACCACCAAAGGGACCCTCCAGAGAAAGAGGATAATTAACAAACAAAAACACTATTAACAATAAAATTAGTTAGCTATAAAATTCAAATATTCCAAAACTTAAAGGAATTTCTAAAATGATTAGGCCCAGTATACTAAATAAGCCTGCAATCCCTCCTCCTGCTCCTAATCAAGGATCAGTGAACGCAAACCCAAACCCAACACCCGCCAATAATTCTCAACCGAATGCTGAACTGGCAACACTAATTACCACAATTGTAGGTCAGGTAAAGGAAGGCAATATCTAGATGCTTGACGTTATGACATTACGCAGATAAAAGAGATATTACGACCCTTGAATGTCAGCTTACATCAATTGTGCAAGGCAACAGTACTATCCAGCAGTTCTACCAAAATGTTTATACACACCTTTCGCTTATTCTAAACAAACTTTCGAGTTTGGAGATGAGCCAGGAGTCATTAAGTCTGTTAGTTCAAACTTACAGGCATAAAGCCTTAGACACGTTTATCAGGGGATTAAAAGGTGACCTTCCTAGACTTTTAGGAATGAAAGAACCTGAAGATCTGCCTCAAGCACTTCATTTGTGCCTAAAACTAGAAAACCAAGGCTACAGGACTCAATACGCATATAACAACCAAGGTGCTGTACGTAAACCGAATACCCATAACTTACCACCATTACCACCAAGGAAACCAATTGCTTCCAACCAACCATTCTACCCTCAATTAGCATACATTCCCAGACCGCAGAATCCTTTTAGAAACTCGATGCCACCCCAATACCAACGCCCCCAACAAAATTATCAAAATTTTCAGTTTAGCAGACCACCGTTTCAGGTCACCAATAAGCCCCCACCTCCACGCCCAGAGCCCATGGATGTTGATCCCACCATACACTCAAGAGCAATTAACTACATAAATAGACCACATTTCAATAAACCACCCATAAAAAGACCATCTAACTTTTCAACACAAATGCCTCTCAAACATCAAAGAAACTTCCATATAGAAACAGGTAATCAACATGAACAGTACCCACAAGACCCATACTACGCAGAAGAACAGGAGTACTCACAAGACCAGTACTGCCAACAAACCGGGACTCACACCTTACAAGAATACGAAACAGCTTTGAATATGGGAGAAAACGGACAATCATTCCAATACGACAACCCAAAACCAGGAAATGATACTCATAAACATATCGATATCCATTTTTTAGGATGACTAGCTCTTTGTTGCCATATGTTGAATGTAAAACGAAGAACGGAAAAATTTTAAAAATGTTAATCGATACTGGATCAAGCAAAAACTATATTCAACCCTGTCACGTTTTAAGGCAAATACATAACGAACAACCATTTTTTGCAAACTCTATAGCAGGACGAATACAAGTAACTCACCATACAGTTATAAATTTATTTGGAAAATATGACACGAATTTAAAATTTTTTATACTTCCTACTCTGAAGTCCTTTGACGGTATAATTGGTAATGATAGCCTCAAAGAACTTTACACAACCATAAATATTCACAATGACACCCTTACATTTGGCAATGGCATAAAAGTCAGAATAAAACAACAAATTTCCCCATCGGTCAACAAAATTGTCATTAGGACTGGACATATGACAACAACACAGAAGGAAAACATTAATAAACCTACTAACAAGTACCCTCATTTATTCGTTGAACCAGATGAAAGTCTTACCTATACTACTACCGTACAAGGAGAAATCAGGACTTCTTCAAATACTCCAGTATATACAAAATACTATCCCTACCCACTAGCGATGAGAGATTTTGTAACTAAAGAAATAGAAGATCTACTTAAAAACGGAATTATCAGACCATCTCGTTCTCCTTATAACTCATCTGTTTGGGTTGTACCTAAAAAACTAGACTCAGGACAAAAGAAATATAGGCTTGTAATTGATTACAGAAAATTAAATACATTGACAATAGCAGAACAATTTGTGAAAAAAATGTTTAGTAGATTTAAGTGAAGATACATGTTTACCTAAAATAATAAATAGTTTAAATTCTACCTGCACCACAATCACGAGTCACGCTATTCCTACAATCGAAGAAATTCAACCAGGAATACTACTATTAAACAATTTTAATGGTATAATAAATATAAACAGAACGCCTCAGATGACAAATGGGACACACGTTATTAAATTCTATAATGCTACGATAGAAGTCAAAAACCAGACATATAGAAATTTTGAAACAATACCTTTCGAAGGCATACCCACAGTCTTACAACTTACGCCAGACGAAAAGAATCACATCAAGCTTTTATCACTAGAAATGCTAAACGAATTGCACATCAACAACACCAGACGAATTGATTTCCTAAGAATCACAACGCTTTCTATTGGAACTCTTACAACAACAGTTATGGTAGTTTTTTCATGCATGTGCATTGCACCTTATAAACGTAGATCAATAAAGATTGAATATGTCGGAAAAGAAGTCACAATTGAAAACCCTCCAGTAAGTCCACCAAACGACATAATCAACAAGCCAACTTACGTAAACTTCAACGACTTGCCATTCTATTAATGATCGAGGACGATCATGCTTAAAGGGGGAAGAGTTAACACAACAGCTCATAAAAGCTATGCCAATTGACAAAAACAAATTGGCTAAAATAGTTACCCAACTTTGCACGCGCATCCGCATAAACTGCTGACACCAAATAAATTTGGAGCGCTTCGATCAACGAACCTTACTACTGCAATTCGGCAATTCTTGGGAAAGCTGAGATCGCTGGGAACAATAAGTAATAAACGGAGTAATTCGGCAAATCAACAAATATTGCACATGCAAGTGCAACGTGACTTGTGTGCAGAAATAGGTTTCATTAAAGTTAAGAATATTATTGTAATGTAGATTTTATTCGTTTGTAAAAGAAGACGGTCAATAAAGAATAAAGACAGTGGACGCGAGTCCACTTGTTTTTTAAAAATAAAAATTATAAAAATATAATTTAACTTATATAATTTACATACATACATGTGGGAACAATTCAGCTTAGCTTCGCCTAAGTCTATCGTTATAGTTCTAGTTCGCTTTTTATATTTGATACCTGCAGACGCATTATTTTCTAGTTCGTTTCTTACATTCGCTACCTGCAGACGCAAGGACATTTCACCTGGTAAACCACCAGCCACGGAACTTTATATTCGTTGTATTATATATGTATGTTTATATTAATAAATTCTTTTGTAAATATATATCAGCGTTGTTTTATATCGCGATTCGAAGCTTTCGAAAAAGCTTGGTAGCTCAACATCAACAAATGCTGACTTTGCGTCTGCACGACTTCCTACAGAAAGTTATATTCACAGCGATCACTTCCGCCGTTGCCGAATTCTACAGAATTCGCGATCAGCAGTTTTCGCTTCAGGTTTGTCGATGCTAGCGATATCAGCAACTAAGCTTAGCTTAGATTTGAAAAACAACTTTTATGTCTTGGAAAAATTGGTTACTAATTACGTATAGCCCGACTGAAAATCAACAAGAAAAGCTCCGTGGTTGTAACTCGCACACCAGACGAAAGAAAGATAGACGTCCACAATCACTCAATCTTCAATTTCACAAATATTTGGTTAAATCTTTAAATTAAGGTTATGATCACTGTAAATCTGGATTCTTTTTAATGAAGCAGGCTTGTTTGTAATTATGAATGTGTTAGTCTTTAACACTTGTTCTTTCCATTATTAGTAAACCCAATTGGGGGCTCGACCGGGATAACAGAAAAAATTTATAATCATTAAAGAATATAGCCCATTTTAAAGAACCAGATTTAAACATATAAAGTTTTTTTTAACATACGTTCTTTCTACAATTAGTAAACCCAATTGGGGGCTCAACCGGGATAACAGAAAAAATTTATTACCCTTAATGTGGGTCACTGTAGGTCTTGATTATTTTTAATGAAGCAAGTTTGTTTATAGAAATGTGTAAGTTATTAACACTTGTTCTTTCCACTATTAGTAAACCCAATTGGGGTCTCAACCGGGATAACAGAAAAAATTTATTACCCTTAATGTGGGTCACTGTAGGTCTTCATTCTTTTTAATGAAGCAAGTTTGTTTATAGAAATGTGTAAGTTATTAACACTTGTTCTTTCTACTATTAGTAAACCCAATTGGGGGCTCAACCGGGATAACAGAAAAAATTTATTACCCTTAATGTGGGTCACTGTAGGTCTTGATTATTTTTAATGAAGCAAGTTTGTTTATAGAAATGTGTAAGTTATTAACACTTGTTCTTTCCACTATTAGTAAACCCAATTGGGGTCTCAACCGGGATAACAGAAAAAATTTATTACCCTTAATGTGGGTCACTGTAGGTCTTCATTCTTTTTAATGAAGCAAGTTTGTTTATAGAAATGTGTAAGTTATTAACACTTGTTCTTTCCACTATTAGTAAACCCAGATTTAAATATATAAATTTTTTTTTTATAAAAAAGTAATGTGTATGTAAGGAATCATAAGATGTTTAACAATCTAATGTTACGGCAAAAGTTGCGCGAGTTATCATATCTTCCCCGACCCTTCTGCTGTACAACAAGTCGCACATTCCTGGAACAATGAAGCGACAGGCAAATACTAATTTTTCGTCTATGTGCTTATGCAAAAAACTCAGCGATCATTGGTGCCGCACATAGAAACCGCTATACGTAGACGATTGGCTGACGCCACGAGAGAAAAAATCAGAAGCAAGGCGGACAGTTTTTTGGCTGGCCAGCAGTCGGCAGTTGGTTGCGAACTAGCAAGGCGAACACTTGTATAAAATAAAAATAAAAAAGAGTCTAAGTTGAATACCACAAAACTAAATAAGTGTTTCTTTTAAGTATAACTCGCGCGGCCCGAGTCAGCATTCTTAAGCCGGTAAAAACAGGAAGTACAGCTGGCAGAGGATGACTTCAGGGAGTGTAGTTTGCTGATTTTTAGGGTAGAATGTTATTAGTATTAAGCTGGAACTCATGGAAACAAGTCCATTTCCATTTGAAATAAACCATTTGTAATAAACCCAAAGGGCACAATAGACCTAAGGTCGCGGTGCATTGCTCAGTTATCAATCTTAAAACCTAAAAAAGTGTTTATTTTTTTATAATTGGCGCCCCATTTATGATAAATACAAAAAACTCTAACGGGAATAAATCGCATACATTGTGTGTTGACAGCGGCGCAACTTCACATCCCTACGGTATTGCTGTCTGGTCAGCAGAATACTTTAATTAATAAGAAATCGATAAGAAAGCATAATTCAATATTCCATTATTTGTTTTGATAATGAGAATAATTGGAAATTCAATGCTCTGGCATTTCATCACTTAATGTGATGCCAAAGCATTTTTAGTAATAAGCATAGAATTCTAAAGACATAAATATAAGTGATTTTACGAATAAAGATCAGTGAGAGTATAGTGTGTAATTAGCGAGCAAGCGTTACCTCACTCAAACCAACACGTTGTGTTTCATTTCTGCCGCACGTAGCGGACGAAAACATTTTTTTTTAATACTTCCCACGTAAGGGAAGTTAATTGGCGCCCAACGCTAAGGGCTCGTGTTAATCGTATAAAGGGAGAGAAATGTATCCCTATTACCGCAACGGTCGCGATTAGTGAACACCAGTACCAGAACCAGTCAACGTACATACACCTCGTGCGAGAGGTAGTACCTATGCGAATAACGCATTAAAAATTTTTTTAATATAAAAGTATCCCAAAAAAGGGAGAAAAGTTAAAACAAAAATTCCAAAACTCTAAAAACGTGTCAAATAAATCAACAAACCAGAAATAAAGTGAAAAATAAAAAATCATTAGGCATTGCACGCCAAGCAGCGGCATAGCCATCGAGGGAAGCCAAAGAACGAAAAATTCATCAGAAACCAAAGGACAAAAGACGAGGAGAAGGAGTTACATTAATTAATATATATTCAGCATCAGTCACTGACTAGCAGTCAACGCGATCGGTCACGCTTGTTAAACAGTCCATAAGTTGTTTTTCTCTACCATCAATTCTCTTTTCTCACGCGTCGCGCACCAGTGCATAGTGTATTTGTTTTTTTTTTCGCTACTTCTATATATCTAGTGCTTTGTAAACACACGTGCTTGACTAAACTTTTGATGTGAGATGGTCCCCGGGCCCCAATATTTTGGGGACAATAGATTTGCACTATTGTCACCGAGCCCCCGTGCAAAAAGAAAAAAACCAGCAAACGGTATTAAAGAATTCCCAGAATTGCCCGTAACAAAAAAAGATAGCCCCAAATTTCTTGTGATAAAATCTAAAGACGAAAATAAACCACTCAGTAGCTACTCCATTTTTGCGGTGCACAAATCACTTCTGGCTATAAGCATAGAAATAAACAAAATTACTTCTCTACGTGATGGAGACTTATTGCTGCTGGTGAAAAATAAAGAAATAGCAAAAAAGTTTATTAACACCCATTCTCTACCGGGCCTTTGTCAAGTTTCATGTGAACTCCACCATAATTTAAATTGTGTTAAAGGGAGAGTATACGCGCCATTCTTAAATCAAGTTCCAGAGGACGAGATTATTGAAGAACTCAAGCAATACAACGTCACTACCGTCCACAAATTCACGCGCATAACTGAAGGAGTCGTCAAGCTAACCGGAGCTGTACTACTATCATTCGACACCTATTTTTTACCGGAAAAATTGACATAGCCTGGGAAATATGCACTGTGCGGCCATATTTCCCAAACCCGATGCGATGCAAATCGTGTCAGAAACTTGGGCATACAATGAAAATGTGCAAAAACGCACCCGCCTGCGTCTCTTGCAAACTACCTCCCCACCAACCAGAAAACTGCATCAGAACATCATGTGCAAATTGTTTTGGAGAACATGCAGCCTCGGCCAACACATGCCCCAAATGTCAACAGGCCAAAGCTATTCTTAAAATAAAAACTGAGAAAAAATGTTCTATGCGCGAAGCGTTAAAATTACACAAAATACAAAATCCAATCGCGGTCATAAATTCCATTTCATTCGCCCAAACAAAAATACAAGACAATTCTGCAGCACAAGTAAATACACATAATCCGCCTGATTCCAACAACTCTACTTGAGAAGCTCCTAATATTACGCAAGAAACCGTCAAAGCAACTACTAGCAAAGACAGTATACAAAAATTTTTAACAGAACTCAACGCTCAGCCAACAAATAAAACTAATCTGACAACAACAACTAATTCAACAAAAGATCATACTATTGTTACATTAATCAACACAACAACTACGGTAGCGAGAAAACGTTGAAAACAGAAACTGAAAAAAAAAAGCAGATCACCACATGGATACCGACACGTCTACGTCTAAGTTAACACCAAATTGGTTAACACCAAAATCTAGCTAACACAGCAATAATACAAGCACGGAAACACAAGCGAATAAAAACACAAAGTTCAAATAAAATTAATAAACCAACATTGCTGACGACATGTCTGCATTAATTCAACAACAGGAAACGCAAAATAACAAATTGCGAAAATTAACAACAATACCACAGTAGAGTTACAACGACAGCGCAGCCGAGTTTTATACGGTCACATTGAAGTGCAATGTGACCATAAATTATTGATAGGTATAAATTAAGATATAATTGTTAGTATTAAGTAGTCGAAAAGTAGAGTTCAATAAAACATAATCAAACTTTAAAAAAATTTGTTTGTAAAATTTTTTTTTATTTTTTAGGATTTTCCTTTGGGTAATCCCCTGCATAGCAGAAATACATGGCAGAATACAACTGGACTACACTTCATCGCATATTATTACTGTAAAACAAACAATTAAAGATTCAAGACGGTACAATTAAGATAATTCATTTAATAGACATCCGCCAATACGACACCTTTCTATACGACATACGAACATACGTGGACAGAAATATACCGAAAACGAACATTTTTTACCCAATTTTAACCCACGAATTAATTGAAGCTATGGATATCCTTCAAGATATTAAACCATTACAAAATTTCCGGAGTAAAACGGCTATTAACTTAATCGGGACGGCATGGAAATATGTATATTGCCGGTATTCCGGATCATGAAGATTTTGAAATTATAAGTAAAAATATAAATGAATTAAACAGTAATAACAATAAGCAAATGTTCATAAACGAAGCATTTAATAAACAACTTAATAGTTTAATAAATATTACAAATGAAATATCTAATTATACTAGAAAGGATGATCATATTGAAAACGAGTTAGCATTGAGTGTCGGAAATAGAATAAGAATTGTAAAAAAAAAATTAATCAACATTAAATATGCTATTCAATGGGCTAAAACTAAAATAGTAAACTCTATGTTATTAAATAAGAATGAAATAAAAATCGCTATGGAGAAGCTTCAAGAAGAAAATATGCCATTTGTGACCATAGAAGAGGCATTAGAATATGCTGATATAAATATTTTAAGCAATACAACAACATTATTGTATATAATTAATATTCCTTTAACTGAAAAAGAAATTTACAGCAATATTATTGTAAGGCCCTTGAAACGGCTCAATCAAGCTGTACATTTAAAATAAAACCAAATTTTGATAAAGGAAACAAAAATCTATGGCATTAAAAATAAATGCAAAGAATATAATTTTATCAAAATATGTAAAAAAAATCAATTAGTAGATATAAGTAAAGATAATTGTATACCTAAATTAATTAGTAGTTTAAACTCATCATGCGTTATAAGCAATGGTCACCACATCCCAATGATTGAAGAGATGCAACCAGGCTTATTACTTTTAAACAATTTTAATGGTACAATTAGTAACGAAAAGGAAAACCACAGAATAGTTGGTATCTTCCTTATTAAGTTCCACAATACATCACTAAGAATAGGTGACCAATATTTTCGGAATATTGAAGCGCCTACATTAGAAGTAGTTCCATCAATAATGCAGCCAGCGCCATCAGAAAGTGAACGTTTAAATATACTCTCTTTGGAGTCTGTAAACGAACTTCATATCAACAATACCAAAACTATCAATTACATATTTAAAAACAGATGCAATAATAAATAAATTGTCTTTACTTGGGCTCATCATAATCTTGATACCAATCATCATTTTCTTCTTGGTTTGGAAGAAAAGCACAAAAAATGTTGTTGTACACGAAATATCACATACAACAGAAGCACCTGTCAATATAAAATATTAGACGACAAACATATTGGAAGCAGAAAATTCACCACTTTCATCCATCAGTCTCAACAACTTACCTTATTTTTAATCGATGGATGACGACCGAACTTAAGAGGGGAGGAGTTAACACCCTAAACTCTAAAATTTAATGTAATTAATTCCGTTCCCAAGCTGACTAAACAAAAACATAACTTTTATTACGATAAATTAGTGCACTTGCGGAAATGCACTTCCGCTGATGGCCTTTTGCTTATCAGCAAGAAGTGAGAACGCAGCTCAGGTTATAAAATATTGTATAAATAGAAGTAACATATTATTATAAGAAGCTTTTTGTGTATTTCGTTGCATCGAATAAAGAACGGAGCTCGTCTCCAATAAAAACAAAAATTGTTTTTTTTTAAATCCACCCAGTGCTTAGGGAGAAAACTTACATATATTTATATGTGTGTATGCAGATATTAAAGTAACAAATTCTATGTTGTGACCACATACACACGTATACATGTTAACATGGCATATGTTAACATTGCCGAAATAATAAACTAATTCGTCAGCAATACTTACTAATGCAGGTAGAGCGGATATGGAACTCAAGTTACACAATGTTTCCCACAGCACAGCCCAGGCGCACTATCAGCACACGCGCCACCTAAATTAGCGAATTCGTGGAATTTAATTATGTTTTTCCCGGTACATTTAGTTAAGCTTTTAGATTAAGAACATTGTAAAAATCAGTTTTAAAAATAAAGTTATAACGAGAAGGTTGTGCTGACCAAAAAACGATTTTTTTTCTTTCAATCAGTAGGAAAATCGTTAAGTGGCGCCCAACGTGGGGCCTAGTTGTAGTGAATCGTGAGTGAAGTGTAGGAAAAAAGGACACGGTAAAGACCTTACCAAACCAAGAAGGACTTAAAAATAAAAGTCTACAAGAAAACCGGCTCACCACGGACTTCAGGTCCATAACGTCGCAACAAACGCCAGGACGAAGGAACATCAGCACTAGGCCCCAGAACCCGGTGACCAAAGTCACCATCCCAGGACAAAAAGTGTGCAGAAAAGGGCCCCTCAGTAGGAAACAAACAGGAGATGCTAGTCGTCAGCCGCCGCACCATTATTTTAAGAATTCTAATGTAAGTCATCTATTATAATTAAGATAAGTGAATTTAAAAAAAAAAAAAAATAGTGAATATTGAAAATGAATTAAAAAAGTGAAACTAAATAAAAATTAACAAGCTTTTGTTGAAAGTGGAAGAAAAAATATTTTTAGCGAAACTATCTCAAAAATTATTTGAATTGGAATTGTAAAACGAAAGTAACAAGCGAAATTTAAAGAAAGCAAATTAATTTAAAAAAAATTAAAAATTGGAAAAGAACGTTCAATTGCGTATAAAAAATTCAGTTTTAAAAAAAAGAGAACTTAAACTTAAATATATACAACTTATTAGTTTTAGACATCCTAGTTTTAATATAACTTACTAAAACCAAACCATATAATATAGCTTAATTCTGCGATTTCCAACACTAGGGACCCTCCAGAATAGAAAACCCCTCCTTCCCAGAAGGAGTAATAAAAACAATAATAATCCTATTCATAAATAAGGGCTCGTACAGCCGATAACTTAATACACATCAAATGTAATATTTGCTTAATCCTGAGAATCCTACGAGACCCTCCAGGGTAGAAAAGCCCTCCTTACTAGAAGGAGTAACTAAAATAAAATAAATTAGATTCGTAAGATCAGTCAAAGTTCAAGCCAAACTTTTAAACATATTTAAGAAATATGGCTAATCCTTCAAAACTCGACCGACCACCCGTGCTCAGCACACTCCCTCCTCAACCAGCTCCTACCACCTCGAACACATTTAACATGGACCAACTGACGAATATAATAACAGGGGTTGTAAAAAAACATTTCTAAACAAGAAGGGCGAAACTTAGTTCAAGCCGCCCTCAATCCAAATGCGAATTTCTCAGATTTTTCCGATATTTCAATTGACTCTAACTTCGAAAATAACGTTAGCGAATTAGACAAGATACCGGACGTAGTGAGATGTCTCCGGGAATTCTGGGGAAACCCGGGGGAGTTCAACTCCTGGAAGAAGAGCGAAGATCGGATCCTCCAGATCTACGAACCACAAAGAGGAACCCCCAAATATTATGGGATCCTCAATGTCATTCACAATAAGGTTGTCGGCAATGCCGACATTGCTTTGGAGTCGTACAATACTCCGCTCGACTGGAAGGCCATCACCAGACGTCTGACGCTTCACTACGCAGATAAGCGCGATTTGGGTACTCTGGAGTACCAAATGACTTCACTTGTGCAGGGTAACCTCACAATCCAGGAATTCTACCAGCGAGTGTACTCTCACCTTTCTCTGATCCTTAACAAATTAGGATGCATGGAAGCCGGCGCCGAAGCCGTACATTTGTTAACGCACACATATAGGGATAAAGCCCTTGATACCTTCATTCGTGGGTTAAGAGGAGACTTACCCAGACTACTTGGCATGAAGGAGCCAGCGGATCTCCCCCAGGCTCTCCATTTATGTTTAAAAGTAGAGAATCAGAATTACCGTTCTTTCTACGCCTTAAACAGCAACACTCAAGCTAGAAAAGGCCAGGACATTCGTCCACCCCTTACCGCGACCAGAACCGATGGATGCCGATCCATCGCAACGTACCAGAAATATCAATTACATGAATAGACCACGTCCCGTTGACCCGACCAACAAAAGACCTCCGATTGGTAACCTGCCAGTACCAAACAAAATACAACGGAATTACCACATAAATTCAGACCCCGTGCAAAGCCCAAATCAAGAGGAATATCCTCAGACACCAACTGACCAACACACAGATAATGACGTTGACTATTATGATGAGGAAAGACAGGACGACAACTATATTGACACTACAGATTTACATTTTTTAGAATGAATCACTCTTCGCTGCCTTACTTCCAATGCAGGTTGAAGAGTGGAAATATAGTGAAATTTCTAATAGATACTGGATCAACGAAAAATTACATACAACCTTCTATCGTGCCCAATCCTATTAAAAATGAAACAAATTTCTTCGCCAAATCAATACCAGGAGACATTGAAATAAAGGAACACACTTTTATAAATCTTTTTAACGCAGACACCAAATTGAAATTTTACCTTCTTCCATCATTGCGCTCGTTTCATGGTATCCTTGGAAATTACAGTCTTATAGATCTCGAAGCTGTTATTCATGTCAAAGGAAATTACATGGTAATAAAAGGTAATACTACAGTAAAGATCAATCAGCTTGTATCAAAGTCAGTAAACGCAATTAATATCGAAAAGGATCACATGACACCAAATCAACAGGCCAAAATCAATAACTTAGTGGAAAAATTTTCACAACTCTTTGCAGAAATTAATGATAGACTCACTTATACTACAAAAGTCATAGGCGAAATTAGAACAAATAAGGACACCCCAGTATATACAAGATATTATCTCTATCCAATGGCGTTAAAAAGTGAAGTAGAATCTTAAATTAAGAAAATGTTAGATGATTTGGGTTGTAGCAAAAAAACCCGACTCCCAAGGCAATAAACAGTATAGAATCGTAATCGATTACCGCAAGCTTAACGCAATTACTGTAGCAGATCGCTACCCAATACCCCAAATTAACGAAGTACTGTCTCAACTTGGAAACAATAAATACTTTTCCGTGTACGATTTAAAAAGCGGATTTCACCAAATCCCACTCAAGGAATCCGATACTGAGAAGACCGCCTTCTCAATAAATAATGGTAAATACGAATTTACGAAATTACCATTCGGACTCAAAAATGCCCCTTCAATATTCCAACACGCTCTAGATGATATCCTTCGTCATCATATTGGCAAGATATGCTACGCGTATATTGACGACATAGTCGTATTCAGCAACTCCGAACAGGAGCACGCCCTCCATCTGCAACAAATCTTTAAAACGCTTGAAGAAGCCAACATGAAGATACAGTTGAACAAATGCCATTTTTTTAAGGACTCAGTCGAATTCTTAGGTTTTGTTATCTTATCAAAGGGAATAACAAAAAACCCTGCAAAGGTGGAAGCAATAGCTAAGATACCTTACCCCGAAACCATCAAGCAAATCCGCTCATTTTTAGGTCTTTCCGGTTATTACCGCCGCTTTATATAGGATTACGCCAAGTTGGCCAAACCTTTAACGTTACTCTTAAGAGGGGAAGAGGGACGTATATCCAAAAACAAATCCGCTAAAATAAATATTGAATTGGATGATGAAGCAAAAGATGCCTTCAACAAAGTTAAAAAATCCCTTATGTCCGATGATGTTGTACTCTCATACCCTGACTTCAGTAAGGAATTCCATTTGACTACCGATGCTTCAAATTATGCCATCGGTGCAGTCCTTTCACAGGATAAAAAACCTGTTGCCTTATTTCCAGAACTCTCAATAAAACAGAATAATCATACGCTACAAATGAAAAGGAATTTCTGCCCATAATATGGGTCTTAAACAATTTTAGAAACTACCTTTATGGTTCAGCCAAAGTGAAGATATTTACAGATCATCAGCCTTTAACGCAGGCACTTAGTAACAAAAACAATAATGCGAAGATGAAACGCTGGAAATCCATTCTAGAGGAATATAATCATGAACTCCACTACAAACCAGGTACAACTAATGTTGTCGCCAACGCTCTATCAAGAATGCCACCACGCGAACCAATAAACTCCTTATCCATAACCCAAAGCAGCGACGAGAGTTCTTCTAACAATTTAATTTCTCATGTAGAAACTCCTATAAACGTTTTTAAAAACCAACTATTTTTAAACATAGGTACAACTCCAACCTACCAGTTTAAAACAGTATTCCCTACGTACCACAGACACATTTTAGAAGAACCAGGATACGATTCAGAAATACTAATAAACCGCCTCAAAAGATACCTTAATCCCTCTGTAGTTAACTGTATAAAAACAGATGAACGCATCATGGGGTAAATTCAAGAAATATACCCAATACACTTCAGCAATTACAAAATCCGATTCACACAGCTCCAAGTTCAGGACGTTCAGGATGAATCAAATCAAAGATTCCCCAAATGATCAGCCAACATACATAAATTTCAACAACTTACCTTATTTTTGACAACGCTCTAGGACGAACGCTTTTAAGAGGGGAAGTGTTAACATGGCATATGTTAACATTGCCGAAATAATAAACTAATTCGTCAGCAATACTTACTAATGCAGGTAGAGCGGATATGGAACTCAAGTTACACAATGTTTCCCACAGCACAGCCCAGACGCACTGTCAGCATACGCGCCACCTAAAGTAGCAAATTCATGGAATTTAATTATGTTTTGCCCGGTGCATTTAGTTAAGCTTTTAGATTATGAACATTGTAAAAATCAGTTTTAAAAATAAAGTTATAACGAGAAGGTCGTGCTGACCAAAAAACGATTTTTTTTCTTTCAATCAGTAGGAAAATCGTTAAGTTACAGCAGAAGCTATGAAGCATATGCACCAACAATTCTCGTATGCCAAAGTCGCGAGAACGAACAACAATAAAACAAGAGAAGAAAACAATGCACAAAATACCATGGAAGAATGGAAACAAGCAACACTAGAATACGCAATAACGTCGAATAATAAAATGCTAGCATACCCCACCAACCTAGATAAATACATATGTCGGCGCACCCTAATGGTGTGTGGATATTGGTATGCGAGTTATATAAATTAACACAATATTTTATGAACTTCTACATAAATTCCATTCCCACATTATATGCTAGAAACATACAAACCGTTTGCATACTTTGGAGTCCTATTACAACCAAAAGTGCAACTGCGCTAAACGCGCATCCGCTAAATTCTTAAGTGAGCGAAACACGCGCAACCATGTCTTCTCCCCCAAAACCAAATAGCTGCAGGTGAGCGCTACACGCGCAAACCCTTTTAGCTGACCAAGCATCTTTGGTCACGTAGGCCGGCTTAAGCATAGGTTAGATTATAAACTTTAAAGTTAAGTGTAGTCAGTCTTTTTAAGTTACTAGACTCGACAGGCACATAGTGCCGCTAAAAAACATAACTAATTTTAAGATAATAAAATAGGCACATAGTGCCGACCTAATAAAATTAATTAATAAATAAACCTCCGTCTCGTTAATTTATATCATCTCTCTTAACAGCTTCGAATTGTTAGGTGATGTTCCTGGGAATATTCAGTTGCTCTCCTAACTGTTATAACTATGCTTATAAAGGTCACCTTGGTCAACTGAATATTTCAGGCATTGTTCGGCTATCATTTTGTCACGTAGGCAAAATGCACCGCTAAAACGTTTGGGCTTGAGGAGAGCCAGGGCAGTCTTGAATCAACGATTAAGCTGATATGAGCTTCGGATCAACACGGGGTTATTGAACGCAGAAAGATACTGCTACATGCCAAATAAACTTATAAATGTTATAATAAGAATAAAAAATCGTGTTTTATTTAAAAACTCAAGCGAAGAGCAAAACTGGCGACGAGGATGGGATGATTGATATTAAAACAAACATCCAGTGTACGAACTATAAGCGTGAAGTTCCATCTAGTGAATTATTGTTCAAGACTATTAAAAAACATACGTTACTGTACACAAGATAAAGGTGAACAATTTATTATTAAAAAAATATATGATACAAAAACAATAAGGAACTCGATCTATTGTGGTTTGTGCTCTTGAGTGGTTTGTGTTTTGGATGATACACTCAGTTGCTGTTAAAGGCTTACAATAACATTGAAATAATTAGCTGTTACCGATTGATGTTATAATAGCGTTTTTAATCTACTCTCAAACATTTATCTTTTTGTTGTGCTACTTGACTTAATTAATAATCATGGCATTAACATTGTCTGAAAGCTTAAGAGAAGCACGAAATGTTCCGACTTTCTGTGGAACTGATAATTATAAACTATTAACATTTTTTCGTGATATGGAAACAATATTATCATTCACCTCACCAGAAAATATGGAAATTATAAGAAAAGTGATAACAAATAAACTACGTGGTAAAGCTCTGCAGATGATAGAAACGCTGGTTGAACCATCTTTTGAGGATATAATTTCAATATTAAAACCCGAATTTGGGGTAAAGACAACGTATTTGATTCTTCGCAACGAGGCAATGAACGTGGACGCTCGAAACATCGAACAACTTCATTATAAGCTAAGTAAAATTTTATTTAAAATGAATAATAAATTTCATTTAGAAGGTTCAGTAGAACGTTTATATACTCCAAGGAATAATGAGGTATTGATTTTTGATGTGTAAGTTAACACAGGTAACCAAACATTCGGCAAAAATATCACTTGCACCGAATTCGTTGACGGCGCGTCTGCAACTTTAAAGGTTAATAAGAACTCAATACCGCATTAAGTATGCATCCGGCCATTATGCTGATCGAACACTTTTAGCCTTGCGCGTGACAACAACAAAATAAACGCAAGACAGCAAAAAATTGGGTAAACAGTTGCTAGTGTAAGCAACTAAGAAGTCACGCGGCCAATAACGTGCAGCAACTAAAATTAGGGAAAAGTAGTGTAGGTATTTATTTCAACTCTTCCGCTGAGACCGGCTGCCCTTGGGATTACCAAGGGAAATAAAATTTTCTATAAACAAATTCTAAAGGAATTGTATTACTTACACACCAAAATTAACATTCAATGATATTGCAATAAAAAATATAGAAAACATAAAAGAAATTGCAGAATTAAAATACCATAAAAATGTATCATATGGTATTAATATAACATTGATAATCATTGTAATGGTAGTAGTTGCAATCCTAGTAATAATATTAAAGAAAAAACAACAAAAATAAAAATTGTAAATACAAGAACTCAGGAGAGTTCAAACAGTAACGCTGGGGGAGTTGCGTCGAGAGAGAAAGAGAGAGTATTTTCTAAATATTTTTCATTCCTCTAAAATGTACATATTAACATGCATAAATACATAAATAAAGAAATATGCATAAGCAAGTAATCATCTTTTAAATTCCTTTGAAAATAAAATCCAATGCCACTGTTATTATTTGATATGTTTATTTAAGATATGCCGGGTCGTTGATGCTGAGGAATGTCAAGTGAGCACAACGGCTCCAAGTAAATTTAGCAAATAAGATTTTTATAAAGAATAAAATGATCATTAATAAACTGAACGGCAAGCCGCACAGTACGGAAAATTAGCCGGAGTTTTTTTTATTCAAACGGAAAATATGTAATTTCTGATAAATTACATATAATATCGTAATTCGCGTGACAACAACAACATCGGTACATCAGAAAAGCCAATTAGGCAATTCACAAGCTTTGTTGTATGTCTTATGTCATATTTTAATATTCTTAAAAAATACGACACTTGTGAGCATCCTTAACTGTTGTATGTCATATTTTGTCATAAACATACCACGCAGTGCTGTATTTGTAAACAAATACAAACGATAGAATAGCGAACTCAATAAACATACCGCGCAGTGTTGTATCAGTCATATTTTAATTTTGCATGTGAAACAACAACAGTGCTAATATGACAGTCATAAAAAAATATGACAATATGACGATATGACACAATATGACACCTTGTGAATACCCTAAATAGCAAGAGGAAAATTGTCGAATTGCATTTTGCAAGTCACACGACAAAACATGTGCAGCAACTGACAGGTAAAACAAAGAGTCAGGTATTTAGGCGTAATCGTCGCAATATTTTAGTTAGCAAATTAGTTGTAATAACTCGACCGATACAAACGGCTGCTCTTGTGTAAACAAGAGAAATAAAACAACATTAAAACCCAACTAAGTGTTTTAATAATTTGCACTCTTTACTGTTGAATTATCCTAAATAATAAAATAAACAAAACTAAATAGCGTTTGACGGTCTGGAAGTACCGAGGGAAATACCAAGAGAAAGGTGAAACCATTTGTAACATTTGCGCAATGCTATCGTTGCTTCAGGTACCATTTCGCATAGCATTGCAAGCAGCTAAACTCTATCTGCGCAAAATGTGGAATTATCCACGACAACATTATAAAGTGCAGCAAGGAACAATGCGTAAATTGCCAAGGGAACCATCAAGCTACAAACAAAGACTGCCCAGCAAGGCTCAAGGCCTACGCAATTAAAAGAATAACCACCCCAGAAAACCTTACTATCAAAGAGGCACAAACAAAATATAAAAATATACTAGGAAACCGTTTCGAACTATTTAACAACAACGCTGACCTTGACACGGAATTTCCCCAACTGCAAAAAAGGAGAAAGATACAAACATACAACAATACAACAATACAGCAGAAGCTATGAAGCATATGAGTTAATACAACACCTATCAACAATTCGACAACATAACTTGCGCAACAACTACATAACTTACTGACTTAAGCAAATCGCCGCAGCAGGTTCAGTAACAACGACTTGACTTCCGGCACGCGCACCCGAAATGCTTATGCACCTTCACAAGCCAATTCCTGGAAGTGCATCACGCCACCACACTGCAAGCTAGACGGAATTTAGGTATAAAATTATGTTAAGCATTAATTTTAGTTACATTTTATGTCATTTAATAAAGTAACGCGGTCGCGCTGCCATCCATGCAGCACCGTTGTTAAAAACCGAAAACAATTTTGTTTTTTTTTTTAGCTTTCTCAACGAGAGAAAGCTTAACTGGCGCCCGAGCGAATTGCAAGCAAGCGTAAAGCTGCTTGTACTAAAAAGTCACGTAAAGTGCAAGGACAACTTAGATGCAAAGGAGCGTAAACTTAGCTAAAAAGTTAGGCGTAAAGCTACTTTGCTAAAAACAAAAAGTGTCGATCGATCGGTTCCTTAGTAGCTTAGGCAAAAAGGAGACATTACATGTCGGCCTAAGATCGCGGATATAAAAAAATTTTAAACTAGAATAATAACAAAAAAAATACTGTAATAAAGTGTTGGACAATAAAGAAGAAAAATCTATATAAACAATATCCCTAAACGATCAAGGGTAAAATAAGCATTGAATGTGCGAAAGAAAAAAACTGTGAAACAAGTTAATAGAAGAGAAAAATCTAAAAGTGAACTATAAAACAAGTTCTGTGAGCAGCGTGAAATTCTATATCGAAGTAGTCCTGCTACCAAATCCTATTGAGCATTATAATCACACTATCAACTCCATCAACAGAAGTTACAACAGTTTTAACTACAGAATCCGTAACGAAGGAAGAAAATACAAGCACAAAACCAGCGCTACAAGCACTGAGTCGGTGATATATTTTTTATTATTTCTAAATATATTTATAATTATATACATAGTATTTTGTAAAAATGGCAAATCCCAATAACCTAGTTCGTCCACCAATTCTTTCCTCATCCCAAACTTCTGTCGCCCCCCCCACAATCTGCTCAGTTATCAGTAGATGATTTAACTAGGCTAATATCGACAATTGCCACAGACATACTTAGACAACAAGGACCACAGGTAGTACAGTCAGTACTTAACCCCCCTCCGTCGCAAGTAGTAGACCAACAAATCGAGGATAGACATAGGAACAATTTAGGGGAATTAGATAAAATTCCTGACATAGTTAAATCCCTTAAGGATTTTTCGGGACAGCCAGGAGAATACAACTCCTGGAAGAAAGGTGTTGATCGAATTTTGGCTATATACGAGCCATTGAAAGGACAACCAAAGTATTTTGGCATATTAAGTGTGATAAGAAATAAAATAGTCGGCAACGCCGACATCGCCTTAGAATCTTACAACACGCCGCTTGATTGGCAGGCCATATCAAAATGTCTAACGATGCATTATGGGGACAAGAGAGACTTGTCCACTCTCGAGTACCAAATGACGACATTGATACAAGGGAACAGACCTGTCCCTGAATTCTACCAGCAGGTGTATACACACCTTTCGCTGATTTTAAACAAGTTAGGATGCCTCGAAATGACTAATGAATCCTTGTGCCTCCTGACACAGGCATACAGGGACAAAGCATTGGATACATTTATAAGAGGATTAAATGGGGACTTACCCAGACTCTTAGGAATACGGGAACCGGCGGACTTGCCACAGGCTCTTCATCTGTGTATGAAACTAGAGAACCAAACTTTTCGCACAAATCATGCGACTAACGCAAGGAAAGGACAACCCCCTCAGCTGCCACCAAGGAGAAACTTTGTGCAGCAGCAAACACAACAATTTTATCCCCAACTGGCTCATTTTCCCAAGCCAAACCAACCTATTTGGCAACCACGGCCACAATTTCCTGGTCAAATAGGGCAGCATAACGGCAATTACCCCCCTAGACCACCCAAACCCCAACAGCGGCCAGAACCGATGGATGTAGACCCAAGCATCCACTCCCGTAGGATAAATTATATGAATAGACCCACCCAAAACCAGGCTTATTTCAAAAGACCTCAGCCGACTGCTCATCATCAACCAAATAAATATCAAAGAACTTTTCATCTAGCCACAGAACAGGCGGAAGATGAGAATATCGTTGAACAAACGAGCATTAATTTTTTAGCATGATGGGCTCTTCGCTACCCTATTTTGAAGTGAAAGCGGAGAGCGGAAAAATCCTTAAATTTTTAATAGATACGGGTTCAAGCAAGAATTATGTAAAACCCGAACTTGCAAGGAAGCGTATACCAAACGAGGTGCCCTTCTATGCAAAATCCGTTGTAGGTTCCATAAAAATATGCGAGCATACAAAAGTAAAGTTGTTTGATATGAATGAGGAGATAAAATTCTACCTCATGCCTTCTTTAGTAACTTTTGATGGCATACTAGGTAACGACACTCTAAAGGAGTTAGAGGCCGTAATTTACACAAACAAAAACTACATGAAAATAAGAAATGGTAAGGCAATAAGATTAAAGCAGCTGCCTTCTAAAGCAGTCAATGCAGTAAATATAAAAGAGGAAACGATGGCTCCTCAAACGAAAACAAAAATGAATCACCTTGTCAACTCCTACAGAAATCTTTTCTCAGAACCCGATGAGAAACTTACATATACAACCAAAGTTGTTGCCCAAATTAGGACAACAAGTGATTCACCAGTTTACACGAAATTCTACCCATACCCCGCAGCTCTAAAAGGCGAGGTAGAAAACCAAGTAAAAAAACTCCTAAATGATGGTATAATAAGGCCGTCAAGGTCGCCGTACAACTCCCCAGTTTGGATTGTACCCAAAAAGGCGGATTCAGCGGGAAACAAACAGTACCGCATGGTCATCGACTACAGGAAGCTCAATGCAGTCACGACTGCGGATAGGTACCCTATCCCCGAGATAACAGAAGTTATCTCCCAGCTGAGCAACAGCAATTTTTTCTCTGTACTTGATCTAAAAAGTGGTTTTCACCAGATTCCACTAAAAAAATCTGACATTGAAAAAACCGCATTTTCCATAAACAATGGAAAATACGAATTCACGCGTTTACCTTTTGGCCTGAAAAATGCGCCATTAATATTCCAGCGCACATTAGACGATATATTGCGAGAATATATCGGGAAATGTTGTTATGTCTATATTGATGATATAATCATCTTTAGTAAAACCGAGGAGGAACATCTCGGACACATTGAAACAATTTTTAGGACCCTAGATGAAGCCAACATGAAGGTGCAGTTGGATAAATGCAACTTTTTTAAAAGGGAAACGGAATTTTTAGGTTACATCATTACACCAAATGGCATAAAAACCAATCCAGCAAAAGTGGAGGCAATTTCCAATTTTCCACAGCCCAAAAATTTAAAAGAACTCCGTAGCTTTCTAGGTATGTCAGGATATTACAGGCGATTTGTTAGAGATTACGCAAAAATCGCCAAACCCTTGACATCCCTTTTAAGAGGGGAAGAAGGTCGAACGTCTAAAAACAAATCGGCCAACATTAAGATTGACCTCGATAAAAATGTAATCGAGTCTTTTATCAAAATTAAAAATTCCCTAACGTCCAAGGACATTATCCTTGCTTTCCCAGATTTCGAAAAGGAATTTGAACTGGCTACTGATGCCTCAAACTTCGCCATAGGCGCAGTTTTATCGCAAAACGATAAGCCGATAGCTTTTATATCACGAACGTTGAGTAGAGCCGAAGAGCACTACGCAACAAACGAAAAGGAGATGCTTGCAATAATATGGGCATTAAACTCCTTTAGAAATTACCTATACGGTTCACGCAAGGTAAAAATCACGACCGATCACCAACCTTTAACCTATGCGCTAAGCAACAAGAATAGCAATAGTAAAATGAAGCGGTGGAAGGCGATCCTTGAAGAATATAACTATGAGTTATACTACAGGCCTGGCAAGAGTAACGTCGTAGCTGACGCCTTGTCTAGAATACCTCATGATACACCATTGAATTCGCTCTCTACAGCGACTCATTCGGATGAAAGTTCATCCCACAATTTAATATATAGCGTTGATGCACCTATTAACGCATTCAAAAATCAAATATTCTTAAATAAAGACGTAATCTCGAGTTACCAATTCAAAATTATATTTCCAACGTATCATCGCCATCTAATCACCGAACCCGAATATACTGATGAAAATTTGATAGATATTTTAAAAAGATACCTCAATCCGTCCGTCATAAATTGCATAAAAACGGATGAGCATATTATGGGAAAAATTCAGTTATTATATCCCTTACACTTTAACAAATATAAAGTTAGGTTTACCCAAATAATGGTAAAGGACATAACGAATGAACAAGAGCAAGAAGAAATAGTAGTTAGCACCCATAATAGAGCACATAGGAATTGCAGGGAAAATAGAATGCAGATCCTAGAAAAATATTATTTTCCTGCAATGGCGAATAAAATTAAAAAAATGCGAAACATGCAAAGTTAATAAATACGAACGGCATCCGCCAAAGCCGCAAATACAGGCCACTCCAATTCCACGGTTTCCTGGTCAAATAGTTCACTTAGATATCCTCATAATAGGAAAACAGTTGATTTTGACAGCCGTAGATAAATTTTCAAAATTTGCTGTCGCGAAACCCATACAATCTAAAGCTGCCGAGGATATCAGGCAACCTCTGAGAGATATACTACTTTCCCTCATACCGGAAACGGTAGTATTTGACAATGAAAGATCATTTAAATCTGAGTCAATAAATTTTATGGTAGAAAATGAGTTCGGCATACAAATATTTCGAACAGCCCCTTACACCAGCTCCTCAAATGGACAGGTTGAACGATTTCATTCAACTTTACAGGAGATCATGCGTTGCTTGCAAAGCGAGAAAACGCATAATTCTTTTAACGAATTACTGGAGAAATCGGTAAAAGAATACAATTATTCAATTCATTCCACTACCGCAAAGAAACCCGTAGAAGCTTTCTTTGGCAGAAGAGTTTGTAGCGACCCCAAATTACTAGATAAGGATAGAGAGGAAACTGCTAGGAAATTATTAACTAAACAGAATATCGACCTTTTGTACCATAATAAAGATCGAACCCCGTTAAAACAATACGTCAGAGGAGACGAGATTTTCGTAAAAATAAACAAGAGAATAGGAACAAAGTTATCTTCTAAATACAGAAAGGAAATTGTAGAGCAGAACTACAATTCCACAATTAAAACTAAGTCAGGTAAAATCGTTCACAAAAAAAATATTAAACAATGTTAAAATTATTTTTTGCAGTTAGTCATAATGACCCGCTACTATACCTTTCTGATTCAACTAACGATGACATTGACCGTGACCACACAACAAATCGACATACAGGATCTTACCAACAACAACGGGTACCTACCCATTAAGACAGGAGAAGTAAGGACAATCAACCATTACGACAAAATTTTACATTTCATCAATTTAACGAAATACGAAGAAACGCTATCGCTTATTTCAGGCAACATTAACACTCTAAAAGCAATCACTTTTGAGGACAGACAATTTCTTGACTCAATCCATAAAAATTTTGTTTTATTAAAAGCTAAGTTAGACGGTTTGCATCCGCACTTTAAAGTCAAACGAGGCTTACTCAATATCGTAGGAAAAGGACTAAAATTTATAGCAGGCTCCATGGACAGTGACGATGAAAAAGAAATTAGGGACGCTCTCACACAAATTTATAATAACGAAGAAATTACCACGAATAATGTTAACAATTTAATGCAAATTAGCGACTTTCTTTCTGGACAGATAACGAACATTACAGACCACATAAACAAACAACAAACTGTTATTAGTAGTTACATAAACGAATTTACTGAATTAGCACAAAATAAAATAAAGACAATAGAGGACGAAATTCAATTCATCATGCATACTTACCAAATTAACAACGACATATCGCTTTTACGCAATCATGTAGATGACATCGGACAAATCATTTTTTCAACTAAATTAGGTATCTTGCCAACGGACATTCTAACCCCTACTGAACTGAATCATATTAGCAATTTTGAAAGTTACAGCCACATTAAAACAGCCGTACTATTCCAGGAAAATACAATCATCCTATCCCTCCTCATACCTCAATATTCCCAGAATACATTATCCAAAATAAAGTTTGAACCCATCCCAAACATTAATAATAAATCAGTAATACTAAGCCATTTAGAAATCCTTGTAGACGAGAACAATAAAATGTACCAATTAGAAATTAAGGATAATTTAGAAAAGAATATTATAAGAATTGAAGACACATGTATAGGCAATATATTAATGTTTAAAGAAGCGAGCTGTAAGCTTGAAAATTTCAATAAACCTGATGTAATAGAAGTGCTACCAGGCACCCTTGTATTTAAGAATTTTAATTCAAATATAACCCAAAATTGTAATAAACAAAAGATAAGCCAAAAAGGCACATTTTTATTAAGGTTCGAAAATTGTGAGATAAAGATTTCTAATAGAACATATTTCAATGTAAACTTGAGGATATTTGAAACATTTGTATTACCAAATGTAATAACAAAAATAAATGATACAAACGAAATTAATAAAGAAATAAAGATGGAAGCATTGTACATAAAACAGCTTCAGCATGAAAATAATTTTAAATTACTAAAGAATGGGAACGGTGTATCCTCAATAATTAGCTTAAGTTCTGATATTTCAATTGTTTTAATTATAGTAGTCACTACTGCAATTTTATTTTTTATTATCAAAGAAAAACAAAAAATGTACATTTCGCCTAGCTCAGAAGCAGAATTTATTGCAAACGTGCAGAAAGGCCCGTTCCTGCAAATTACAACATCGCAGCCCAACAATAACACCGATCGCGCACGATCGAACTAAGAGGGGAAGAGTTAATACAACACCTATCAACAATTCGACAACATAACTTGCGCAACAACTATATAACTTACTGACTTAAGCAAATCGCCGCAGCAGGTTCAGTAACAACGACTTGACTTCCGGCACGCGCACCCGAAATGCTTATGCACCTACACAAGCCAATTCCTGGAAGTGCATCACGCCACCACACTGCAGGCTAGACGGAATTTAGGTATAAAATTATGTTAAGCATTAATTTTAGTTACATTTTATGTCATTTAATAAAGTAACGCGGTCGCGCTGCCATCCATGCAGCACCGTTGTTAAAAACGCGAAAACAATTTTGTTTTTTTTTAGCTTTCTCAACGGGAGAAAGCTTAACTTATGCGTATGTGAGTGTATGTGTATACAGTTTAGGATTCAAAATCCGAAGGAATATCGGACGGAAAACAAATACCAAGAGAGTAAATAAGCGGTCATTGAATAACAAAAAAAATAAAAAATTTTTTTGAAGAAAAGTTAACATATCGCTCATTTGCTGCAACGTCGTCATAATTCAAAAAATCCAAATTTTGAGTTAACATCACTAATATATCGGAAATAATATGTTTGATCAACTGACAAAGTGTTATATCCGAGGTCTTAACATTTTACGCAGCATCGCGATAGAAGCCTTTTGCTCTAACTACATATCCTATTGCGTCTTATTTGTAACAACGTATTATCTCAGTTGTGCGTCGGCTTTTGTGTGGTGAACATCGTTAAATTCTCAAGAAAAGTGCCATATTTCGTTTTGTGACAATATTAATAAAAGGTAAGATCACTTTTCTATCTCTTTCGTTATCGTGTATATTGCATTATTTTAAGATATGACGTTGTGTATGTAAAAATTTGAGTGAATTCTTGCAGTGTTTTTTTAGTGTTCTGACGTTTTTGTAGAAAAATATAATTTTTATTTCAGTAATATTTTGTTTTAAAACACTATTACAAATAAGATGTATTAGTGCAGCAATAGTGCATTAAAGAACTATTCGCTGTTATGACATTCTTGCACTAAATATTTTTTTAATATAAATAATTTGCTATGAATCATTTCCATTTATGTCAGTATTATTGTCATTTTCAGTAAAAAATCATGGAATCTAATTCTCGATCCGCCAAAATGGTGGTAATGGCTTTTAAAAAACAAGAAGGAAATGATAAAGAATGGCAGATAAAAAGTACATCAACAGTGTCTTCTGCTGAAATGAAATCAGACTCATTAAGCTGGAGCTCATTTTCTGAAGATGATGACGATTCTGTATGTGATACTACATATGTACATTCCACCCGATATTGTCAGGAAGAGTAACAGTCACTGCGAAGCAAATTCGACATCAGACACTTCTGAGGCTAACATCACCGGTGCCGAAACTCCGATGATCTTATCGAGTCCACTAAAAAGGAGTAAAGCGTAAACGAAATGAGAATAACTGGAAAAGGAATGTAAACAAAAAGTTAAGAAATAGTGGAAAAGAATACAAAATGAGGTCTACGTGTCAAAAAGTTCGAAAAGAGAGAAAAATGGAACCTCCATGTATAGAGAAGTGTAAGCTGAAATGTTTTGAAAAATTTACAGAAGAGGAACGGATGGTAATTTTTAGATCATACTGGGATTTGGTGATGTACGAAAAACAGCGACTATTTATTCAGAATAGTATGATGGTCATTCAGCCTAAATATCGGTATGTGCGTGAAGGTGGTACGAGAAAGAAAAGGGACAATAATAATGCCTTCTATTTCCATATCAATGGACTGAAAGTTCGAGTATGCAAATTGTTTTTTAAAAATACTTTAAATATTAATGATCGCCCAATATGAACTGTGCAGGAGAAACGAAATAAGGTGGCAAATGTTTTACTGCTGGAGGATTGTCGAGGAAAACATGGAAAACAAAGGAAAGTTCATGAAGTTTTAAAGGAAGGTGTTAAAAACTTTATCGATAAAATCCCTAAAATCGAGAGTCATTATACTCGTGCAAACACCAGTGAACATTTTATTGATGGTAGCAAATCTATTGCGGACATTCACCGAGACTACGTCGCGCAGTGTAAAGACAAAAACGTTCCGTTTGTTAACTATGTAATGTTTTATCGAATATTTACAGAAGATTATAATATTTCGTTCTTTACGCCAAAAAAGACTTATGTGAAACTTGTTGTGCCTACGATATCGCTGAGGGTGATGAAAAAAATAAACAAGAAGAATATTACATAATCAGCATATCGTAGAGAAAGAATTATCCAGAAAGGAAAAGAAGTATGATAAGGATGAAGTGAATGCTAATGTGGTAGTGTACGATTTACAAGCCGTCATGCAGATTCCTAAGGGCGATGTCTCAGTTTTTTATTATAAATCAAAACTAAATGTATTTAATTTTACAATCTACGATCTAAAGAGTAACGAATGTGAATATTTTCTTTGGGATGAATCCAATGGGCATAGAGGTATTACCGAGTTGGGTTCGTGCGTTCTTCGGTTTTTGAATAAAAGAGCTTTGTCAGGTGATGAAGATTTCATCTTTTATTCTGATAATTGTGCGGGTCAGCAAAAAAATAAGTTCATGGTGGCCTTCTACCTCTACGCCATATCTCATCTCAACGTAAAAAGCATAACTCATGAGTACCTGATCAAAGGCCACACACAAAACGAGGGAGATTCCGCCCACTCTTTAATTGAACGTCAAGTGAAACGACAGCTGAAAGGTGGTCCAATGGACACGCCAGAGTCATTCATATCTGCAATTCGTGAAACCAAAAAAACTGGAAAGCCATTTAACGTTACGGAACTGTGCTTTGAAGACTTCTACGATATGAAGGCTTTAGCAACTGGAATGGGACTCCAAAATATGGCACAGGTACAAATTTCCAGTGGTGGTTCTGCAAGTTCGGCGCGATTCACCAAACACCATTTTCTTTAAAACATCTTATAACGATGACGAATTTAAGGTGGCAAATAATATTATTAAAAAGAAAAACACGAAAGATATTACACTGACAAGAGCATTTTAAACAAAACCTCAGATAGCGGACTGCAAAAAAAAAGATCTGCTAGAATTGATACAGAAAAATCACATTCCTAAGTATTATAGACCTTTTTACGAGCAATTGTAATCCTTATTCATTTATTTTTTTGCTTTTATTTTTTAATTTATGTTCCTTCATTTTTGTACCTGAAGTAATATTTTATGTTAATTTTTATGTTATAATAAAATATGCAATGAATGCAATAAATTTTATTTTATATAGTCACATACTATTGCCCTTACTACCAACAACTTATATTAAGCTTAAGTTAATCTCTCACGTCATTGACCAAACTCATTCTTGTCATTGCATTTTAGTTAAAGTTCTTTAATTACAATAACAACGAATTCTCTCACTATTAGCTTATTACTTTGTATTATAGATTTAAGTTATTACAACAACAAACCAGGAGAATGTTCCGTACTCTCACTTTGGATTCTAATTGTAAGTTTTGCTCATTGTAAACCTTGATTCGAACTGTTTGATCATGAATAAAGTTACCTTCGAGAACAAAACACTGTTTTCCTTTATTGGCGCAGTCAACGGCGAACTACATACGCGAAAATTTTTAATTAACAATACACGAAAAGTGTAAGTTGAAAATTTTGTAAAAAGTAAAGCTTTAAATAAATGTGAAGCTATTTTCCTTCGGAAAGAAGAACGATTGTTTTTACGAAAAGTGAAAAATTCATATTGCAAAGTTTAAGAAAATTAAATTAATAAATGAAAACTAATTATTAAGACTTTGTATATGAAAAATAATTTACAAACTGTGGAAGACCATGTGAAATTAGGAAGTTGAATATATGAAGAAACCCTTACGAATTGAAAAAATTACCTAAACGGAGTAAAACCTAGTGTATAAAGGTCACCTTCAAAACATTTCAAAGGCATCTTGCGGACATATAAAGGCCACCTTCAATTTTATAAAAAGAAGAAGAAAATCATCACACCAGCTCATGTACAGTAATTGCATTCTTGAAACAAACTTTGACAACAACAACGTAACGTTGCACTTGCATATGTAAAGAGAGTACATTTCCACGTATAAAAGCAATCATCAATCTCCAATCGACATTGGTTAGTATTGCTGTCCCTTAATTTAAGAGTCTTAACATAATTGTGTCCACAACAACAACAATAACATAGTATAAAGTTGCAAATTCATATACGAAGAGACTGCATTAGCAAACCGAAGCGAGAATAACAACAAACGTAAAGTTTCAAGCTACATAAATTAGTAAGAAAGGGAAGCCAGTTAGTTATTAAGAGACACAAATAGTGAATAAACATATATATGTCGATGTAAACAAATAACTTTGTTAATTTGAATATCATTTTTCAAATGACGAATGACCCTGTATATACATTTTGTAATACATGATAAACTACTGTGTATGCAAGGTCCTTTGTAAATAAATTTCAATGTAATCGAAGTATGCTGTTTTCATGTTTCTCTTCATTATATCCTTCGGTGTGAAAGCGAGGTAAAAGCATTTCGTTTTACCGAGTGTGCTTCTGCGCGTCACGATAAAATCAACGAGTATTGGAAAGGCAAGAAAGAGACAAAGAATGTGCACAAAGCTTTGTTCTGGTAGATATACCAGAGAAACTAAAAACATAGAGAAGGTGCAAATCGAAATCTGTATGATGGTTCGATTGCGCGGTTAACAGAGCTGATAGATTTTTATTAGGGAATTCGCCGTGCTCGCTGCTATTTAGCATAATTGAGCACGTGGAGTGTCAGAAAAATATGTAAATGACTGAAAATATATAAAGAGAATTTGCTTCGTAGAAAAGTATACAAAGTCACACAAAGAATGTAAAAAAGCATTCTCTCAGTGACATATGCATGCTTATATTGTATTATATGAACCATTGTCACATATGCGTGATTATTTTGTATCAAATGAACCATTTTTTTCCGAAAAATGGTAAAAATTTTAATTTTTTTTACAAAATCGGGAAAAATTAGGAAAAATTATTTTAATTTTATTTCTCTTTATTTTTATTTTTTAATTTTTTAGATAAATTAATATTTATTTCGACTATTACAAAGTGAAGATGTGCAAAATGATCTTAATTTCTTCAAAAAATTAATGACCTTCATGAAATATACATATTCGCATTATTTCGTTATCATTTCCATATTTGTACCAGTAGAATTTCTGTGGCATGTACATACACACTTACATTATTTCTTTGGCGCATTTGTATGTTTACGAAAGCAAATGCGAGCCACATACAAGTTAGCAACAATAACATTTAAAGCAATAGTTAGCAACAATAACATTGCAAGCACACGCGCATCCGTTCTACTTGCAAAAGTGCTGACGATGCGTTTAGCGCAGTGCGGCGTGATTCCCTGGAAATCCAGCGGAATGTGGGAACCGACGTCAGCAGAACGGCAAGCGCATTAAGTTACTTAAGTTACTTTAAGAATTATAAAAATTGTTAATTCAGAGTTAAGCGAGCAGTCAAATAATAAAGGTCGCAAGACCAGTAAACTCATAACATTTTTTTACTTTTGACAAGTAAATTCATAACTGGCGCCCGAGCTAAAATAAGCTCCTACGTCGCGAAGGAAAACAAAGGGCGTTAAGAATCCTTCCTCGGAGAACGTGGAGTGATAATAAAAACAACTGTGCTAGTGTGAGAGCAGGCCCCTTAGTAGCAGAGCAAAAAGGACGCGTTGAACGCAAGCCAACTCATCAGCATCTATCAACATTAACAACCAACAATATCAAGAGGCGAAGAATGAAAGTCGTTATTGTATTGTAAGTTAAGTGATAATTACTAATTAAGAATATTAAGTGAAACCCAGATTGTGAATTTTTTTTTACCAAACTAAAATTGAAATAAAAACTTTAAGCATTAATTTGTAAGTGCAAAAACTAAAACGTTATTGAAGTAGAAAAGAAACCGACACGTACAGAGTAGTGGACAGTGACAAAAAATATAAAACGAACTCTTCAACAGACACAACAAAATAAACAATGTCGAATCCAAATAATCTGGTTCGTCCACCAATAACCAGGGCGAATAATCCTGCAGGAAATTCAGGATCAGCTAACGTTACAATAAGCGAAGATGACCTCGTAAACCTAATAGGAAGGGTAGCTTTAGACGTGGTAAACAGGCAGGGGCCCAGCATAGTTAGGGCAACCCTTTACCCGAATGCGGGCTTAGCAGACGCGTGCGACCAAACCATCAATATAGAACACGCAAGCAACTTATCAGATTTAGACAAGATACCCGATGTGGTAAAATGTTTACGCGAATTCTCGGGAAATCCCGCCGAATTCAATTCATGGAAGAAAAGTGTAAATCGAATATTAAATATTTACGAAGCGAGTAAGGGCACACCTAAAATTTACAGATTTGGATAATGTGGACAATAATAGCTCTAATAACACAAGATTGTAACGGGACAATAGATTTAACAGAAATAAAGGAACAAAACGGATTTATAGATTTACAGATTAGATATCAAACAGTACCGAAAGATAGCGATATAATACTACATAATATTGACATTCAACAATTAGAAAATATTATTAATGCTATGACAGATAATGTAATTTTGATGAAATTGGAAAATAAAGAAATATTGCAAAGAAAATTGTTAGATACAAGAAACAAACTACTGACACTTATGACAGTTAGAAATAGAAATAAAAGAGGACTGATTAATGCAATTGGCAGTATGTCAAAATGGCTTTTTGGTACAATGGACGAAGACGACAGACAAAATATACAGACATATTTTTTAAAAACGAACGACTCAATTAACGAACAGATTAAAATTAGTTATTATTTTTCATCAGCTATCGATCACTTAAAAGAGATTGTTAAAAGTGACAGGGTAAAAATTGAAAGAGAGCTTAATTCAATAAATAAACTTTTATATGAGGAATACAAACAAACGTTATATTTAGATCAGTACACCAAAATTCAGTTATTAAAAAGTAAAGTAGAACACATACAAGAAAATGTGGTATCAGCTAAATATGGGATAATACACCCGAATATTTTAACGAATGAAGAAATTATGAAATATAACATTGATTATAATAAACTAAAATATATACAACTAGGAACAGTAATTGTTAATAATACGTTTATAGTATTTGGAATAAAAATACCAAAAAATTTTGAAAATGTAAAACTACGAAAAATTATCCCAATACCTAACAGGCAAAGTAATGAAATAGATGTAAAAATAGAAGAAATATTTACTTACAAAAACAAAACATTAATATTTGAAGAAAATAAATCATTAGATCAAATGAAAATAAGCAAACATTGTATTTTAAGAAATAATTGTAATCTGGTAAAATGCAAAGAACTCGAAATAATACAATTAAATGTTAAAACAGTTCTTATTAAAAATGCAAACACTTTAAAAATCAATAATACATGTAATCAAGATTTTCCATTAATAAGTGGAAACTATATAATAAGATTTAATAATTGTTCAATTAGAATTAATGACTATTATTTCTCAAATTTTGTAGAAGATATAAAACAAAATATTAAAAAATTACATTTGACGAAATAGTAGAAGAGCATAAATCGAATATAGAAAACATTTTTAAATTAAAAATTCATACGAAAATATCTCATATTTGCAACATATTAAGCATAATTATAATTATATTAGTAGCTACTGTCATTATAAAAAAATACAAATATATAAAAATTATATTAAATAAAAGAATTCAGGAGAATTCTGCTATAAAGGGGGGAGTAGTTACATGTACGAGTACGTATGTAAAAACACCTGACAATGCATTTGACAAATACGATGAACTGTTAAAGCAAACAAATAAAGTAAGCAAAATATAATTTAACAAGTGAAATTCCTAAGAATTATCAAAATTAATAAAAGTATGCTTATTCAGCAATAACATGTTAAAAGTAAGTTAATATTATTAATAAGCAATTTGTAATTAGAATAAGCTTCATTTTTAAGTCAATTTTATTAAATAAAGCAGTCTGTTCTTGATCGCCATCAACGTCACCTCGTTGCAATACAATTTGATTTTTTTGACTTTTTTAAAAACCCGTTCACCGCGACTCAACACATAATTCGCGCACATGAAATACATACTTACATTGATAAGTGATAAAATCATTGTTTAAATTTCTGAACGCGCACATGCGTATACATGCAATCATATGAGCAGATAATAAGATTATATGAGCATGTGCAGAGACATAAGATAATGTGATGTACATATGTACATATACATATATTGTGATAAATTTAATTTCTATTAGTAGGAAATATAATACAAAAATATTTATTAGTATAGTATATTGTAAAAATTATATAAAATTATTAGATATGCACGCCCAAATTGACTATAAATATTACTATGCCTGCATTCATACAAAATTATACTCTTATCATATTATGTTCACAAGTCAATATTCAATTGCCGACGGCAAAACGCAAAAGCATATGTACATACATACATATGTACATATTTGCATACATTGCGATTCTTAAGTTGAAAGCAAAAATTGAAGCATGAAAATCACAATGCTGTTGGTGGGAGTTCATAAGGAGCATGCATACATATGATTATGTCTTCATATTCATATTCATGCATACATATATTTATGTCTCTTCAAATTCTTGGGTATGTGAGACAGAGAACATAATGTGCTTTGTACACATTTTTCTGTGTCAAAAATGAAACAAAACATAAACAAGCAAAACGAAATTCTTCGTTGGGAGTGTATTTCTGTCTCTTTATATTCTATGCTTCGACATATATGCCTTGTCATCATATGCCGTAAATACATATATTTATTTCTCTTCATATTCTCTGTTAGAATATGTGAGGAAATTGTAAACAATGTTAAAATTGTGAAGCGAATTCCGACCTACAATGTTAACAAATGCGGCGAATTCCCTAATAAAAATCTATCAAATGTTCGCAGTCGAACCTGCACCTTCTTTCTACTTTTAAGTTCTCTGGATATACTGAAGCGCTTTTGGCACTGTTTCATTAGTGTGAAAATACTCGAGGAGTATGGAAACCGGCTTGCCCATGTACGGCGCTCCTACTGCAGCACCTAATTGCACGGAAATTAATACAGACGATGCTACTATATCTGGACCGACACCAGAAGTGGGACGGACTCCCCCATCTTCAGTAAATGCGAATGAGCAGCTGCGCCAAATATTGGAAATGCAAAATCGACAATTTATTGAACTTTTAAAAGTGGTGCAGCCTTCAAAATCCGCAAGGCAAGGAAGTATTACATTGCCAAAGTTTAACCCTGACGTTTTCGGTGTAGATGCGATTTCCTGGTGTTCGACTGTAGACGTGATCGTGGCAGACAATCCATTGGAAGGCAGTGCACTTATTGTAGCCCTCAGTAAGTCAATGGAAGGTTGCGCTTCGCAATGGCTGTCACAAATAAGCCTTGCGGGAATTACTTGGCAACAATTTAGGGACTTGTTTGTACAGCGCTTTGAGGGTGTTCACCCAAATGACAATGAATGCATCTCAGTATATGCAAGCCGGCTAGTGACTTCCCTTATGAATAAATGGAAATCACAGACTATTGAAGAAATAGCTATCGTACTGGTCCTCGCACATTCAGCTCGTTTTGACAACAATTTGCAGCGTTTGTTGTTTAAAACGAATATAAAAACTCGAAATGAACTTCAGCAAGAACTCAGAGCTTTTGCATTCGGTAAAAGAAAGTTTGTTTTCGAAAATCCACCAGAGTCGAAAAAGTATAAACCGTCGCCTTACCTTAAATGCCATTTTTGCGGTAAAGTGGGCCATAAATCAGCAATAAAAGCGGGAAGTTCTCAGACAGTACATCAACTGAAAGAGGTCGGTCGCCACTTATTTGCTTCCGGGGTGGAGAAGCTGGGCACATTGCATCGAAGTGCATCAAAAGCAGCAATCAATCTTCAAGCAACAAAAAATCCGGATTTGAAAAGAGAGTGAATGTGTGCGAAATTATCAAGCCTAAGGGAGTACTGAGTCAATCTGGTGAGTTATATCAATTCTGTTTTGATTCCGGGGCGGAATGTTCGCTTCTCAAAGAAACGGTGTCGGGAAAATTTTCAGGGAAACGTATAAGTAATACTGTATTTTTAAGAGGTATCGGAAATACTTCTATATGTAGTTATTTGCAAATTTTATCAAATATTGAAATTGGTGTACATTCCCTCGAAGTCTTGTTTCATGTTGTACTAGATAAATATTCAAAGCACGATGTTATGATTGGCCATGAAATTCTGATTCAGAATTTTGGTGTCCTTATTACGGCTAACAAATTTGATATTTTTAAAGAAAAGGCAGCAAATATATGCTGCAACAGCTCATTTCCTCTTGATACCGACCTGGTCGAAAACGATAAAGCACAGTTAGTCTTTGTTGAGTCGATATACCGAGTTTTTTATAGAAGGGATTCCTCAAAATCGTGTCGCCACTGGCCATTTGGAGATACGGTTAATTGATCAAAATAAAACTGTACAAAGGCGACCGTATAGGCTTAGTTCAGAAGAGAAAGAGATTGTTAGAAATAAAATAGCAGAATTGATGAAATACAACATTATTCGCCCTAGTTGTTCTCCTTTTGCTAGCCCTATGTTACTTCTAAAGAAGAAGAACGGGTCTGATCGCCTTTGTGTTGATTACCGCGAATTGAATTCGAACACGGTGTCGGATAAGTATCCTTTACCACTTATATCGGACCAAATTGCTAGGCTGCGTGGAGCAAATAATTTTTCTTGTTTGGATATGGCGAGCGGATTTCACCAAATCCCTGTTCATCCAAACTCGATTGAACTCACTGCATTCGTCACGCCAGAGGGGCAGTATGAATTTTTGACCATGCCGGTTGGACTCAAAAATGCTCCATCGGTTTTCCAACGGGCGGTAATGAGGGCATTGGGGGACCTTGCGTACTCATATGTCATAGTGTATATGGATGACATTATGATTATTTCGTCAACAAAAGAAGAAGCGTTTGAAAGGTTGGAGGCGGTCTTGGATGTTTTGACAAAGGCCGGGTTTTCGTTTAATGTTAATAAATGTTCTTTTCTAAAAATCGAGTGTTGAATATCTGGGATATGAAATTAAAGCTGGAGTAATTCGACCTAATCCGCGTAAAATTCAAGCCTTGACAGCTCTACCACCACCTAAATCTGTTCACCAGTTGAGACAATTTATAGGGTTGGCTTCGTATTTTTGCCAATTTGTAGCTAAGTTTTCACAAGTAATGAAACCACTGTACTTCCTTGTTTCTAGTAAAAACAATTTTACTTGGAAGGCAGAGCATGAACAGATACGACAGAAAATAGTTTCCGTCTTGACAAATAAACCAGTTTTGACAATTTTTGATCCGCAATATCCAATCGAATTGCATACAGATGCTAGCGCGGATGGATACGGTGCCATTCTTTTGCATAAAATTAACAACAAGATATCATTCATATGAGCTGGAGACTTTGGCCGTTGTCAACTCGATTAAACATTTTCGACATTATCTGCAAGGGCACCAATTTGTTGTAATCACGGATTGCAATTCTCTCAAAGCTTCACGGACTAAAAACGATTTAACACCTAGGGTCCATAGATGGTGGGCTTATCTGCAATCTTTTGATTTTGCGGTTGAGTATACAGAGGGTAAACGAATGGCACATGCTGATTTCTTTTCTCGTAACCCATTGCCCTCTGATAGTCCACCGGTTGTGAGAATTCCCGAGAAGCGTGTCAATCTAGCAGAAATTTCAGAAAACTGGCTCCTTGCAGAGCAACAACGGGATCCAGAGATAGCTACTATTGTTAGTAAGTTAAGAAATAAAGAACTAAGCAGAGATGAGGCAAATACTTATGAACTGCGTGCAGGGACATTGCATAGAAAAATACCAAGAAATAGCAAAACAAAATGTTTACCGGTCATTCCTAGGCTTTTCAAATGGTCCGTAATTAATCACGAACATGAGTCCATTATGCATTTGGGTTCAGAAAAGACACTCGATAAGGTTTATGATTATTACTGGTTCGATAATATGTCTAAGTACGTTGAAAATTTTGTTGATAATTGTATTACCTGCAAGCTATCCAAATCACATTCGGGCAAAATACAAGCCGAACTGCACCCCATTCCTAAAGTTAGCATTCCATGGCATACCGTTCACATCGATATCACTGGGAAGTTAACTGGTAAGAATGACCTTAAAGAATATATTATCGTCCAAATCGATGCATTTACTAGATTTGTGTATTTATATCACACTCTAAACCTTGATACAGAAAACTGAGTTAGGTCTCTCAAGTCATCAATTTCATTATTTGGCGTGCCTAATCGTGTAATTGCTGACCAAGGTAGGTGTTTCGCTAGCAAAGGGTTCAGGGATTTCTGTATTTCGCAAAACATTAATTTACATTTGATTGCTACAGGCGCTAGTCGTGCTAATGGACAAGTATAGCGAGTAATGAGCACGCTGAAAAATCTGTTAACAGCAGTTGAAACAAGCCAAGGCACTATGGTTCCTAGGACCACATTTTCTGGGCAAAATCGATGTTTAAAAGTTCCGATTTTTCGTCTGTTTTTTTACTAAGCTGATACTTCGCATGAGTTAATTGCATATTTTGTTTTCCCTTTAACCGGTTTACCGTTATGTGGTCAGCAGTTAAATTGTTACTTTGCCTATTTGCTTATACAAGTGGTGAAATTTGGCTGAAACTCAAAACTGAATATTTTATAAACAAATTAAAATTAACTAAAAGAAAAAAATGGAAACTAACAATAAAGGTAATTATATTTTGTTTCTCGAATATTAATACATTCAACTGTTGTTAAGTTTGAAAAAAATTTATTTAAATATTAACTTTGGCTTAAGTAATATTTTTCAACTTTACGTAGAGCTTAAAAAATCGGTAGCAGTTGGTAGTGTTGGTACTTTGTGATTGTATAAATAACTCAATTTGGAGTTTGTGTGCAAAAAATTATTTTGCTCTTTTTTGCGATTTTTGAATAATTCACATTTTTCTTAGACCACTACTCCGTGCGATTTGCTGATTTATTTGAAGTATGGAAGGAGGAGGCAAACACGTGCCTTAGACAGACAGCAGTTTTTAATTTTTTGTTAGAAAACGTTATTGCAATTGACGTTTCCGATGAATACACTGTCTATTTAAAGGAAAAAACAAAATGCAAACTGGCTTTTAACAAAAACCGAAATAATGAAACCGGAGTTGTCATATTCTATACCAAGCACATCAAAAGTAGGCCGTAAATCCCTTACATTTAATGAAAAATCTGCAAGAACGCAAACAAGAGAAACTGCGGAATTATCGAAACAGCAAGGTGACAATATTGACTTAATGGTGTCTGCTGCGTTTACGGCTGCCCGTAAAAGAGGTCAAATAGATTTGGCTGTAACTTTAAAAAGGACTTTAAACAACTCAAATGAAATGTCTAAAATAAGCAAACTATTAGAAAATAAAACCGACGAGAAATGCCCAATTCGCATGTCTGCTGATGAGGGGTTGGCTTTCTTGTTGGAAAATAGCTTTACCAAACAACAATATATAAATATTCGAGAAGAAAGTCTTAGCCGAAATTGTGATATCTTTCCTTCTTACAAAGAAGTATTAAGTAAGAAATATGCAAGCAGACCGAAGGAAATAGTAGTTAACGAAAATTTGGCAAAAGTTCCTTTGAAAAGATTGCTTGAACACACAGCAGAGAGGCTTAGTATACTACAAAGAGATGTTATGGTCGCGGTGATGGAGGATAGGAAAGAAACCTTTTTAAAAGTGGAGTTAATTGTAAACTATGGATTTGACAGCAGTACAGGTCATTCTAATTTCAAGCAGAAATATTCAACTGAATCACATCAAATTGATTCATCGCTTCTTGCCACTACAATTACTCCATTACGTATGAGTGACGAAGACGGCACAATTTTGTGGTACAATCGGACACCACAGTCTATACGATTTTGTCGTCCTTTAAAACTTGAGTATATTAAAGAAACTAAAGAAACAATAACTAAAAAAACAACGATATTAAAGCGGAACTGGACAATTTAGAGGTCTTTCAAATAAAAATTGCCGCTGAGAAAACAATTGAAATAAATTATAGGTTGTATTTGACGGCAATTGATGGAAAAGTGTTAAATGTGTTAACCGGAACAAAAGCAACTCAATGTTGCCTCATATGCAGTGCTACTCCTAAGGATTTTTTAAATGAAACAAATCTTAAATCAGAGAAATTTAAACCAAAATCAAGTAAATTAAAGTACGGAATTTCTCCTCCACATTGTTGGATACGGGTTTTTGAGTTTGTACTTCATTTAAGTTTAAAAAAAAAATTTAAAAAAGTGGCAAATACGTAACAAATCAGATAAACACATCGTCGCAGAAGAAAAAAAGAATATTCAATGTTTGTTTTGGACACGTCTCGGTTCACATGTAGATAAACCAAAAATTGGGGGATTTGGCAATACAAACGACGGAAATACTTCGCGCCGCGATTTCAAAATCACGAATTATTTGCTGAAATTATTGGTGTAAACAAGGAACTTATACACAATTTAAAGATAATATTAATATGTGTATCTTGCCAACTTCCATTAAACTTAGCAAAGTTTGAATTATTCTGCTTCCGGACCGCCGAACTTATAATGCAAAAATATCCCTGGTGCCCGATGACAGCAACTGTGCACAAAGTCTTAGTTCACTCCAAAAAAATCATCGAAAACATGGTACTTCCAATTGGTTATTTTGGTGAAGAAGCCTCAGAATCGCGAAATAAAATTTATAAATCGGATAGGGTACACCATGCTCGGAAAAACAGCCGAATTAGCAATCTAACTGACGTGATTAATAGAGCTTTTGACACATCAGATCCTTTAATTTCTAGCATTAGCCTCGACAAACGCATAAAAAAACAAAAACGAATGCAACTTCCTAAGGAAGTTATTGCTTTATTAAGCTCTGCGGATGGTGACGCTGATACATTTTCTGCAAACGACGTTGATGAAAATGATGAGAACGACGAAGGTAATTTGGGCCTTAACTGTGGATACGAAGAGCTATTAAATAATTTAGAATTAGAAAATGATTCAATTTAATATTTATGTACATATGTTACTACGCTGGTGTTAGCTTCTTACATGTTAACTAAAAAATATTTTATTATTTACTACTAACGGTAATAAGTTTAAACATACATACAAATATTATAAAAATATTACCCAATAAAAATCAGAAATTATTTAAATTTCAAACCAATTTTGTAAAATTTTCCACAGTTTTAGAGAATATTTTTCGTATAACGAAAATTGTTTTTATAGTTGAAAGTTTCCAAGAGAATATACGATAATTAATACAAATCAACGAAAATTTAAAAAAAATTATACGTTATACGAAAAAAGTTTTCAAAAATATTGTTAAAATCATTGCGCAGTCTGAGCCGACGAAAACGTGTACTTCCTTATACCAAAATTAATTGGGCTGCGTACTCGCAATTTATTTTAAAACTCTAAATACAAGGTTCAAAATTTTGGGAAAACTCATCGAATTTTTTGAAATTTTGTGCAGAATGTTTATTTATTATTTATTTGCGTTCAATTATATTTTCATAAAAAACTTAAAAAAAAATTCGAAAGGAAAGTATTCTTGCTATGGCAAAATATTCCCACGGGGTCATTTGTTTGAGTCACTGTATATTATATATGCAAGATTTCAAAACTATATTACAGTTATTTGAATTTTGGCCAGAAAATGTGGTCCTAGGAACCATAGTGCAATGGTTGGTTACGCAGATACAGCGAAGGCATACAGATTGTATGATCGGAAATCAAAATGCTTAATTGTAAGCAGAGATGTATACTTTGTGAGAACTAAATATCTATACAGAATTTAGTCCACACAACCTATAAAGGCACACCCTATTGTTCATAACACAACGGGAAAACCACGCCACTTCTAGAAACACAAGAAGATTGAGAAACAGACATGCAGAAGAAATGACAAAAGGAATGCACACGCAGCGGTGAAAACACGCCACGCAAACAATTCAGCGGGATAACCACGGAGGCGGAGAAATCAGACAAGCAGACGAAACAACAACAAGCATGCAAGTTATCACAGCAGAGAACGTATATTTATAGAGAAGGTCCACCGCGTTGCCAAATTTAGGGAAGTTAACACCAAAGATGTTAGTAACCCCACAGCCAACTTCCGGCACGTGTCTTAAGAATAGTTAACATTCAAATTCCCGGAATTAATTGCAATATTGGTTGTGCCAATTTTTATGCAACGGAAATCAATAATATTGCATTATTGCAGAAATATTAACTTTCCAAAGAATAGCTTGCGCAAAGCGCAAACGGAAACAATATTGCTGTTGCAGCAGTCTGCTCAGTACAATAAACTGGTGATGCAAATAATTAAGTGCATAGCCCTAGCTTTAATATAAATATAAGTACTTGTAAACTACATGGTGGGGCAGTTGTTGATTAAAACTCAATAAACGCGGAATCGCTGTCCGCCTAAAACTAAAATTGTATTTTTTTTCGCTCTCACGAAAGTGATAGCGTAACTGGCGCCTGAGCTAAATACAAAACGTAAAGTTTTGTATAATATACCGCGTAAAGCGCGAAATCAAAAAAATTTTTTTGTAAGGCGTAAAGCATACAACGTCGTATACCTAAAAAGTACCGGTAGTGCGCGAGTGGCAAAATCTGTGGTAAAAGCAAGTGAAATACAGTAAAAACGTTAATTTTGTGCTGTGACCTTTAAGTGATAAACTAGTGACAGTGTGCTAGTGCCACCCTGCAGCAAATTACCCAAAACTGAAGAAACAAAAAACCGCAGTTGTGAAGGCCCCTTAGTAGCTTCGGCAAAAAGGTGGTATTATGTACCAGCCTACACTGTAGAAGAAAAAAAAATTAAAACTGATAGTTAAAATAACGAAGATAACTAATTAAATTTATCGTCACCATAAAAAAAAAAAAAAGCCTGAAAAGCGACAAGCAAAGTAACAATATAAACAATCAAAATACATTCTAAAACAAACCATTTAAAGCTAAAAAAGGCTTCAAAATTAAACTCCTAAGGGAAACAGTGAGAAAAAATTAGTACAATAAAAAGTACTAAAATCACCTATAGCCAACAATTATACTATCCCTAGCGGCTACAACCGTTATATCTATACCAAAAATTGCATCAATCAACATCTCAAGAGGACACCAGCCCTGAGAAGAACATCAGCATCCAGGAAGCAGGATCAATATTAAAGTAAGAAAAATTTTAAAGTAACAAAATTATATTAACAATTTTAAGATGGCAAATCCAGATAATCTTGTCCGCCCCCCAATTCTCCAAAATAATGCAACACCTACCCCTCAGGCGGCGCGAAACGCTCAATTGAGCATTGACGACTTAACGACTCTCATAGGAAACATAGCAACAGACATTTTTAGGCAACAAATACCACAAGTAGTACAGGCAGCTCTTCATCCAAATGCTAGTTTGTCTTTAGCAACTGACCAAACTATAGAAGAAACCCACAGGACAAATTTAATAGACTTAGATAGGATACCCGACGTCGTTAAATGTTTGAAAGAATTTTCCGGTCACGCAGGCGAATTTAATTCATGGAGGAAAAGCGTAGATCGGATCCTAAAAATATACGAACCCCTAAGAGGAACCCCAAAGTATTACGGTATTCTTAGCGTGGTTAGGAATAAAATAGTGGGCAACGCAGACATGGCGCTAGAATCTTATAACACGCCTCTCGACTGGTCTGCTATAACAAAATGTCTTTCTATGCATTACGCCGACAAACGCGACCTGTCCACACTAGAATACCAAATGACCACTCTTATACAGGGACGAAATACAGTCGCAGAATTTTACCAGCTAATTTACAAACATCTGTCCTTAATTTTAGATAAAGTAGGTTGTCTCGAAATGAGTAATGAATCCTTGCGGATGATGACACAATCCTACAGGGACAGAGCATTAGATACCTTCATAAGAGGGTTGAATGGCGACCTCCCAAGGTTGCTAGGAATAAGGGAACCTGTTGACCTGCCCCAGGCCCTTCAACTATGTCTTAAGTTAGACAACCAAAATTTCCGCACGACTCATGCGCATACCTTAAAAAGAACGTACCAAAATAATCAAACCTTTTCAAGAAGGTACCCAATACAAACTCAAAGGCAAGAGTTTTACCCTCAATTGGCACATATGCCACAAATATACCAATTGGACAGGCAACAACAGCCTGCACAAATCCCAAATATAAACGCTCCCCCAGGCCACCTAGACCTCAACCAAGGCCAGAGCCTATGGAAGTTGACCAGAGTATACACTCGCGTAGAATTAATTATATGAATAGGTCACATCGGAACCAACTCCAAGGCAAGAGACCGCCATCGGTCACTAATTATCAGCCAAACAAAAATCAGAGGACTTTCCACATAGATACAACGGCGGTCGAGCAAAGCGATGATGGAAGTGTTCAATACGGGGAACCAAGTGACATCCATTTTTTAGCATGATTAGCTCTTCGCTCCCTTATTTTGAAGTGAAGACGGAGAGCGGTAACATTCTGAAGTTTTTAGTCGATACAGGATCTTCTAAAAATTATGTTAAGCCTGAATTAGTAAAGAAACGCATAGAAAACGAGAGTCCCTTTTATGCTAGATCTATTATTGGTGATATAAAAATCAGCGAGCATACATACGCGAAACTTTTCAAAATCGAGGATAAAATAAGATTTTACCTAATGCCTTCATTGAAAACATTTGATGGTATTTTAGGGAACGATACGCTTAGAGCACTAAAAGCAATAATACACACCGACAAAAATTATATGGTATTAAGAAACGGTTTTACTGTTAGCCTTAAACAGCTTCCTTCGCAAAGTGTCAACGTTATTAACATAAAAGAAGAAAATTTGTCTCCTAAACAGAGAGATGTTATGAGAAAAATCGTGAATACACATCCCAAGCTCTTCTCCGAGCCCGACGAGAAACTTACTTATACGACTAAAGTCGTTGGACAAATCCGGACTATCAATGACTCTCCTGTTTACACGAGATTCTATCCCTATCCAGCATCATTAAAAAGTGAGGTAGAATCGCAAGTAGAAAAACTTTTAAAGGATGGTATTATAAGACCCTCTAGGTCACCGTACAACTCCCCTGTGTGGATTGTACCTAAGAAAGCAGATTCAGCGGGAAACAAACAGTACCGCATGGTCATAGATTTTAGGAAACTAAATGCTGTCACAACCGCGGACAGATACCCAATACCCGAGATATCAGAAGTTATATCTCAACTGGGAAACAGCAATTTCTTTACTGTTCTCGACTTAAAAAGTGGTTTTCACCAGATTCCACTAAAAAATCTGATATAGAGAAAACTGCATTCTCTATTAACAATGGCAAATATGAGTTTACAAGGTTACCATTTGGCTTAAAAACGCCCCATCTATCTTCCAACGAGCGCTGGATGATATACTCCGAGAACACATTGGAAAATGTTGTTATGTCTATATTGACGACATCATCATTTTTAGTAAAACCCAAGAAGAACACTTTAATCACATAAAAATAATATTTAAAACCTTGGAAGAAGCCAACATGAAGGTCCAGTTGGACAAGTGTAATTTTTTAAAAAAGAAGCAGAATTTCTTGGCTACGTTATCACCCCGGATGGAGTAAAAACCAATCCTGCAAAAGTTGTGGCAATTGACAAATTCCCACAGCCCACAACTTTGAAAGATCTTCGTAGTTTCCTCGGTATGTCAGGATACTACCGAAAGTTTATCAAGGATTATGCGAAGTTAGCGAAACCCCTAACAACTCTTTTAAGAGGGGAAGAGGGTCGAATTTCAAAAAACAAATCCTCGCAAGTAAAAATAAATTTGAGCAAAGAAGCGATACAAGCCTTTAATAATATCAAGCGCTCACTTACTTCAAAGGATGTTGTACTCGCATACCCCGATTACAATAAAAAATTCGAGCTAGTAACAGATGCTTCCAATTTCGCTATTGGAGCTGTTCTATCCCAAGATTCGAAGCCCCTGGCATTTATCTCAAGGACATTAAATAAAGCCGAAGAGCACTATGCAGCCAACGAAAAGGAAATGCTAGCTATAATTTGGGCTTTAAATTCATTCAGAAACTATTTGTATGGATCTGCCAAGGTCCAAATCTTTACTGATCACCAGCCGCTAACATATGCGCTGAGCAATAAAAATAATAATTCAAAAATGAAGAGGTGGAAAGCCACTTTGGAGGAATACTCATATGAACTTTTTTACAAACCGGGCAAACAAAACGTAGTGGCGGACGCATTATCGCGGATTCCACCAAATGAGGTGCACATTAACACTTTGTCTATAGCAACAAATTCGGATGATAGCTCATTCCATAATCTAATATATAGTATCGAAGCCCCTATTAACGCTTTCAAAAATCAAATCTTCCTAAAGAGATGCGAAACCTCTACTTACCAATTTAAAATAGTATTCCCAACGTATCATCGCCATATAATAACGGAACCAGAATATTCTCAAGCAAATCTGATTTCAATCCTAAAAAGATACCTCAACCCTTCGGTAATAAATTGTATTAAAACAGAAGAATCCATAATGGGGAAAATACAAGAACTATACCCCTTGCACTTTAGTAAGTATCGCATTAGATTCACTCAAGCAGAAGTCGAAGATGTAACTAGTGAACAAGAACAGGAGGAACTCATAATTAGAACACATAACAGAGCTCATAGAAACAGCAAAGAGAATAGGACACAGATTTTGGAAAAATACTACTTTCCCGGAATGGCAAATAAAATCAAGAAAATTATTAAAATATGCGCCACTTGTAAAGAGAACAAATACGAACGACACCCACCCAAACCCCAACTACAAAATACGCCCATCCCAAAATTTCCAGGACAAATAGTCCACATAGACATATTCTTGGTCGGTAAAGAATTAATTTTAACTGCTGTAGACAAATTTTCGAAATATGCAGTAGCAAAACCCATTCGGTCTAGAGCAGCAGAAGATATCAGACAACCAATGAGGGATATTCTTTTCACTTTAGTACCGGAAACAATAGTGATGGACAACGAAAAATCCTTTAACTCAGAGACACTAAATTTTATGATTGAAAATGAGTTTGGTATTGAAATACATCGAACACCCCCATATACGAGTTGTTCAAATGGACAAGTAGAGCGGTTTCACTCAACCCTTCAAGAAATAATGCGTTGCCTTCAGGTCGAAAAAACGCATCGAACATTTTATGAACTTTTAGAAAAATCGGTAAAAGAATATAATAATTCTATACACTCTACCACTGGAAGGAAACCGATAGAATTTTTTTCGGAAGACGCGTTAGTAGCGATCCCAAACTGCTAGATATTGATAGGCAAGAAATAATTAAAAAACTAAAAGACAAGCAAACCGCCGACCTTTCTTTCCATAATAAAAACAGATTGATACCGAAACAATATTCGGAAGGCGATGAGATTTTCGTAAAGATAAATCGTAGATTAGGAAATAAATTATCAGCTAGATACAAGAAAGAAATCGTAGTACAAAATTATAACACTACAGTCAAAACAAAGTCAGGGAGAATAATTCATAAAAATAATATTAGGTTATCATAAGAGCTTAATTTTTCTTTTCCTACTCTAGAAAAATGAGCACAGCAATAAGACTTTTGGTCATAATAATGACGATTCTCACCACCGTAGCACAACAAATCGACATACAAGACTTGACAAATAATAACGGATATATTCCCATCAAGACGGAGGAAATAAAAGTAATCGATCACTATAGCAAAATTCTTCATATTGTTAATATAACTGCGTACGAGGACACAGTGACACTAATCCTACACAACATACAAGGACTAGCCGCCAATAGAATAGAAAGCAAGCACTTACTGGACACAGTCAATAAGAATTTTTTATTATTAGAAAAGAAGATTGAGAATCTTAACCCACACTTTAGACATAAAAGAGGCTTAATAAATGTATTAGGAAAAGGACTTAAAGTAGTAGCAGGTACTATGGACAGTGACGACGAAACCAAAATAAAAAACTCTTTAGAATACCTCTCAAACAACGGAAAAATCTTGACGGATAGAATCCATAATCTGACATTCGTAAATAATTTACTATCATCCCAAATACAAAACATTACTAATCACATAAATAACAAACAGATTGTAATAAGTGACTATTTGAACAAATTCAAGAACTTTATCCAAAATAAAATAATGACAATAGAAGACGAAATTGAATTTATGCAACAAATTTACCAAGTTAACAATGACATTTCCCTTTTACGTGACCACATTGACGACATTGGTCAAATAATATTTTCAAGCAAACTCGGAATAATTCCCACCGATATTTTAACAGAGACAGAACTCAACTTGATTAATGACTTTGACAGCTACTCTAACATCAAAGTTTCCGTCGCCGTACAAGAACAGAATATTATCATAATCCTTAAAATTCCTAACTATTCACGAGATATCCTATCCAAAATCCTGTTCGAGCCTATCCCTAATGCCAAAAATAAAACAATCATATTGAAAAATTATGAAATACTAGTGGATAATATGAACAATATTTTTAATGTAAATGTAAAGGAAAATCTGAAACAAAATTTGAAAAAAATTGTAGATGATTGTTTAAAGAATATACTAAACTTCGAAGAAGCATACTGCGATATGCAAATCTTTGAAGAAACCGTTGTAAACGAAATTTTACCTGGTATACTAATATTTAAGAATTTCTATTCTGAAATTGTACACAATTGTAATAAAACGAAAATAAAAATTAAAGGAAATTTTCTTATTAATTTTGAGAACTGTGAAATTAAAGTAATGAATAAAACCTTTTCTAATGTAAAAATGAAAGCATTCGATCAATTTATTTTGCCAAATATGATAACAAAAATTAAATACGAAAATACATCTTTTCCAAATCTAAAGTTGAAATCTTTGTACTTAAAACAATTAAATCAAGATGATCACATTAAACTCTTAGTGAATGAAAACTATAAAACGCATATAATTAGTCTAAGCACTGATGTCGCACTAGTATTTATTATAGTACTAGTGGTATTCATTTTGGTATTCATAATTAAGCACAAGCACAAGTTATATATATCACCAGTATCGCAAGGAAAAACTGAAGACGTTTCAAATTTAAAAAACGGTCCATTTTTACAAGTCGCAATATCTTAGAATGTTTTACAAAAACGCCGATTGGGGACAATCGATTTAAGAGGGGAAGAGTTAACACCAAAGATGTTAGTAACCCCACAGCCAACTTCCGGCACGTGTCTTAAGAATAGTTAACATTCAAATTCCCGGAATTAATTGCAATATTGGTTGTGCCAATTTTTATGCAACGGAAATCAATAATATTGCATTATTGCAGAAATATTAACTTTCCAAAGAATAGCTTGCGCAAAGCGCAAACGGAAACAATATTGCTGTTGCAGCAGTCTGCTCAGTACAATAAACTGGTGATGCAAATAATTAAGTGCATAGCCCTAGCTTTAATATAAATATAAGTACTTGTAAACTACATGGTGGGGCAGTTGTTGATTAAAACTCAATAAACGCGGAATCGCTGTCCGCCTAAAACTAAAATTGTATTTTTTTTCGCTCTCACGAAAGTGATAGCGTAACTGGGATATTTCAATTTTGCGACATTTACTGTTTTGGATTAGCGTGTTTCACCACTTAACATCAGGGGACACGAAAATAGCAGAATTGAGCATTTTCAGTGTTAAATGAGAAAAATAATGATAATTCCAATGTTAAGGAATGTACGATTACAGATTCCCTTTTTTACTATGCGCAAACGATACTGCATATAATTTATAGATCGGTATACATACATATCTCAATTTTAAAATATATATTTACATACTTATGTGCTTTCATAACAAATATACATATTTTATGATGAATTCCATAAAATCTTTGCAAATATATAATTCAATAAAATTTGTATTACTACATAAATATGCATTTTATGTAGGTTTGGTACGACATACATACATATGTATATTTGTATACTTAAATAAATATTTGCTTTGGTCAATAAACTTTTCGATATCATGTTAAAAGACCAAACGGTCGCACATTTGCTCATATAAGTTAACACAGTGGTTCACACCGTCAGCTAATTCCCACCGTTGGTCAATAGCTGGAAACTTTAAACCACTCAATTGCTGACACTGCATCAGCAATATCAGTTAGTGACTCCACACGCGCTTCCGTTCAACTACTGACGCCGCAACTGTTGGCAACGTGACCAGGTACAGGCTTAGGTTTAATTTAGACTTAAGAAATAATTTGTAATTAGTTTCTAGACAGCAATTAATAAAGAAAGACCGCGGACGCGAGTCCGCTAGTTTTTAAAAATTAAATCAATAACATAAAAACTTAATTGGCGCCTGAGCAGGGACCAGGTGAAGTTTGAAGTCTGGTTCGCGTTGTGATAAAAATCAAAAGTCGCCCGCGGAGAACGGCCGAAGAGAAACCACAGCAAATTTACAAAGAACACACGGACCAAACGAGCTGCTCTAGCAACCCAACAACAGCGTTAGGATCCAATAGGAAGAAAACGGACCCTCCATACGTGCGCAACGAGGGACCTTAGTAAAAAAAGCAAACGTGAGAACATCCCACGCGCCAGGAGGTTAGTAAAGTAAGCATTAAATATTAAGATAATTTAAAATCGTAAAAGAAAAAAAAGAAGTGGAAAAATTAGTAAAAATAGGAAAATTAATAATTTTTAAATATAAAGAAAAGAAAAGAAAGAAACAAACTTGCATTAAATATTAAAATAATTTAAGATCGTAAAAGAAAAAAGAAGTGGAAAAATTAATAAAAATAAGAAAATTATTAATTTTTAAATATAAAGAAAAAGAAAAGAAAGAAACCAATTTACAAATGAAAAATTTTTAAGGTAGTTTTAAGAATACTGAAAGATAAATCCATTTTTGCACCAATAATAACGGGCTTGTACAGCCAATAATAAATAATAATTCAAAGCTGCGATTCACCACCTTCGGGGGACCCTCCAGCTTATAAAATTAAAAATTTTCTGCGATTCGCCACCAAAGGGACCCTCCAGAGAATTATAAACTATAAACAAAATAAGAACGGCTTGTACAGCCAATAAATTACAAGAAAGAAAGAGCTGCGATTCACCACCTAACGAGGGACCCTCCGGTTCTTAATAACTACAGTCCAACTCTGCGATTCACCACCAAAGGGACCCTCCAGAGGATAAGGACATATAAATAAAAACAATAATATCCTCAAAATATCCAATAAAATTATGCCAATCAACCCCATACGACCTGCTGTGCTAAACGCACCCACCGTAGCAATACCCAAACATCCCATCCTGTTCCAAATTCTGGCGAAATGAATCTGGAACAATTAACCAATATTATAAGTGGTGTGGTCACAAACATTTTAAGACTTTGCAAACTTAACTGACGTGACTATAGACCCTACACTGACAAACAACATCAACGACTTAGACAAAATCCCTGACGTGGTACGATGTCTTCGTGAATTCTCTGGGAATCCAGGAGAATTCAGTTCCTGAAAGAAAAGCGTGGACAGAATTTTGGAAATATACGAACCTCAAAGAGGATCGCCAAAATACTACGATATCCTTAACGTAGTAAGAAACAAAATCGTGGGCAACGCAGACATTGCCCTCGAATCATATAACACACCTTTAGAATGGAAGGCTATTTCAAAATGCCATACTCTCCATTACGCCGATAAAAGGGACGTAGGTACCTTAGAGTACCAAATGACGTCTTAATAAACTTGGTTGCATGGAAGTCGGTGCTGAATCCATGCATTTACTCACACGAACTTATCGTGACAAAGCTCTCGACACCTTTATTCGAGGACTTAATGGTGATTTGCCAAGACTCCTTGGCATGAGGGAACCCGTAGACCTTCCTCAAGCTCTTCACTTATGTCTTAAGTTGGAGAACCAGAAATTTCGTTCGCATCAATAATAATTCCCACGTTAGAAAAGCTCAGGACTTTCGCCCACCTCTTCCGCCTAAAAAGGCCACCAACGAATTCTACCCACAATTGGCTTACATTCCTAAACCATATTTATCTAAACCGAACTACGTGCCTCAGCAACGGCAATAACCAAATTTTAACTATAGCAATTCTCCAAACTTTCGGCCAACATATCAACATCCCGCTAGGCCACAACCCCACGTCCTTTCGGACTTCCGCGTCCAGAGCCAATGGATGTAGACCATTCCCTACATACAAAAGCGGTTAACTATATGAATAGAAATGCACCCAATAACCAAGCTTGGAAACGACCGTCAAATTGCCCTCCACAAGTGCCTTTCAAACAACAAAGGAACTTCCGTATAGAAACCGGTAGAGAAGATCTATATGACCAACAAGCCACATATGACCACCATGACGAACAAATCTTGACATCGACAAAGGAAGAATACGAAGCAATGTTAAACAACGAACAAATCGAACAACTAGTTCAAGAGAATAGCCAACCCGACTACATAGATATTAATTTTTTAGGATGAAAAGTTCTTCGTTGCCTTGTATAGAATTTAGAACGAAGAACGGAAATTTTTTAAAAATACTTATAGATACAGGATCAAGCAAAAATTACATGCAACCACAACTTGTAGCAAAACCAATTCCTAATGAAGAAGCTTTTTTTGCAAATTCCATAGCAGGAAAGATTCAAATTACCCATCATACAATAATTAATCTAGCTTAAATAGATAACTCGAATTTGAAATTTTTTATCCTACCAGGACTGAAATCTTTTGATGGTATTATCGGAAACGATAGCCTCAAACGCCTCAATGCAACTATAAACATTCGCGATGACATAATTAAATTCGGTAACGGTAAAGAAATAAGAATAAAATAGAAGCTTTCTCCTACAGTAAACAGTATTGACGTAAGGACAGAACATATGACACCTTCTCAGAAATTCCTCATTCAAAAACTTGCAAACAAATATTCTCAGTTATTTTCCGATCCAAATGAAAAACTAACCTACACTACTACCGTAGTAGGCGACATCAGGACTTCTTCAGGTACAGCCGTTTACACCAGATATTATCCATACCCTATTGGCATGAGAGAATTCGTCACCAAGGAAATCCAAACCTTACTCAAAGATGGCATAATAAGACCATCACGTTCTCCATACAACTCACCAGTTTGGGTTGTTCCAAAAAAATTAGACGCCTCCGGCGAAAAGAAATTTAGACTCGTAATTGATTACAGAAAATTAAATAATGTTACCGTTTCCGACAAATACCCCATACCTGAAATAAATGAAATTATTGCGCAATTAGGAAATAATAATTATTTTTAGGTATTGGATTTAAAAAGTGGATTCCATCAAATTCCTTTAAAAGAATCTGATATTGAAAAAACAGCCTTTTCTGTCAATAATGTCAAATATGAGTTTACACGACTCCCATTCGGGCTGAAAAACGCTCCTTCTATATTTCAAAGAGCCTTAGATGATATTCTAAGAAACTATATAGGTAAAATCTGCTATGTCTACATTGATGACATAATAGTTTTCGGCAAAGATGAAGAAAGCCATCTCCAAAATAGTGAACAAATATTTCGCACTCTCAAAGAAGCAAATATGAAAGTTCAACTGGACAAGTACGAATTCTTCCGAAATGAAGTCGAGTTCCTAGGCTTTATTATTTCACCAAGTGGTGTAAAAACCAATCCTTCAAAAGTTGAAGCTATACAAAATTTCCCATGTCCGAAAACTTTGAAAGACTTAAAATCTTTCCTTGGCCTTTCCGGCTACTACCGCCGCTTCATAAGGGATTGTGCTAAATTAGCAAAGCCCCTTACTTCGCTCTTAAGAGGGGAGGATGGACGCATTTCAAAAAATGCATCCTGTAAAAAGCAGATGACTCTCAATAGCGCAGCACTAGAAGCCCTCAATAAAATAAAATCCTCACTCGTTTCAAAGGAAGTAGTTCTAACATATCCTGACTTTAATAAAGATTTTCACCTCACCACTGAAGCATCTAATTATGCTCTCGGAGCAGTCTTAGAACAATCAGGCAAACCCATAGCATTCACATCCCGTTCACTAAGTAAATCTGAAGAAAATTACGCCGGAAATGAAAAAGAAATGCTGGCAATAATATGGGCACTTAATAGTTTCAGAAGTTATTTGTATGGTTCACCGAAAGTAATCATTTTCACAGACCATCAACCCCTAACCTATGCATTAAGTAATAAAAATTATAACGGAAAAATGAAAAGATGGAAATGTATCCTCGAAGAGTACAATTACGAAATGAAATACAAACCAGCAAAGACAAACGTTGTAGCCGACGCACTATCGAGACCTCCACAGACTGACGTTAACGCCCTAACGACTACTGACCATAGCGACGAAAGTTCCGCACATCCGCTCATCCCAGCTACTGAAGCACCCAAACCTTTGAAATCCTTAACACCCTTAAACCCATAGAAAATAACAAAAGAAGAAGATCAATTGACATACTAGGAACGGCATGGAAATATATTGCCGGATCCCCTGATCATAATGATCTTAATATTATAAATGAGAATTTGAATAATCTTAAACAAAATAATAACAATCAATTAATAATTAACAATTTATACGAAAAACGCATAAGCAATATAACGAATATTGTTAATGAAATGTTAAATACTATAAAAAAAGATGAAGATACAATCACAGAAGTTATGATAAATTTGCAAAATAGAATAAGATTAATCAAAGAAGAATTAATCAATATAAAATATGCCATTCAATGGGCAAAAAGGAATATAATAAATTCAATAATTTTAAGCAATGACGAAATCAAAATTTCAATTAAGAAACTAAAAGAGGAACAAATGCCTTTTAAAAACGCTGAAGAAGCATTAAAATTTTCGAAAATAAATGTATTAAGTAACGATACAATAATTTTATACATAGAATAACTATAAGACCTGTAAAAAAGGAAAATAATACTGTAATTAAAACTGACTACAATGAAATTATTAAAGGAAAAAACACTCTGTTTTGAATTAAAAGTGAATGTGAAAACTTTAATGACTTATCAATTTGCAAAGAAGTAAATTTAGTTAATTTAAGTAATGAAGAATGTATAAATAGAATAGTAAACAGCCAAAATACCACATGTACCATAACGAACGCGAATCACGTACCAATAATAGAGGAAGTAAAACCAGGAGTAATACTGCTGAACCAATTCAACGGAAAAATAGAAGCTGATGGGACAATTCAAGCAATAAATGGAACACATGTTGTAATATTCTATAACTCAACAATTAAAATCAACAATCAGTTATTTACAAATATCGAAGAGAAACCAATTGAAGCTATTCCCGCAATTCTACAACCAGCCCCATTAGAAAAGGAACGCATCGAGTTATTATCCTTGGGAGCTCTAAAGGAATTGCATCTCACCAACATCAAAGGAACCAACTTTCTCAAGAAAGCTACACTATCCATTGGCAGCTTGACATCGGTAGCTTTAATTACTACCATTATCATTTTCACCCTATCACGAAGAAAAAAATTGAAATCAAGTATATAGAAAAAGAGACAACAAAAACAAATACGAGGCACGTTCCCCCTCTAGAAGATACCAAAGATATTCAAAATTATATTAAATTTAACGATTTACCTTTCTACTGATGAACGAGGACGATCATATTTAAGAGGGGAGGAGTTAACACAGTGGTTCACACCGTCAGCTAATTCCCACCGTTGGTCAATAGCTGGAAACTTTAAACCACCCAATTGCTGACACTGCATCAGCAATATCAGTTAGTCACTCCACACGCGCGTCCGTTCAACTGCTGACGCCGCAACTGTTGGCAACGTGACCAGGTACAGGCTTAGGTTTAATTTAGACTTAAGAAATAATTTGTAATCAGTTTTTAGACAGCAATTAATAAAGAAAGCAAACGATCGTTTATTTTCACCGCTTCCCTTGCCGCTCTAACAGCTTCGCGAAGAAACATGTATTAATATATAAGTTAACGCAACATACGCCGAAATTGGCTTACATAGCTTTTACAAATAACCAACCACTAAAAGCTTACGTAAGCATGCGACTTGGACAGCGGTCGCTATCCCACGGTTAAACGACACCACACGCGCATCCAGAGTAAATGATGATACAGCGCCGCCGCTACATGAGAACGTGCTGCTTTCCACCAACAACAACGACTTCAATGCACCTGTACGTGCAACTTGACTTGCTAGCATAAATTAGGCGTAAGAAGATTTTTGTAATTAATTCTAAGTTTGGTTTTCAACAATAAACACACGGCTCGCTGTCAAATAATAATTGTGTTTTAAATGTGAACAAATAAATAAATAACTGGCGCCCAACGTGCTAGTCGCGACTGAATAAGTTAATCGAGTAAAGGCCCTTAAGAAGTGCCTCGCGCTGCGGATCAAACTACTAAACAGGACGTGACAGCAGAATCAAAAAGGGATAACTTCGGTGGAAGAAAGCCCGCACCCGACGAAGAGTGCGCAACGTTGGACCCCAAGTAGCCCCAGCAAAAAGGAAAAATCCAATGCGCCGTTGGACTTTAATGTAAGAACGTAAATTAAGAATTTAAGTGAATAGAAATAAGAGTTTCATTCAATAAAAATTAATGAAACAGTAAATTTTTTAGTGAAATTTAGTTGAGAGAAACTTATAATAAATTAAGCATCTTATTACACAGAAGTGCATTGTTAGCGTAGATCTAGGAAAAAAAAACAAAACAGAATTTTTTCAATTTAAACTATAACAAAAAACTTGTACTGCTTATAATAAAATAAAATAAAGAACCTGGATCAGTTCCAGTTCTCATAACACTAAAAGCAACTCTGCGATTCGCGAAAGGGACCCTCCAGAGATTGATAAATCCAATAAAAACAAAACGTAGTTACAAATTGGTAACATAGGAATAAAACATAATTTCAATTTTAATTTTTATGTACATTTTTTGATCATTCTCAAGACTTCATCAAATTTTTCGAGTTAAAAAACTTCAAAATGAGCAATCCCGAATCCATTATCAGACCCCCCATTCTTAATACCAATGTACCACCACCATCCACTAACCCCCAGGCAACCCCAGAATTAGCCAATATAATTCGCAATATAGTATACCAGGTGATTTCGGCAGAAGCACCATCATTGATTCAGAATATTATCCACCCAACAAGCACAATAGTAACAGATCCTAACCGTACTTTTGAGAGGGGAAAAGGGACGTATGTCCAAAAATCTTTCATCCAAAATTAAAATTACTCTCGATAATAAAGCAATAGAAGCATTTAATAAATTAAAAAAAATCTCACAAAAAAGTAATACACTCAATTTTTCAGGGTCTTGCTTGCTTTGTGCAATGCAGAAGTTAAAATTTTGGACTATACGAACAGCCACTTAGTAACGATAGAAATAGGAACCGCAAAGGTCCAAACCGGAACATTCAGATTGATACACACCATTAACCTCGACCTATATGACTCCGTGCTCAACGAAATACATTCCTCAATAGAACATTACGTAACAAGGAAAGGCCGTAGCTATTCATTCTTATCCCAAGAAGAAAAATCCATCCGATCCCTATTATCCCAGCTCAAACCCAAAAGAACCAAGCGAGCAATAGATTATCTTGGCACAGCCTGGAAATGGTTGGCCCGATCCCCAGACCATGAAGATTTGAGAATATTAAACAATAAAATAAATAACCTGTTAGTTAATAATAACCAACAAGTAATAATTAATAAGTCTATTCTAGAAAGAATAAACGATCTGACGTATATTTCTAATGTAATATTAAATGAAATTAAGTCAAATGACATTGTCAAATTAGAAGTAGAAAAAGGTATTGAGAGAAAATTAAATTTAATTAAAGAAGAGCTAACAAATATAGATTATTCTATCCAGTGGGCGAAAGCTAGAGTTGTAAACTCGTTTATGTTATCAAATGAAGAATTAGTTGTAATCAAGGAAACATTAGAACAAAATACGCCTTACATAAATGTAATCGAAGCTATTGAATTTAGCGATGTCAAAATTGCATCAAATTTATCATCTATCATTTATATTATAAAATTTCCCTTGACAAGTCAAGAGCTTTGTAAATCAATAATAACAAAACCTGTAAATCTAGGAAATAAGGCTATTAAACTTGAATACGAAAATTTAATTGTTTGTAATAAAGACATATTTGGTGTCAAAAATAGCTGTAATAATGTTAACGATTTAATAATTTGTAAGCAAGATAATTTAGAAAAAGTCACGAAAAGCAGCTGCGTACCAAATCTACTAAAGGGCTACGCATCCAACTGTACTTTAGTCAATAACCACCACATACCAACAATAGAAGAGGTAACACCTGGTTTATTGCTTATCAACGGCTATAATGGGTCTCTGAAGATAGACAACGAGGTTATCAGTCTACAAGGAACCTTCCTGATAAAATACGATAACGCAAGTTTAACTATTGAAAACAAGAATTATACAAATAGAAATCAAGTTCTTGCACAACCCCTACCAACTATCATCAAATCAGCAGACGTTACAGCACATCTCGAAGAAGTTCTCTCTCTGCAATATTTGAAGGACCTTAACGTAGCAACAAATCAATGCCATCAACACTAAATACAAAATCAGCCTATTCACTGGATCCACAGCAATAATACTATTACTTTTTGCCCTGTTTGAATTGATAGCAAGGAAGATCCTCCTCAAACGAAAAACAAAATTTCGTATTCAGGTCAATAATAATCTTACACCAACGAAAGGATCAACCCCTACACTTGACGATATTTCAAGGACATCCAACGAGGACGCTGCATGTTCTAAAGTGGGAGGAGTTAACGCAACATACGCCGAAATTGGCTTACATAGCTTTTACAAATAACCAACCACTAAAAGCTTACGTAAGCATGCGACCTGGACAGCGGTCGCTATCCCACGGTTAAACGACACCACACGCGCATCCAGAGTAAATGATGATACAGCGCCGCCGCTACTTGAGAACGTCAGTGCTGCTTTCCACCAACAACAACGACTTCAATGCACCTGTACGTGCAACATGACTTGCTAGCATAAATTAGGCGTAAGAAGATTTTTGTAATTAATTCTAAGTTTGGTTTTCAACAATAAACACACGGCTCGCTGCCAAATAATAATTGTGTTTTAAATGTGAACAAATAAATAAATAACTTATACGTATGAGTCTGCATACATATCGACGAAGATTTTTGCGAGCCATGGAAAAATATTTTAGAATTGACAAATATTATAAATCGACAACAGTATGTTGCCACTTTTGTCACTTTTTTCTGTGTTTTGCGAGTTTGCGGGGTTGACATTTTTCCTTTCTAGCAAAATATCAGAAATTGTTCAATTTATGATTTTTAGCTTTTGCCATCGACGCGAAAATACGCTTGTAGGTAAAGGCATGCTCGGGGAGATGACACCATTTGCTTTTATGAATGAAGCGAGTTTGCCGGTTGAAAGTGCGCTTGCGTTCATGAATGAAAATCTTGTTGTTGTGTGTTTTTCTACAAATTTGGGCATCGACTATTTGGCTGCCATGCCTATTGGCTTGTGACGCTGCTGATGCTACTTGAGCCTTTGTTGTTTTTGTAGAACAATATTTGAAATTTTTGCGGATGACATACCTACATGTGAACGCATAAGTTAACGCCAAATACGGATTAGTTAAGGCTAGTTTAAGCTTATATTTAAGTTTGATAATTGCAATTATTTCAGTCCGTTTTTAGACTCGAATAAAGACGGCCAGAGCTCGTGCTCTGACCAAAATAAAAATACATTTTTTTTTTATTATTTCCCGCGTAGGGGAAATTAACTGGCGCCCGAGCAGGGACCGCTCGCGAAAAAAGTTTACGCGGTTAAAGAGTCCTCTAAAAAAAGGACAATTAAAATATAAAGTGCAAGTGCAATCTGGTGAAAAGTTGAAGTTACAAATTTCAGCATTTGCAATAGCTGAAAAATAAATGAAATTTTTTTTTACAAAGTTGAACTAACTCAATCTAAATAAATAATATTTAGACAGAATTAAGCAGTTATTCAATCGCAATTATCGAAGCGCAGTGCAACAAAAATTTAAACAAATTATTGAAGAAAACAGTACGAACACAATAAAGTGTATTTTTGCATATACAAACAGAAAGTTATAAGCGAAAATTTAAAAGTGCATAAAAGTAATTCACAAACTAACGGCAGTTGGAAAATTATAAAAGTGAAACAAAAATCGCTGAACGCTAAGAAATTTATAAGAAAGACAGTGAATGAAAATATTTAAGCTTGTAATTTAAAAATTCACAAAGGGAAAACCAAAAGTTTGAATACAGTTTGATGTGCTTCCTCGTACATGTGCAAATATTGCCGCAATGAGTTCGTGTATCTAACTAAGGCAGAAACAAAAAGAAACCGGTAACTGTAAATCATCAAAAGTGCTTGTGTGCATTGTGTGCAGAAATAAAGCCGATCTGCCGAAACCCAATCGCAATATTGGCGAAAAATAGCAAGCAGAATATCCACAAGAAGACTCCTCAACCCACGCTTGGAAGAGGACGACGAGGAGCGTGCGACTAGGAAGATCCCAAGTAGCCAGCAGGAGGAAAGGGAGCAATCTCCAGCGTCACCTCGTCATGCTTCACAGGATTTTTACGTAGCTATACATTTTTATTTATACCACATATACAATATTATAAATAAGGAGATATTTTTTGTATTAGAAAGAAAGAGATACTAGTATTAAGAAGATTAAATAAAAACTAAATTATAAACAACGGCTTGTACAGCCAATAACAGAAATCTAACAATATTTTATAATACAGCTTAATTCTGCGATTCCTACGGGACCCTCCAGAAGAGAAAAGCGCCCTTTCCTGGAAAGGGTAAAAATAAAAACAAATAAAAAATAAAAAATAGGTATCACATATAAAAAGAAATTGTCGAACCCGAATAATTTGATACGCCCGCCTGTTCTGCAGGGCATGACAGCAGGTACTCAAGAGGGCCCCTCGACCTCAGAGGCCGCCCATAGAGTAGGATTAGGAGCCAATCAGTGTGGTCCAAAATATTTTTCAAACGCACGGCAAGCTTCTTGTGCAAAACGCACTAAATCCGAATTCTAATTTTGCCGATTTCTCCGATCAAGGAATCGACCCAGTATATAGAAATAACTTGACTGACCTTGATAAAATTCCGGACGTAGTCCGTTGCCTTCGAGAGTTCTCGGGTCAACCAGGAGAGTTTAACTCGTGGAAGAAATCCGTGGGCAGGATTCTCCAAATTTACGAACCCATTAGGGGAACACCTAAATATTATGGAATATTAAGCGTTATTCGCAACAAAATAGTAGGGAACGCGGATATTGCCCTTGAATCGTATAATACTCCTCTAGAATGGAGAGCCATTTCAAAGTGTTTAACTCTACATTACGCCGATAAGAGGGACCTAGGAACGTTAGAGTACCAAATAATCTCTAAGGTACAGGGTAACAGTAAGGTACAGGACTTTTACCAAAGAGTATACTCACACTTGTCACTAATACTTAATAAGATAGGATGCATGGACGTAAGTGACGAATCACTACACCTACTGACGCAGACCTACCCTAGATACGTTTATTAGAGGTCTTAGAGGCGACCTACCCCGCCTTCTCAGTATGAGGGAACCCGCAGACTTACCACAGGTACTTCACTTGTGCCTCAAGCTGGAAAATCAGAATTTCCGTTCACATTATGCACATTATACGCAGAACGCTCCAAGAACCTTTAATGCCTATCCACCAGCAGTGCCTCCAAGAAGGAACACCCAACCTTCAGCATTCTACCCAGAGCTGGCCTACATGCCACAAGCTCATTGTTATGCCCCCCAGCCGAGAGCATATAATCCCCTAGACAAGCCATTTAACTCAGCCCAACAGACGTATAGACACAACCAAAATATTAGTAACACTTCTCAGCAACAAGCTGCTTCACCACGCCCGTTCGGACCGAAGCCTCAACCTAGGCCAGAACCAATGGACGTTGACCAATCACTTCACTCCAGAAGAGTTAATTACATGAACAGGCCACGACAGAATGACTATACTGGCAAAAGGCCACCCCAAACACTTGGACCGCAGAATAAAACGGCCCATCTGACTCATTTCATTAACCCAACACCGATACTTGACGACGAACAAATCGATGCTAACTGCGACTCAGAAATTGAACTACCAGGAGAAATGCCTGACGTGCATTTTTTAGCTTAACGAGCTCTTCGCTTCCCTACTTACAGACTAAAGCGAAGAGCGGTGAAATTCTTAAATTTCTAATTGACACGGGGTCAAGCAGGAATTACGTACACCCTCGACTAGCATTAAAACGAATAAAGAACGATACCCCATTTTTTGCCAATCGCAGGAAACGTACAAATCGAAGAACATACTTACATAAATTTTTTTAACATGGATACAAATTTCAAATTTTATTTGCTACCCTCATTAAAGACATTCGACGGAATTATAGGGAATGACTCACTTCGACAAATGGGAGCAATCATTTATACGAAAGAGAGTTTCATAAAATTCGAAAACGGGAAAAAAGTTGCATTAAGACAAATTTCTTGCCCCACAGTTAACACGATTAACATAGAGGATAAGCAAATAAGCCTTACCCAAAGGGAAGGTACGAGTAAATTAGTAAAAAAAATTTCCAGGATTATTTTCGGAACCAGAAGAAAAGCTAACATACACTACCAGAGTTGTTGGTGAAATCCGAACAAAAACCGACGCACCGGTCTATACAAGATTTTACCCCTACCCCGTCGCCCTGAAAACAGAGGTCGACTCCCAAATAAAGAAATTGTTAGATGACGGTATCATAAGACCGTCTAGATCCCCATACAATTCCCCGGTTTGGATCGTGCCGAAAAAAGCAGATTCGGCAGGGAAGAAACAATACAAGGTAGTCATAGATTACCGTAAACTCAACGCGCTGACAATAGCGGACAGATATCCGATACCGGAAATTAACGAAGTGCTAGCACAATTAGGAGAAAAGAAGTACTTCTCCGTGCTCGACCTTATGTGATATTGAGAAAACGGCATTCTCAATTAAAAACGGTAAATACGAATTTACCCGACTGCCTTTTGGGCTAAAAAACGCGCCGTCCATTTTTCAAAGGACACTAGATGACATATTGAGCGAACATATCAGCAAAATATGCTATGTATATATAGACGACATCATCATCTTCAGCGAAACAGAGGGCGAACACCTCGACCATATTAATAAAATTTTTAAAACTCTAAACGCTGCAAATATGAAAGTGCAGCTCGATAAATGCAAATTTTTTCAAAAATCCGTAGAATTTTTGGGGTTCATAATCTCCCCAGACGGCATAAAAACAAACCCAGAAAAGGTTGAAGCAATACAGAAAATGCCACACCCTAAAACAATTAAAGAGCTCCGCTCATTTTTAGGCCTAGCAGGCCATTATCGTCGATTCGTGCGAGACTTCGCCAAAATCGCCAAACCGCTAACAACACTCTTAAGAGTGGAGGAAGGCAGGATGAGCAAAAATAAATCTGCATCCAAATTAAGTTGGACATTGATGCCATCAACGCATTTAATAAAATAAAAGAAAGCTTGGTCTCCAAAAACCTAATGCTAGCATATCCCAATTTCGAGAACCTTAAATAAAGCTGAAGAAAATTATGCAGCTAATGAGAAAGAAATGCTCGCGATCATTGGGCATTGAACTCGCTCAGAAATTACCTATACGGTACAGCCAAAGTGCATATATATACTGATCATCAACCCTTAACATACGCCTTGAGCAACAAAAATAATAACTCTAAAATGAAGCGCTGGAAAGCAATATTGGAAGAATACAACTATGAGTTACACTACACACCAGGTAAATCTAATGTCGTCACAGACGCCTTGTCGAAACCCTCGCAAGTAAATTCTCTAACAGTAACTCAACATAGCGACGAAAGCTCAAGCCACAATTAATTTTATAGCGTGGAAACCCCAATTAATGCGTTTAAGAACCAAATTTTTTTAACAACTGATCAGATCCGTAGTTACCAATTTAAAATTGTATTCCCTACCTACCATAGGCATTTAATTACGGAATCAAGTTACACCCAAAACAACCTAATTAGCCTCCTTAAGAGATACCTTAATCCCTCCGTCGTAAACTGTATTAAAACAGACGAACGGACACAAGGGTTAATACAGGAATTATACCCACTCCATTTTAGTAAATACAAAGTAAGATTCTCACAGACTCAGGTGGACGACATAACCAATGAAGAAGAACAGCAAAACATAATAATTCGAACACACATGCGAGCACATAGGAATAGCATCGAAAATAAAGGTCAAATAATAGAAAGATATTACTTCCCATCAATGGGAAGGAAAATAAAAGAAGTCATTAGCAAATGCATTACCTGTAAAGAAAATAAATACGATAGACACCCCACAAAACCCTTACTCCAGCCCACACCGATACCACAATTCCCAGGGCAAATCGTACATTTGGATATCTTTATAACTAACAAGGAACTAGTCCTGACTGCACTAGACAAATTTTCGAAATACGCAATTGCGAAACCCATTAAATCCAGAGCAACGGGGGACATAAAACAACCGTTGAGAGACATTCTATACTCCTTCGTACCCGAAAAAGTTATTATAGACAATGAAAAATCTTTTAATTCCGACTCAATTAATTTCATGATCGAAAATGAATTCGGCACTGAAATCTGCCGAACACCCCCATATACAAGCTGCTCAAATGGACAAGTCGAGCGCTTCCATTCAACTTTGCAAGAGATAATGCGTTGCCTCCAAAAGGAAAAAAATACAAACTCATTCCGTGAAATCCGTTAAAGAATATAATTTTACCATCCATTCAACAATAAATAGGAAACCAATAGAAGCCTTTTTTGGTAGAAGGATCAATAGCGATCCAAACTTAATCAATAAAGAAAGACAGGAAATTGCAGGACGACTGTTAAAAAAACAGAACGAAGACTTAAGCTACCACAATAGGAAAAGATCACATCCCAAGGAATACCGCGTAGGAGACGTTGTATACATTAAGGTCGACAGACGAATCGGGAATAAGCTATCCCCTAGATACAGAAAAGAAATTGTAGCCGAAAATTATAATACTACTATAAAGACAAAAACTGGTAGAATAGCCCACAAAAATAAAATCCGACAATAAACACCGACATTTCTTTTCTCTTTAGAACCCTTCTATGGGTGATATCATGCACCGCCGACATAAAATTCATGGACTATTCCTCATCCTACGTAGTTACTGTCAGTGACGGCGAAGCCAAGATACAGGACGGGACATTCAAGATTGTACACGTAATAAATCTCAATAGATACGACGGCTTTATACAAAACATGCGCACTTACGTTGACAAAAATATACCCAAAAACAATATGTTTTACACCATAATCGACCACGAACTAGGACAAGCAGCCGAAGTACTTAAAGAAATTAAGCCCCAGAACAATAGGAAGAAAAGAGCTATCAATGCAATCTAAACCTGCACGAACTTACCGAAAATAGCAATAAGCAAGTTATAATAAATGAAGCGCTAGGGAAAAAGATTAACCATCTAATAAATACTACAAACGAAATTGTAAACTCCATAAGAAAAGATGACCATTTTGAAACGGATATAGCCCTAAGCATAGGAAATAGAATAAGATTAGTTAAGGAGGAGTTAGTAAACGTTAAATACGCTCTACAATGGGCAAAAGAAAATGTAATAAATTCAATACTACTAAATAAAATCGAAATAAGTACGGCAATAGAAAAACTCGAAGAAGAAAACATGCCTTTCGAAAACACGGAAGAAGCATTAGAATTTGCAACAGTTAATGTAATGTATAACGAGACAATGTTATTATACATCATCAAAATACCAATAACAGGCAGGGAAACTTACAAAAACATTATAATTAAACCGGTAAAGAAAGCTAATGGAATTGTAAACTTAAATTTTGATCGAATTATAACTAATGGAACAGAAATATTTGGAATTAAAGAAAAATGCAAATTTTCCAATAAAATCAGTATATGCAGAAGAAATCAAATAATTAATATAAGTAACAGCACATGTATACTTAATTTGATTAAAAGCCTAGATTCTTCATGCAAAATTAGTAATAACCAACACGCACCCACTGTAGAAGAAATATCACCGGGTATAATTTTATTAAATAATTTTAACGGAACAATAAATACTATTACCGAAAACTATACTGTTGCCGGAACGTACTTAATAAAATTTCATAATATATCTCTTAAGATAAATAATCAAAAATTTTATAGTTTGGAAGCCTCTCAACTGATCGCTATACCCTCTATATTACAGCCAACCTCGTCCGAAAGCGAACGCATTGATATTTTGTCAATGGAAGCTCTACACGAGCTACATATTAATAACACCAAAAGCATCGCTCTTAAAAACAGATGCTTTTATAAGCAAAACTTCGATGCTGTCACTAAGCAGCATCATAATAATCCTTCTCATATTTTCAAAATTCATCCCTAGAATCCAAAGGAAAGCGGAAATACCCAAGGTTGAAATTCCAACCGTAAATATTAGGCATATAACAAACTCTGCTGAGGCCATCGGCCTACCACCTAAAAATTTTAGAATCAATGACCTACCATATTTTTGAACGATCGAAGACGATCGCATTTAAGAGGGGAGGAGTTAACGCCAAATACGTTAACAGTGCCAAAGGCACCTCACTTCCGCCCCCAAACTTTCGCTGACGCAGCAAACGCGCCGACGTTTGCTTGCAACACCCAGACTTCACTTCCGCTCCCAAGCTTTTGCTAACGCAGCACACGCGCCAACGTTCTGGCAGCGATCAGAAGGGAGTTCTAGGAATCCGATCACCAAGCAAGACAGGTGACCGGATTAGTTAAGGCTAGTTTAAGCTTACATTTAAGTTTGATAATTGTAATTATTTTAGTCCGTTTTTAGACTCGAATAAAGACGGCCGGAGCTCGTGCTCTGGCCAAAATAAAAATACATTTTTTTTTATTATTTCCCGCGTAGGGGAAATTAACTTACACTTAACACTTTTTATTTAGTTTACACCCTGCCAACATTTGGAAGTGTCTTTTATCGCCAACGCCAAATACGTCACGCTTTAGTCACTTCCAGACGTTAAATTAAAGATTGTTGTCCCGTTATGCAAAAGATAAACACTGAACGCGATCACCGACGTTGAAGTCGCAGCGACTGCAAAATGAAATTAGATGAAAACAACAGAATAGAAAAAGAAGTTGTTGACATTTGGTTCATTGGTTTTGTGTCTTCTGCAGTTTGTGGTCAGTGCTAAAGTGCGATATTGTTTTTGGAACTAGTAAAATTATTTGTTTCGTGGTGTTTTAATTTGAAATATTATTGAAAATATAATTAAAATGAGTGAATTTTTGAGTGATGGCTATACCCAAGTACAATACTTCCCACTGACGAATATATCGAATGGTATATATTTTAATAGATCTTAATTCTTTGCAATTTATTATAAATGTTTAATTATCTAGTAAGCACAACAGCTGCGTCTTCAGATCAAGGAACCATACAAACGATCTTGCAAGAGTTACGTTCTTTGCAAACAAAATTTGAAAAATTCGAAGAAACTATTACAAAAATAATAAAAACTTTGACGGAAGAAGTCGTTGCGTTAAAAACCGAAGTCAAGCAGCAAAGAAATATGCGTGAGGAGGATTATACGTCTCAATACCTTCCTTGCCTTTCATGGATGTCAAGGACTTTATTGATTTTGACACGAAGCTGCTGTTGAACGACAAAATAACATCTCAGCTGGTAGGTCGATTTTCTTATACTAAATGCCCATAATTATGAATAAATTTGTATATTTGGAACATATTTAATTTTAGAAAAATATTATATATAGAGTTGGAGGAAAGGATTTTCCTTCATTCCTAAGAATGGCATTGAAATCCATTAAATTGGATGCTATGGCCGTTAATTTAACTTGGCGTGGAACAAATGACAAACCCAGTATCCAACGCTTTACAACATTTGCACTAATAAAAAGTAATATTTCACATAAAACTATAACTACAAAGAAATCAATTAATTCTATTTTCCTATAGATGCCTGTCATTCCAAATATTCGAACTCGACCGATATGGATATAAATAAAGTGTGTCAACAGCACATACTTCACGCCCGAGACAGAGTACAAAAAAAAAAAAAAAAAAAAAACAAACTGAAAAATTACAAAAATTTTATTTCTAATATTCACATGAATTAATTATTTATTTTTTTTGTAATACATTTTTGAATTGAAATAAATATAAAAAATTTAAAAATTTTAATTTCCGCAAGTCACTAATACGTAACTTCCACAAGGCACTAATACGTAACTTCTGAAAGTAACGTTCGCGGGGAACAACTTCTCAATAAGGAAGTGACTTCTACGATGAAAAAATGTATCGCAGACGTTGAATTGTAACTTCTTGAAGTCACTTATAAGTGACTTTTGCGATAGAAAATGTTGGCAGGGACATACTTACGTCATTAATACATAAATTGAAATAAACTAAGTTCTTTTGTTGTTTTCCACTTAATTGTGGGCAACGTATTTTTCATGAGAGGCATCGAACTCTTTAACTTTGATATTAAAAATTATATCGATATTCATTTGTTTATAAAATAGTTGAAATTACATTGACAATATTTGTAACCAAAATTCCAAAGAATTTTAAGTGCATTTCCGTTTTGCTTCAAGTATGTTTTTACGATCGAAATTCTTAAGAGGCGTTGCACTTATTAATTTTGTGATAAGAATTCTATAGAATTTTAACTGCATTTTGCTTTCTGTTTTTACTATTAATTTCGTATTTAAATTAAGAACTTTTGTAAACTAACTCAGTCATGTTCTTTGATTCAATAAAGCAAGAGCTACATACTCTTGGAAGAAATATTTTAATTAATGTATTAATTGGCGACGAGGATGGGATACGCGGAAAAGTACCTTTGAAGAATCAAGGACTTTTTTTTTATTTCAATAATTAACGCGTACCAAATAAACTTTTTTTTACAAAAATAAAAAAATGAAAACTCCTTAAAGAATTAAGGCAGTGAAGCATACTATCCTTAAAGAATTAAGGTAGTGAAAAACAAAAATCTTAGTGAACAAACCAACAAATAACAAAAAAAAAAGCCTGCATAAAGTGAGTTATTTGCACGAAATTCCTACAAGAAGACGACAACAGTTACGAAAAATCCTGCAATAAGTGAGTAATTTGCACGAAATTCCTACAAGAAGAAGACAACATTTACGAAAAATCCTGCATAAAGTGAGTTATTTGCATATATTATAAGTATAAGTTTTACAAAGTTATTGTTACAAAAAAAAAAAAAAAATCATTTTTAAAAACAAAAAAAAAGAGAGAGAATCATTAAGATTATTAAGCGAAATTGCAAAGTGAAATTTTAAGCGTTACATATATAAATTCATTTTATTTTTAATCATGACCCAAGCACCTTCTGTTACCCTTGACCCTATTAAATACCTCAAAACATTACCTGAATTTAACGGAACACGACATGACCTTTACAACTTTACTACTCTTATGGATAGAATACACCCCTTACTAACGCAATATGACCAAATATCTTAACTTCTCTTCTCTGATATAATAAAAAGTAGGTTACAAGGTAGAGCTAGGGAAATAATAGAAATAAATTTTCATGTTCAGTCGTGGGCGGATATTAAGAATGTCCTTATAAATAATTTTGGAGAAAAATTGAGCGTAGAAGAACTTTATGATAATATGAGAGCAGTAGTATTCAGAACAAACACGACAGAATTCTATAATGAAATAAAGGATAAGCTACGGAGATCAAATAATAAAACCAATTTAATAATGGGAGAAAATACTGTCACATCCGAAATAGCCGGAAATAACATGAAATCAGCGCTTAACATTTTTAAAGGAAAAATTCCCGAGCCAATGAAGACTATATTGACTTGTAGAAATCCAAACACGCTGGAGGAAGCAATGGAAATTCTTTTCCAAGCAGGTTACGCATATAATGGCAACAAGACCAAACAAATCGAAATTGAGCCACGAAATAGAAATTTTAATAAACAAAACTACAAAAATTATAACAGAAATAATTCTAATTCACAGAGACCAAATTCAAATTTTCAATATAGATATAATTTTAATTCTAATAATCATAACAGACAAAATATCCAATATAAACCTAATTATAATTCGCAAGAAAATTATCCTAGACAAAATTTTCAATGTAGGCCTAACAATAATTCAAACCAACAAAGAAATCTTTATAGCTCTTATAATACACCCAATATAAGTCACCAGCAAAATAATCAACCAGAACCTATGGACGTAAATATTTTCCAATTTCCAGCCTCACGGGAAAATTACCACATATATCAATAAAATCTAAATTAGGCTACTTAAAGTTTTTAATTGATACAGGAGCTTCACATTCAATTATTAATCCAGACATATGCCACCCAAAATGGAATATACCAACGAATGAAATAACTATTAAAACTCTACAACATATAATCAAAATAAATAAAAAGGTTGGTATCCCTCTTTTTGAAGAACTAGGTAGTAAGGACGTATCAATTGAATTTTTTATTTGTAACTTCCATGATTTTTACGATGTATTGATAGGAAATAATATTTTAAAGCCATTAGGAGCAATAATAAATTTAAACGACGACGTAATCATTATAGGTGAAAATAAAATACCTTTAATATATGGAGATCAACAAGTGGAACATCATTTTGGAAAACCAGGAATATATCAAGTTGAATTACCAGTAGAGTGCAAAGAAGGATTAGTGTACAAAAACCAAGAATTTTCAAACGATAAAAGTCTAGAAATATTAGAAGCAGATAACTTTAAAATTAACGCTACAATAAATTTTAGTGGAGACACCCCAAAAATAACAAAATTTTCACCTTTTAAAATTGAAAACGCTATTACAAAAAATTTTTGCATATAAGTTAACACGAAACATATTCATATTTATAGCTGACGCTAATATTTTAATAACAAATATAGCTGAGTTAAAGTTATAGCTGACAGTAATATTTTCGTCAACAACAGGAAGCGAACATCCGCCATGAGCCGCAAAGGTGCAATTCCACAGAATTGCAAGTTACGGGACAGGTAGATTAAGGTTACTTTTAGCTTAAGAAAGAATATGTAAGTTAGTTGCAATTTAAAGTTTAATAAAGAAGGTCATACGGACCCAATTAAAATAAAACCACTTTTTTTTCGGAGCTCTAGCAAAAAGCCCGATAACTGGCGCATGAGCAATGTGTTAAACAAGCAACTCAATGTAATACTGAAAAGTGCCACAAAAAAAAACAGCACAAACAACTCAACAAAAGTACAATAAGCAGTGCGGAAAGCAAGCAGCGGAACTGACTTTCTGGCATCGAGGGAGTGAAAGAGTGCGCCTAAGTACCGAGAGGAAAAAGGACAACTGCCCGGTCACCGGCCATGGAAGGGAAGCTGATATCTATATAAGGAATAAGTTAAGCTATTTAAATTTAATAATTAAGAATATCAAAAAAAAAAAAAAAAAGAAAACATTTTTTGAAAATTAATAATTTAGAAATATATAAACAAATTTTTTGGAAGGAAAAAAAGAAACTTATAAGAGAAAATTAATAATTTAAAAATATTAAAAAAATTTTTTTGGAAAACAAAGTAAATAATTTAAAGAAAGTTTTAAGAGTTCCAATAAGAAAATTATTTTTTTTACAAATAATAAACGGGCTCGTACAGCCAATAATAAATAATAATACAAAGCTGCGATTCACCACCTACGGGGGGACCCTCCAGCTTATAACATACAAAATTTTCTGCGATTCACCACCAAAGGGACCCTCCAGAGAATTATAAACCACAAAGAAAAATAAAAAGGAGCTTGTACAGCCAATAACATATAAAGTTAAAAAGGGCCGCGATTCACCACCCAACGGGGGACCCTTCGGTTCTTATAAAAGTAAAATAACTCTGCGACTTTCCTGTAAAAGGGACCCTCCAGAGATTAATAAAGAAAAAATATTTATATATTTTAAAGAAAATGTCTAACCCAAATAATTTAATCAGATCACCAGTGCTAGGGAATACAACTCCCGTTGCACCAACAGGACCTTCCGGTTCTGGCACCCAAATTTCGCCAGAATTGGCACATTTAGTTAGCTTAAGAACAAATGCTATCAATTACGCCAATAGACCAAATCCCAAATTCACTGTCAAACGACCATCAAATCTTTCAAACAAAAATGATCTGCAACCAAAAGTTCAAAGGAATTTTCATGTAAACTCAAACTTTGAACCTTACAGCGAACAAAATTATCAATACAACAATGACTACCAAAACACATACAACTATGACTTTTCCGATACAACACAAACCGACGAAAACGAACAATCACTAGACCTGACAGATGTACATTTTTTAGGTTAAGCAGCTCTTCGTTACCTTATTTCAACTGCAAAACGAAGAGTGGAGAAATTTTAAAAATCCAAGTCGATACAGGTTCCAATAAAAACTATATTCAATCAAATTTAGTACCAAATCCCAAAGAAAACAATAACCCTTTTTACGCAAATTCAATCGGTGGAAAAATACATATTACCCATCACACTTTTCTAAATCTTTTTAATATTGAAGAATGCAAATTAAAATTTTTTTTGTTACCCACTCTTACAACTTTTCACGCAATTCTTGGAAATGATAGTTTAAAGGAACTATCAGCAATAATACATACTAAAGAAAACTTCATGATCGTAGCAAACAAACGTAAAATTCAACTCCATCAGTATAGAGCCCAAGATGTTCATTCCATTCAAATCCGTGACGAACATATGAATACTTCAGAAAAAAATGAAATTAAACAACTTGTACAAAAACACCGAAACTTATTTTCAGAACCTAATGAAAAACTAACGTACACAACAAAAGTAGTAGCGGAAATTAGAATAAATTCACTTACACCTATCTACTCAAAATCATACCCCTATCCTGCCAGTTTAAAACAAGAAGTAGAAAAACAAATAAATAAACTATTAGAGGACGGTATTATTAGAAAATCAAGATCGCCATACAATTCACCAATATGGGTTGTACCAAAAAAAGACGATGCATCAGGTGAAAAAAATTCAGATTAGATATTGATTACAGAAAACTAAACACAGTTACAAATTCTGACAGATATCCAATACCAGAGATAAATGAAGTACTATCACAATTAGGAGAAAAACGAATATTTTCAGTAATCGACTTAAAAAGCGGTTTCCATCAAATTCCTCTTAAGGAATCTGACATGGAGAAAACAGCCTTTTCAGTGAACAACGGAAAGTATGAGTTCACAAGATTACCTTTTGCACTGAAGAACGCCCCATCCATATTTCAACGTACATTAGACGATATTCTGAGACAATAGGAAAAATATGTTATGTCTATATAGACGACATAATAATATTTAGCAAAGATGAAAAATCTCATTCAGATCATATTGACAAAATTTTTGATACACTCCGTAAAGCTAATATGAAAGTACAAGCAGACAAATGCGAATTCTATAAAAACCAAGTAGAATTTTTAGGATTCATAATTTCTTCTGCTGGTATTTCCACAAACCTATCTAAAGTAAAAAGTATACTAGATTTTCCATACCCCAAAACACTTAAAGACCTTAGATCATTTCTAGGACTTTCGGGATACTATAAACGTTTCATAAAAGATTATGCAAAATTAGCTAAACCCCTCACAAATCTACTTCGTGGTGAAGAAGGTAGAATGTCAAAAAATGTTTCCAAAAAAATCCAAATCCAATTAAGCAATGGCGCTAAAGCAGCATTTAATAAAATAAAATCCACATTGACATCGAAAGACGTCATTTTACAATATCCTGATTATAAAAAAGAGTTCGATTTAACAACAGATGCTTCCAAATATGCCATAGGCGCTGTCTTAGAACAGAATGGAAAACCCATAACCTTTATATCTAGGACATTAAGTAAAACTGAAGAAAATTATGCAGTTAATGAAAAAGAAATGCTTGCTATTATTTGGGCATTAAATACTTTTAGAAATTATCTCTATGGAACGGCAAAAGTAGTAATCCATACAGACCATCAACCTCTCACATACGCCTTAAGCAATAAAAACAGTAATTCTAAATTAAAACGGTGGAAAGCCATACTCGAAGAATATAACTACGAATTAAGATATAAACCTGGTAAAGCCAACATAGTAGCAGATACACTTTCAAGACCATGCGAAATAAATTCTTTATCAGTAGCCACACATTCAGATGACAGCTCATCTCACAATCTAATTCCAGCCGTAGAAGTACCCATAAATGTTTTCAAAAACCAACTTTGGATCTCTTTAGGAGACGAAGATAGTTACCTATTTAAAATACCATTCCCTACATACCATAGACATGTAATAATTAAACAAACATTTTCCTCAGAAAACCTAATTTCACTTTTTAAACGTTACTTAAACCCTTCGGTGATAAATGGCATATTTACTTCCGAAAAATAATGGGAATAATTCAACAAATATACCCAATCCATTTTTCCAATTATAAAATTCGATATACTCAGATGAAAGTCGATGGCATTACGAACGAGGACATTCAAAACGAAACAATATTAAAAGAACATAAACGCGCATATAGAAACCGAGACGAAAGTTCAAAACAACTCATACAAAAATATTATTTTCCAAAAATGAAAGCAAAAATAGAAGCAATAATTAAACAATGCAAAATATGTAAAGAAAACAAATACGATCGTCATCCTAATAAACCACATTTACTTGAAACCCCTATTCCACAATATCCTGGAGAAGTAGTTCATATTGATATATACAGTACAGAGAAAAATCTTGTACTTACCGCAGTAGACAAATTTTCGAAATACGCCCAAGTTAGATTAATAGAATCAAAAGCAATAGAGGATATCAGAGAACCCTTGCGACAAATACTTTTTCGGTGTACCGAAAACCATAGTTATAGATAATGAAAAATCTTTAAACTCAGCCTCAATACAATTTATGGTCGAAGACCAACTTGGTATTAACATTTTCAAAACACCCCCCTACGCTAGCAAAGTCAATGGACAAGTCGAAAGATTTCACTCCACACTTTCTGAAATTATGCGTTGTCTTCAAACCGAACGCACCCACCGCTCATTTCAAGAACTTTTAGATCGTTGCACCTACGAATATAATTACTCAATACATTCTACAACCAGGAAAAGACCAATAGAAACTTTTTTTGGAAGACGCGTTTCAATAGACCCACAGCAATATGAAAACTCAAGACGAGAAAATATCGAGACGCTAAGAAAACAACAGATGAAAGACTTAGAAATTCACAATAAAACTAGAAATCCAATAAAAACCTACGCCCCAGGAGAAATAATATATGTTAAAATAAATAAACGAACAGGCTCGAAACTAACAGCAAGATATAGAAAAGAAATTGTAAAAGAAGACAAATCCAGTGTCGTAATCACAGAAAAAGGACGAACAGTACACAAAAGCAATATCAGGGCCTAGCTACATATCATTCTTTATTTTAATTTTTCAGATTTTTCGTACATTTGGTGTACGCTGACTTTAGGATAATAGACTATACAAACTCACAACTAGCCACATTTAGTACAGGACCAGTAAAAATTCAAACAGGAACATTCCGACTGATACACAAAGTGGACATAGACGAATACCAGGACGCACTAAACAATTTAAGTAATTCAATTAGAACTAAAGTTAAAGAAGAAAACCCACTCCTTCCTATCCTCATTAATGAACTAAAACTGACATAGACATACTTAAATAGACTAAAACCAAAGAGCTTTAGGAAATCAGTAAACGAATTAGGAACAGTCTGGAAATGAATTGCGGGAAATCCTGACCACGACGACTTAATAATACTAGAAAATCATATTAATAATATAACTGAAAATAATAATGAACAAATAACAATCAATAAAGTAATTTTCGACAGAATAAATAATATTTCTACAATATCAAATAAAATTTTAAAAGAAGTACTGTTGAAATGCAACCCTTTAGCAACTTACATTTTTGAGTAACCCTGATTTTTAGTATTGTAAGAAACCCTAAAACCAGAACATTCTTTTCACTAGCATTTTAACTTTTGAATAAACGACATCTTCTTGTCTTGCTGAATTGAACATTTCAAAGCGTTTTTCTTGAATCCGTGCAGTGCAAAAGTAAGATATCTAACAGGTTATGGGCCCAGGTGCAAATTCCTGGGAACCTAGTAAATCGCGTTTAGTAATTAATAAAATATGAGTTCGTCGCTTTTCAACATAGAAAAATTGGATGAGTCCAATTATGACTCATGGAACTTGCAGCTACAAAGTGTGCTTGTCCATCAAGAGTTGTGGCCTGTTACGTGCGGAGAATTGCCCGCTCCAAAAGAAGATGCCGATGCAAAAGCTGTGTTGCTGTGGAAGGCAAAAGATGATAAGGCAAAAGCGACAATAATCCTCAGCATTACGCCTATGCAGATAAGCCACATTAAAAACTGCAAATCGGCGAATGAGGCGTGGAAATGTCTACAAGAAGTGCATAGACCAAAAGGGCCTGTGAGAAAGGTAACTTTGTTCAAGCAGTTACTTGGAATTCGAATGAATGACGGTGAAAGTGTCCAGCAATAAGTTTGCAAGTTCACGGTAGTCGCAGAGAAGCTTGCTGAAATTGGAGTGTGTCTCCAGGATGATTTATTCGTTATTATGCTTCTTGCAAGTCTGCCGAAATCATTTGAGAATTTGGAGGTTACTTTGGAGTCTCGCGATGAGCTACCAAATCTCACTGCTGTTAAAATTAAGTTAATAGAAGAAGGCGAGCGACGTAAAACATGCCAGTCTGAGCATACCGAGGGTAGCATGCAAGATTTCGTAGCACACGCAAACACAAACGTAAGAAAAAAATATTTTGAACATGCAAAATCGAACGACAGCGCAGGTACCGCAAGCACACGCAATGAAAATAGCAAAAAATCAAATTTAAAATGTTACAGTTGTGTCAAAAAAGGTCATTTCGCCGCACAATGTAAAGGAAAAGATCGAGAAAAATCTTCGCATCAAAATGTAACAAGAAACGGACTGTTTGCTGCTGTTAGTAGCAGAATTTTACACAACGATGTTTGTGCGTTGACAGCGGCGCTTCTTCACACTTATGTTGTAACCGCAACATGTTTGATTAGTTCGAGCCGTGTGAAGAATCAATTATGTTAGCGGCGGAACACAAAATATTAGCAAAAGGCAAAGGTGTTGTTCGATTGAGAACAAACGAGTTTGATGTGACTCTCGTAGATGTTTTGTTCGTGCCGGGTCTACAGTGCAACTTTGTGTCAGTTGCCAGAGCAGTTAACAGTGGCTACATTGTCCAATTCAAGGGAAACACGGCGAAGATCTTCAACAAGCACGGAGGAATAATATTATGTGCACAAAAGGTCAGAGATTTATATTTAATTGAAATAAATAAAAATAAATTGTTCTTTGCGAGGAAAATTGCTGACGACGTGATGAAGTGGCATAATAGATTTGGCCATCTGAATTTCGCAAGCTTACGGCAGCTTAGTAATAAGCAGATGGTGTTTGGACTTCCGATTAACATACCGACTGATGTCAACTGCGCTTTGTGCATGTCGAGTAAATGCACTCAGCGGCCATATAGTAGCTCACAAAATTATGCAGCCGATATATTGGGGGTGGTGCATACTGATGTTTGCGGTCCGGTAAATGTTGCATCGATCGGTGGAGCCCGATACTTCTTAACCTTCATGGATGATAAAACGCGCTACATATTCGTGTATTTTTTACGGCACAAAAGCGAGGTGTTCGAAAAATTCAAGGAATTTAAAGCAATGGCAGAGCGTCAAACTGGGGAGAAATTAAAGATATTAAGAAGCGACAATGGGACAGAGTTTGTTAACAATATTTTTGATGAATATTTAAAAGCGAATGGCATTTTACGGCAACTTACAGTCCCGTATACGCCACAGCAAAATGGTGCTGCTGAGAGGTTAAATCGCACTCTACTTGAAATGGCAAGGTGTATATTGCTGGGTGCAGGTCTCGAACAGTCGTTATGGGATGAAGCGGTATCTACGTCCGCGTATTTGAGGAATCGTTGTCCAACCAAAGCGTTAGATAGTGTAACGCCTTATGAAGCATGGCATGGGCATAAGCCAACGGTGGCGCATTTAAGAGCGTTTGGATCATTTGCAGTGGCATTTGATAAACGGCAGCGAGACAAATTCAAGCCAAAGGGTAAAGAATATGTTATGGTAGGATATTCTGACACCTCAAAGGCGTGTAGATTGTACGATAAAGAAGCAAAGCGTTTAATTATTAGTAGGGATGTATACTTCATCGAGCAAACGCAACACAAGCAACAGCATGAGGCAATTTTAGACGTATTGAATCCGATACACGTTTCCGATGATGAACAGATGGCTCAGGTACCTGTCATTCAAGTTGATGAGGTAAACGATAACGCGAACGAAGATGAAGTAGTAGATGATGGTGGCATGCTGCCAGAGAAAAGTGATGACGATTTCGAGTCTGCTGAAGATGAACCAACTCCGCTTAAACGTGGGCCAGGTAGACCTAGATTAATTCGTACTGGTGGATGCGGTAGGCCGAAAAAACAGCATAATTACTTAAGCTTGTTGACGTATGACAATATTAAAGTACCTGATACAGTAGGTGAGGCGTTATCAAGTGAACTTTCTGGCGATTGGTACAATGCAATGAAAGTTGAATACGAATCGTTATTGAAGAACAAGACTTGGGAACTTGTGAAGTTACCAAGAGGGCAAAAACCAGTGCGTAATAAATGGGTGTTCGCGATCAAAAGAAATAAGGATGGAAATGTAGAACGGTTTAAAGCGAGGTTGGTTGCGAAAGGGTGTTCGCAAATTTACGGTGTAAACTATACCGAGACTTTTTCACCCGTCGTACGTTACAATACCATTCGAATGATTTTTGCGATAGCAGCGGAATACCGTTTGCACTTACATCAAATGGATGTATCCACCGCTTATTTGAATAGCGATTTGTCTGAAGATATTTATATGAATCAACCCGAAATGTTTGTGGATAAGCGTTATCCTGATCATTGCTTAAAGTTAAAGAAAGCTTTATATGGCCTTAAGCAATCCGGTCGCCAATGGAATATGAAATTAGATTCCATATTGAAGCAGATAGGATTCAAACAGTGTGAGTGTGAACCGTGCGTATATGTTATGCACAGGGGCAAGCAGTTGAATATTATAGCCGTTTATGTTGATGACTTACTGATTGCCAGCTCGGATTACAGTCACTTAAAACATATAAAGGATATGATATCAAATAAAGTTGAAGTTGTGGACAAGGGTCAAGTCCAGCACTTTTTAAGCATGGAGGTTGAGAGAGATGGTGAAACTGGAGCTATTGCTATTAGTCAGAAGGGACATATTAAAAGGTTATTGCGCGAGTACCAAATGGAAAATTGTCGACCGATCGCCATTCCTTTAGATCCAGGACACCAAGTTGTGTGTAATGACCAGAATTGTAAAAAAGCAGATCAGGTGCAGTATCAATCACTCATTGGGTCACTTATGTATCTAGCTGTGTGCACGCGACCTGATATCTTGCACTCGGTTTGTAAGCTAGCACAGCGTAACAATGATCCACATGTAGAACACTTATCAGCAGCAAAGCGCATATTAAGGTATTTATGCACCACACAAGATATGCAACTGAGGTATAACAAAACCGGTAAACCAATTGAGTGTTTTGTGGATTCCGACTGGGGTGGCGATACAGGTGATCGGAAATCGTATATTGGGTATGCAGTTATGTTAGCCGGAGGAGTGTTTTCATACGAGTGTAAAAAGCAGACGACGGTAGCACTTAGCAGCACAGAAGCCGAATACATGGCGCTAGCATGCGTTGTTAAAGAAGCTATTTACTTGAAGCAGCTATTAACTGAAATGGAACTCGAATGCCCGGATGCGATGATAGTGAACGGAGATAATTTAAACGCGATGAATTTAGTGAAGAACCCCGTATACCACGCTCGAAGTAAACACATTGATATTAAATATCATTTTATAAGAAATATCTATCGAGGTGGCGAAATCGAACTTAATTACTGCAGCACTAGTAATATGATTGCAGACATATTCACTAAGAACCTAGCCAGACCTAATCATGAAAAATTTTCTAAAATGTTGAACTTGAGTTAAATATATTTACTTGTAATGCTCAAATATGTTCGTTGAGGTGGCGTGTTGAAATGCAACCCTTTAGCAACTTACATTTTTGAGTAACCCTGATTTTTAGTATTGTAAGAAACCCTAAAACCAGAACATTCTTTTCACTAGCATTTTAACTTTTGAATAAACGACATCTTCTTGTCTTGCTGAATTGAACATTTCAAAGCGTTTTTCTTGAATCCGTGCAGTGCAAAAGTAAGATATCTAACAAGTGCAAACAAATGAAGTTGTACAACATAATATTGCTATTGAAATTAAATATAAGTTAAATATAATAAAAGATGAGATAATTAATATAGACTATGCAATACATTGGGCAAAAGCCGGCATAGTTAATTCTTATATATTGTCAAATGAAGAATTAAATATATTAAAATATACACTAGGGAAAAATAACTTTACACTAAATAATATTGAAGAATCTATCGAATTAGCAAATGTTAAACTTGCATCAAATGAAACTATGTTACTATACATTATTGGAATACCGTTATCTAATAAAGATCTTTGTGAATCAATTATGATAAAACCAATAAAAATAAAAAGGAATATAAATAAGATTCCATTTGAAAATGTAATAGCGTGTAAGAATAATAAAATATTTGGTATAAGGAACAAATGTAAAGAATATAATAGTATAAAAATATGTAATAACAAAAATATTATAGACATAAGCAACACTACCTGTATCCCTCGTCTACTAAAGAGCAAACCGGCAGAATGCATTTTAATAAATAATCAGCACATACCATCGGTAGAAAATGTATCACCTGGTATTATATTACTAAACCAATATGACGGTACAGTAAAAATTGACAGCCAAAGTATACATCTTTCCGGATCATATGCAGTAGAATACCATAATTCCACGGTGTGGATAGAAAACCAAACATACGCATTTAACGAAAAATTTACCAGCAAACCGTTAGCAGCAATTTTACAACCAAATAAACCATCATTTCAAGAAAAAGAAATTTTAAGTTTGGAGATGATGAAGGAGCTTCATCTGAACAACACACATCATCTGGAAAAATTAAAAATAACCCACATTGCAGCTTTAATTACCAATTTTTCGCTCATAATCATCTGCATGATGTGCATAATCGTAATTATCACCATTTTGAGTCTAAAAAATAAACGCAAAGCAAGTATAACAGAGCTATCAAATTACCATGTAAATGTTAATCTGAACGATCATAATGAAGTCAAAACACCTGAAATACCAACACTAGAAGGGTCAATAACTCTGACAGATCAAATGCAGCGAACAAACGGGGACGTTTGTTTTTGACGGCGGAGGAGTTAACACGAAACATGTTCATAATTATAGCTGACGCTAATATTTTAATAACAAATATAGCTGAGCTAATATTTCGCAATAAAGTTATAGCTGACAATAATATTTTCGTCAACAACAGGAAGCGAACATCCGCCACGAGCCGCAAAGGTGCAATTCCACAGAATTGCAAGTTACGGGACAGGTAGACTAAGGTTACTTTTAGTTTAAGACAGAAAATGTAAATCAGTTGCAATAAAAAGCTTAATAAAGAAGGTCATACGGACCCAACTAAAATAAAAACCCTTTTTTTTCGGTGCTATAACAAAAAGCCCGATAACTTATATAAGTTAACGCCACATACGCCGGAATTGGCTTACATAGCTTTTACAAATAACCAACCACTAAAAGCTTACGTAAGCATGCGACTTGGACAGCGGTCGCTATCCCACGGTTAAACGACACCACACGCGCATCCAGAGTAAATGATGATACAGCGCCGCCGCTACTTGAGAATGTCAGTGCTGCTTTTCAACAACAACAACGACTTCAATGCACCTGTACGTGCAACGTGACTTGCTAGCATAAATTAGGCGTAAGAAGATTTTTGTAATTAATTCTAAGTTTGGTTTTCAACAATAAACACACGGCTCGCTGCCAAATAATAATTGTGTTTTAAATGTGAACAAATAAATAAATAACTGGCGCCCAACGTGCTAGTCGCGACTGAATAAGTTAATCGAGTAAAGGCCCTTAAGAAGTGCCTCGCGCTGCGGCTCAAACTACTAAACAGGACGTGACAGCAGAATCAAAAAGGGATAACTTCGGTGGAAGAAAGCCCGCACCTAACGAAGAGTGCGCAACGTTGGACCCCAAGTAGCCCCTGCAAAAAGGAAAGATCCAATGCGCCGTTGGACTTTAATGTAAGAACGTAAATTAAGAATTTAAGTGAATAGAAATAAGAGTTTAATTCAATAAAAATAAGTGAAACAGTAAATTTTCTAGTGAAATTTAGTTGAGAGAAACTTATAACAAATTAAGCAACTTATTACACAGAAGTGCATTGTTAGCGTAGATCTAGGAAAAAAATACAAAACAGATTTTTTTCAATTTAAACTATAACAAAAAGCTTGTACAGCTTATAATAAAATAAAATAAAGAACCTGGATCAGTTCTTATAACATTAAAAACAACTCGGCGATTCACCAAAGGGACCCTCCAGAGATTGATAAATCCAATAAAAACAAAACGTAGTTACAAATTGGTAACATAAGAATAAAACATAATTTCAATTTTAATTTTTATGTACATTTTTTGATCATTCTCAAGCCTTCATAAAATTTTTCGAGTTAAAAAACTTCAAAATGAGCAATCCCGAATCCATTATCAGACCCCCCATTCAAACTTTTTGTTGCCAAAAATGGAAGAACTGAACTTGGTTGACATGTGGTTTCAACAAGATGGCGCTACATGCCACACAGCTCGCGATTCTATGGCCATTTTGAGGGAAAACTTCGGACAACAATTCATCTCAAGAAATGGACCCGTAAGTTGGCCACCAAGATCATGCGATTTAACGCCTTTAGACTATTTTTTGTGGGGCTACGTCAAGTCTAAAGTCTACAGAAATAAGCCAGCAACTATTCCAGCTTTGGAAGACAACATTTCCGAAGAAATTCGGGCTATTCCGGCCGAAATGCTCGAAAAAGTTGCCCAAAATTGGACTTTCCGAATGGACCACCTAAGACGCAGCCGCGGTCAACATTTAAATGAAATTATCTTCAAAAAGTAAATGTCATGAACCAATCTAACGTTTCAAATAAAGAACCGATGAGATTTTGCAAATTTTATGCGTTTTTTTTTTAAAAAAGTTATCAAGCTCTTAAAAAATCACCCTTTACATTTTTTGATCATTCTCAAGCCTTCATCAAATTTTTCCGAATCCATTATCAGACCCCCCATTCTTAACCCATCTTTACCCATCGTTGCGCAAGCGCAACATTTCGAATTTGTTTTTTCTTTATTTCTAAAATAAGGAAATAAATCTATGAAATGTAAGCCAGTCTCAAAAAGAAGAATTAACAGATAGACAACAATTTTTTTTATGGCTTTTCAAATACAAATGCATTTTATTTTTATCATTCAAAAACTGCTAATTGAGTCATCTCGGGATCGATATATTCATCCAATCATAAAAAATATTAATTTAAATAAACCTTTACTTTTTACACTGTACAAAGCTTTAACAATATCTTCTTTGTGATATAAACCCTTTTGGTGGACAAAACTACCTACACGTGTTGTTTATCTTACATTTCTAGGAAACGTTGCGTTTACGCAACCTTGGGAATAACAATAGTCTGTTGTTATTGTTACTCAGCATGCCATTCGTATTAGAAATGTATTGTCAATAATGGGTTCTCGCTATTCAAGGAGTAGTTCTGTTTTGTTTTTATTATTCAGTTGGTTCTAGAACGTTGAGCTAATAACATAGATAACTTGATACGAGACTCTTTGGTTCGAGAGAGAGCTGTCAAAACTATGCTAATAGTATCACATAGTAATTTCTAAAAAACGTTAAGTGAGTGTATACAAATCAGTAAATAATAAGGCGAAATATTATGGCTTGGCAGCGATTACTATCTTCTCAAGAAATTCTGAGTACCTTAGAAGAGGAAGAGGATTTACAAGATGCCACTCAAATCGATGCCGTGTACATCCCCCCGACGGTTGACAATCTTACAGACGAGGAAGGCCTAAATGATGACGCGCTAGGTGATTTTGACAATATTGTGTCCACTGATATCGCTGGAACATATGAAATACACACCGATTTACCCTTAGAGCCTGAAAACACGCAAGGTGAGCTCGGTCCTTCAACATCGAAGAAGCCAAGACTGTCAAAGAAGTCCCCAAAATGTGTTCCAGACTGGAAAAAAGAACATCCGACCTATATGAATTGTCCTACAAGTGATGAAACAGTAATGACACAAAATATTGAAGAACGTGTAGGTGGAAAAACACCTTTTGAAGTATTTTCACTATTTTTTAGTGATGAAATTTGGGAACAGATTGTATGTTTCTCGGAAAAATATGCTCGTGACCATAACCGTCATTTATTTATCCTCACGGTAGCAGAACTCAAAAGATTTTTTGGTATATTATTATTGTCTGGCTATCATTCTTTACCAGCAACGAAATTGTACTGGTCAAAAGATGAAGACAAAAATGTATCAATTGTAAGAAATTGTATGAGTCGGAACAAATTTTACTCTATGAAGGAAAACATTCATCTATGTGATAATGCGGATCTGGATAAAAATGATAAATTCGCTAAATTGCGTCCTATTTTCGATGTAATGAATCAAAAGAATATGCAGTTTGGGATATTCTCACACAACTTGTCAATTGACGAAGAAATGGTGCCGTATTTTGGACGTCATAATTGCAAGATGTTCATCAAAGGAAAGCCTGTAAGATTTGGTTTCAAGATATGGTGCTTGTGTAGTTCAAATGGTTATCTGTATCGGTTTATTCCATATGGCGGAAAGGATAGTAACGACAATAGAAATGATTTAGGTCTAGGAGAAAAAACTGTTCTGGACCTATTGTCTGTCATTGAAGATCCTCGCAAACATCGCATTTTTTTTGATAATTTCTTTTCTTCGCACAAATTATTTTGCATTCTGAAAGAGAAAGGCTATTTTGCCACTGGTACTATTCGAGAGAGAGGATCATTTGATTTCAGCTTTGACCAAAAACATGAAGTATTATTAGTTCGATGGAATGACAATTCTGTGGTGACTGTGGCTACTAACAACTCAAAAATCGAACCATTGGTTACGGCAAAACGTTACGATAGAAAAATAAAAAAAATGGTGAATGTGCCACAGCCCCAGGTTATAGCAGATTATAATAAAAATATGGGAGGCGTCGATCTGCATGATAATGGAATTGCCAATTATAGGATTCGAGTAAGAGGGAAAAAGTGGTGGTGGCCACTGTTCATCAATTTGATAGATAGTGTTTTAGTAAACTCGTGGAAGATTTACAATCTGGCAAATGAGCGATCTATGACTCAATTAGAATTTAAATCTTACGTTGCTGTTAGTTTGATGAAAACCGAAGAAGCCCAACTTACAGATAATTCTCACTTTTTGGGTAATTCAAATAGAAATTTAGGAAGACCATCCAAAAACGCATTACCTTCCAATATTCCCTTCGATAATATTGGTCATGTCATAGAAGAGCACGAAAATAAACGTCGAAGAAGATGCAGACAGTGTAAAAGTACAACAATTTATATGTGTAAAAAATGTCAAATACATCTTCATGCTGATTGTTTTAAAATATTTCACTCACGCTAATCGCTATAGTATTAGCGTAAGTGAAATATTTTAAATGTATTTTTATGACTTGCTTGTATAATATAAGTTCAGTAATCCCAACGTTGCGTAGGTGCAACATTTCACGGAATGAAAAATAATTAACCAATATTTTTTTTTTTTAATAATTTTCTCTTTTTTTATGTATTTTTAAACGTAAGAAACAATAAAACCATAAAATATGCATTTATTTTTACCCTTGGGAAATAATCGGTTAAGGCTAGGCTGGTAGCGAAAGGGTGTTCGCAAATTTATGGCGTTAATTATACAGAAACATTCGCTCCTGTCGTTCGTTATAGGACTATTAGGTTGATATTTGCTATTGCAGCAGAATACGAATTACATTTACACCAAATGGATGTCTCTACTGCTTATCTAAACAGCGAATTGAATGATGAAGTTTTCATGCATCAACCAGAGATGTTTGTAGACCAGCGTTACCCAAACCATTGTTTAAAGTTAAAGAAAGCTCTTTACGGGCTCAAACAGTCAGGTCGGCAGTGGAATATGAAATTAAATTCCATATTAAAAGAAATTGGCTTCAAGCAATGTGAAAGTGAGCCATGTGTATACATTAACCATCATAAAGACCAGATTAACATAATCGCAGTATATGTGGATGATCTGTTAATTGCCTGTTCCGATATCAGTTACATGCAGCATATTAAGCGTTTGATTGCGGAAAAGGTGAAAGTAGTAGACAAGTGCCAAGTTCAACATTTTTTAAGCATGGAGATCGAAAGAGATGACGAAACTGGGGCAATAAGTATATGCCAAAAAGGGCACATTAAAAGATTACTACGCGAACAAGTCATGGAAGATTGTAGACCCATCTCCATCCCATTAGACCCTGGACATAAGGTTAGTTGCGAGGTCAAAGCTTGCCTCACAATACCAATCAATTATCAGTTCGCTTATGTAAGTTAAGCCAATAAATTATGATGGTCACCCACGTAACATATTTTGACTCAGGCGATTATCCTATCATTATATTTAAGTAAATAGTTAACGGCTTCGCGAGCACTTGCAATGCAAAAGTACGTTGAATGCTGGGAGAGCGGTATGTGTTGCTGCCAGCGGAGACAGAGCGCCCGCTGGCCTTATGGCTAGTCGTTCTAATTGGAATAAAATATTAGAGAGTGCGCAAGCGGTATCTTATTGTAGTATTGTTGGTTGAAAATACTATGGATTGCAGCGGAGAGTGGGCAACGGAAAATGAGCAGTGGTAGCTTTAGGGTATTCTAATTAGAATTAAGTCTTTCTTTCTGTTTGCGGCAACTGGACTAATCAGATGTATCATCAATGCGCAAAGTGGTTATTGGTTAATAAATTTTTGTAAACCAAATAAAATTGTTTAATTTGTATAACTTAACACCGGTAAACACGTATCCGGTCAACACTCCACTCCCACCGATATTGCTGACGGTGCGTCGGCAGGTTTGAGTGTGGAAATAGCATAACAACAACTCTCCCACCGATACTGATGACGAAGCGTCGACCAGGTAGCGCGTGACAACAACAACATCGCTACATCGGAAAAGCCAATAGCAAGAGGTAAATTGCCGAATTGCATTTTGCAAGTCGCACGGCAAAACATGTGCAGCAACTGACAGGTGAAACAAAGAGTCAGGTATTTGAGCGTAGTCGTCGCAATATTTTAGTTAGCAAATTAGTTGTAATAACTCGACCGATACAAACGGCTGCTCTTGTGCAAACAAGAAAAATAAAACAATATTAAAACCCAACTAAGTGTTTTAATAATTGGTGCCCAACGTGGGGCCATAGTGCAGTTCTTGTGTTATCCTTATAAAGGACAATTCCTGTGCGTGGCCGTGGCTCGAATCCACCCGACAGTCGCGGAAAAACATTTAACTTAATTAACACTACATAAATAGTGAGAGCTACAAACAATTTTCTATTTTGAAAAATTTTAACCGCAAATTAATACACTACGTAGAGCTGGTGCAAACCGCAAACATTTCATTAAACTCTTATTGCATTAAATATATTATTTTGTGAAAATTAAACACTACCTAACCGTGGGAGAAAGTGTGGAGCCAATGCTCTAAGAAATAAAGCATCCTAATCATCGTAATTCTGTCTTCCTGCTGCTGGATCACAACCCCAGGAATCATCGTGCTGCTGCCTTATCATACCTTATTTAGTGACATAGCTTATCGGGATATGGAAAATTTCATGGGAGTAGAGTGATTTAGCAGCTAACTTTGTTAAAAAAAAAAATATAAATATTTATTTTTTACTATCCTTTTTGGTAATTCTTAAATAATAAATTGAATTTGTAAAGGGTAACGGTTAGAAAGGGAAATCTCTGTATCCACTTAACACTTGACTGACTTAGAAAAAATTAAATATGGACGCACAAACTCTAGAAGCTCTTCTTAATACTGCCATTTGTGCTGCGACCGAGCATTCCCGACGGGAATTTCAGTCTCGGGTTGACGAACTGACAAACAGGTTAGCAAGAATCGAAACAAAAGTTCGTGTTACCCAATACGAACCGGTGACTATTCAACTCGGAATACCATGTGACGAATGCTTTATCATTTCTCGACTAGACTTTGCCTATGCGGACAAAAGACCAATTTATTTAATTGAACAAGAATTGTCGACCCTTAGGCAAGGAAAATCATCAGTGGTGGAGTTCTATGATGCAGTGGAGAGAAAGTTGACTCTGATAGTCAATAAAACAATCATGGCCCACGGTGAGAACACCACGCTGATAGGATCACTTAACAAGAATCATCTCGGGACTCAACCGCCCTTTGTGCGATGTTCTCGTCTCCTCTAGACCCGCTGATCTTCCGTCTGTACTTGCCCTAGCGCTGGAAGCGAATCAAGCCAGATCAACATTTGCATTCTCCTTTAACAGGCAGGCACCCCATAACTTAGACCCTTATTATTCACCCTAATACCGTAGAGTACCTCAAGACCAACGAGGACAAACTTGAACTCAGCAAACCCCAGTACCAATGGACATAGAGCCATCATATTCCCGACTCAGACAGAACAGACCCCAGCAACTCCGTGGTAATGGCGATAGGTGCCGTAATCAAGGAGCCTACCCTAAGATAAACCGTCCAGATAACGGAAATACGGCAGGCACATTCAATCGCCAACAGCCCGTGTCAACAGGCTTGAATAAAGAAAAAGCTGAGAAAAGGCAGCATGGTAGTGATCAGCTGCCAATACAAAAAGTTCAGCGTATCAACAATCTCACCCAGGACCAATATGAACCAGAAAGTGAATATTGGAGTGATACCGGCTATGATGACTATTATCATGACGCAGAACTTAAGAGTGCTGAGTATGACCCGGTCGGACCGAAGGTCGACGTTAATTTTTTAGGACTAAGTCCCTCTTGCTCTATGTCGAAAGGACGCTTGGGGGAAGAGGAATAAGATTTTTAATCGACACCGGTTCTGCAAAGAGCTATGTAAAACACCTTATCGCTTCAAAGGGAATAAATCCTGTGAATAACCCTTTCACTGTTAAATCCATCCACGGTACCGATATAATAAACAAAAAATGTACAATAAATATATTAAATAAGAATGTTGAATTCTTTGTCCTACCCAGTTTAGAAACTTTTGACGGCAATATAGGATTCGACTTACTAAAAGAGGTCAATGGTTGTTGAGGCAACCCTAGTGAGTGATGACAACTGGCAGCACCACCGATGCGAATGGAAAACGAACGAGGAGCGAGTAGAGTAATAACGAGGGTCATCGAGTGCGCAGTTAATATAGTAGAGTCATCGAGTGCGCAGTGAATACATACGCTATTGTATATTATATTACACAATACTGATACATTGAATATATGAAAATACTGAAACTATACTGTGTATTATTTGGTAGTCAATACAGTGGCGACGAGAATGGGATAACAAAAAGAAAAAATAAACGAATCGGAAAGGGTGGAGAGGAGTTTTTTTTTTTGCAAATAACTGCGCAATTCAGCGAGTCAAAAAAGCAACAGGTAGTGTGTGAGAGCGACTGAATTTTCCCTGCGCAAGTGCGAGTGCGCGAAGAAAACTTAAAGAAGAGAAAACTCGGCATTCAGTCACATAAGCATTAAATTGCAATTTGAAGAAATTTGAGAAAAGAGAAAATTCGGCATTGAATTGCATAGGCATTAAATTGCATAGGCATTAAATTGCCAGTTGAAGAGAATCTAAATAATAAAGAGAAAATTCGGCGTTAAATTGCAAGGTGAAGAAATTTGAGAAGAGAGAAAATTTGGCATTAAATTGCATATACATACAAACATAAAGGCATAATTATACTAAGAAAATGATGACTCCCAGTGTGGCACCATTTCTATGCGACGTGATGGACAAGTCGATAATCCGAACAGAGTGGGAAAAATGGCTTCGATCGTTTACGCTGTACTTAGAAGTAAAAGACATTACATCTGCGTCTAAGAAAAGAAGTAAATTGCTACACCTTGGCGGCGCTCAATTACAAGAAGTCGCGTATAATATCCCAGACGCGCTGGTAGAAGGAAAAGAAGGTGTAGATCCATATGAGGTGCTTGTGGGTAAATTGACACAACATTTCTCTCCAAAGAGGAACTCGACGTTCGAACGACATCTATTTAGGTCCCTGAAACCAATGGAAGGGGAAACCCTAAATAAATTCATTTTAAAACTAAGAGGTCAAGCTGCTAAATGTCAATTCGGTAAGACCGAGAAAGAAGTTATAGAAACGAATATAAAAGATAAACTCATCGATGTGTGGGCACCAATAGATTTGAAAAAACGACTCCTGGAAAAAGAACATGATTTAACGCAGGTGGTTGAAATGTGTCAGATACACGAATCAATAAAAAGCCAAACGACAACAATGGTTTCTAACGTAGTGCCACTAAACGTAAACAAAATCGCTAACAAAACTAAGTTTGATACTGCTGAATGCGATAGATGCGGTCGTAAAGGGCATACGAGTAATTACTTTAACTGCCCGGCTAAGAATGCTAAATGCAATAAATGTATGCTACAGGGTCATTTTGCAGTGAGGTGTAAAACAAAAAGGGTCAAACGTGAGCACGGAAGTGGTAGTTATGATAACCTGAAACGGCGGCGCATGGCAGCATCTAGAGTGCGCTGCATAAATGATGAGGGTGAGATGAGATCTGAAAAAATGCGGGAGTTCGACTGTTTTAAAATTGATGATGATATGAGCGATGAGAGGATTAGATGCTCTGTTGGTGGCCGAACGATTGACATGGTAATAGATTCTGGGTCTCGATTTAATTTAATAAGTGAAGAAGATTGGTCGGAGTTACGAAACGGACAGGCCGTAGTGTGGAACATCCGGTCCCACTCTCGCTTTTGAAAGTGTTGCAGGTATTTGATGCGCCAATCGCTACAGCTCATACAGAACTGATTGCTACCTTTTATGTTATTGAAAAGGGAAGTCAATCACTCTTAGGGCGGGACTCAGCAGTAAAACTTAATGTTTTGAGAGTAGGGTTAAATGTCCATCGAATTGAAGATAAAGAGCCATTTCCAAAAATTAAAAACATTAAAGTTAGTTTAGCAATAGATTGTAGTATCCGGTCAGTCCAGCAACCAATAAGGCGCATTCCGATTGCATTAGAGACGAAAGTGGCGGAAAAGATTGATGAAGCATTACACCAAGACATAATCGAGCGAGTTCCAGGGCCAAGCTCGTGGATATCGCCGGTGGTCATAGTATTTAAACCTAATGGGGACGTGAGGCTATGCATTGATATAGGAGCGCGCAAATGAGGCCATACTACGTGAAAACTACCCTTTACCCACCTTCGACTCCTTCATGACAAAACTAAGACATGCAAAATTTTTCTCGAGGCTGGATTTAAAAAAACGCATACTATCAAATCGAACTCGATGAGGCTAGCCGAGAAATAACGACGTTTATCACACACAAAGGGCTATTCCGGTACAAAAGGTTAATGTTCGGGGTAAATTCGGCACCTGAGATTTTCCAACGCATAATGGAAGAGTTGTTATCACCTTGCAAGAGCGTTCTCAATTATATCGACGATGTCATCATATTCGGAAGCTCGGAACAAGAACATGACGAAGCAGTAAGGGACGTTATGCGAATATTTAATGCGAATGGTGTCGTACTAAACACAGGTAAATGCGCCTGGAAAGTGAAGGAGCTAAAGTTTCTGGGGCACATGTTATCGGAACAGGGGTTCACTGCCGATCCAGAGAAAGTAAAATTAATCGGGGAATTTCGAGCTCCAAAGACCAAAGACGAGGTAAGAAGTTTCCTAGGCCTAGTTACGTACATAGGGAAATTTATACCAAAATTAGCTGATATTACTGAGCCTTTGAGGAGTCTCCTAAAATCAAGTAGCACTTTCATCTGGAGTCACAATCAAGAACAGGCATTTAAAAAACTAAAAACTTATTTAGCGAAAATACCCAACTTAACATTCTTCGATCCAAAGAACAGAACGCGCGTAATAGCTGATGCCAGCCCAATAGCCTTAGGAGTAGTCTTAATTCAATTCGACAGCGGTGGGGATCCGAAGATAATCACGTACGCTAGCAAAAGTCTCTCAGATGTTGAAAAAAGATATTCGCAAACAGAGAAAGAAAGCTTGGCTTTAGTGTGGGCAGTAGAGAAATTTTATTATTATTTAGCAGGATTACAATTCGAATTGGTCACAGACCACAAACCCCTTGAAGCTATTTTTAAATCGACATCCAAGCCACCTGCCAGAATTGAACGTTGGCTTCTACGACTGCAAGGTTTCAAATTTAAAGTAATTTATCGTGCTGGAAGGGAAAACATAGCGGACCCCTTATCGAGACTAGTCAAGTTTTCAAGTAGTGACATATTCGACAGCAACTGTAAAGATAATGTTTTCCAAATCGTGTGTAGTTCCGTGCCAGCAACTCTTACAGTAACCGTCATTGATAAAAAAAGTACAGGGGATGATCATATATCTGATGCAATCACTCACATAAGTAACAACTCGTGGAGCTCGGGAACATCTAATATATATTATCCGTTCCGACTAGAACTTTCGGTGCTAGGCAATATACTCCTGCGTGGGAGACGCATTGTGATTCCTGAATCTCTACGGCAAAGAGTACTGGAACTCGCACACGAAGGGCACCCAGGGGAGTCGGCGATGAAAAGACGACTAAGAGCAAAGGTTTGGTGGCCCCTGATTGACAGAGAGGTCGAACGTTTTGTAAAAAATTGCCGAGACTGCTTGCTGGTATCACTACCAAACAATCCAACCCCAATGCAAAGACACAGATTCCCCGACGGACCATGGCAATGTGTGGCAACGGATTTATTAGGTCCTCTTCAAAATGGCGAATATGTACTCGTATTGATCGACTATTTCTCGCGCTATCAAGAGGTTGTGTTCTTAAGGAAAATAAGTTCCGAAGCTGTTATAAAATCAATGAAAGACATCTTCTGTAGACTAGGGCTACCTAAATCCTTGCGTACTGACAATGGGAGGCAATATGTGAGCAATGAGTTTAAAGGATTCTGTAGAGAGAATAACATCGAGCTAGTCACAACACCGCCGTACTGGCCTCAAGCTAACGGAGAGGTCGAGAATATAAATCGATCACTAGTAAAGCGTTTGAAAATTGCCCACTCTAACAAGGTGAACTATAAGTCAGAGATACAGAAATACTTAATGATGTACAATGTGACACCTCACAGCACAACCGGGGCTACACCAACGGAATTAATGTTCAATCGGACCATTCGTGACAAGATCCCAGACATACGTGATCTAACACAAGAAATCGGTGATTCGTCGGCAAGAGACTTGGACTGCATAAATAAACATAAGGGGAAAGAGAAGGCTGATGCAGCCAGAAGGACGAAAAGCTCGGACATAGGAGTTGGGGATATTGTGCTTTTGAAAAACGTTATATTCCCGCACAAGTTAACACCAAATTTCAATGCAACCGAATACGTTGTGGTTAAAAGGCAAGGCGATGAGGTACAGCTTTCAGGCGATGGTAAGGTGCTGCGGAGGAACATCAGCCATGTTAAGAAAATTCCCTCCGCTAACCAACAACCAGCCAGTGAGTCAGAGAAAGCACCAGGAACATTGTTACATCCACCAATTGAACAACATTCAACACTATCCAGAAATTCAGGCGCGGAGGAGACAGGAACGTCACAAGGGTCACTACGTCCTGAGTCAGCGGTTAAGGTCACATCACCACCTACAAACGTGCTCACCGGCGACCAACCATCAGCTCAGCAAGAAGGGATTAAGTTGAAGCTAAAAAAAAATAGGAGGGATGTGGCAACCCTAGTGAGTGATGACAACTGGCAGCACCACCGATGCGAATGGAAAACGAGCGAGGAGCGAGTAGAGTAATAACGAGGCTCATCGAGTGCGCAGTTAATATAGTAGAGTCATCGAGTGCGCAGTGAATACATACGCTATTATATATTATATTACACAATACTGATACATTGAATATATGAAAATACTGAAACTATATTGTGTATTATTTGGTAGTCAATACAGTCGTATTGACCTGAAGAGTGGCACGTTGAGTTATGACGGTGGAAAGGAAAAATTCTTGTACCATTACTGTTCGGACGTTTACAAGTTAGCAGAAAGTAAATCGAAAACAAGCAAGGACAATATTGATATCTCTACACTGCTAAAGCGTCATGCTAAAGTTTTCGCTGATCCAGATGAAGCACTGCCCTACAATACCAACATTGTAGGTACAATAAGGACCGTGGACGATTTACCTGTCTGCTCAAAAAGTTACCCGTACCCCATTGCTTCTGCGGAGTTTGTCAATAGGGAGATACCATATCTGTTGCGTGACGGAATCATTAGACCATCCCGTTTCCCTTATAACAACCCAATTTGGGTTGTAGATAAGAAAGGTTTAGACGAAAAGGGCAACAAGCGATCACGACTCGTAATTGACTTTAGAAAGCTAAACACTATGACAATAAACGATAAATACCCAATTCCGGACACCTCTGTAATCTTGGCAAACATGGGAAGTGCTAGATTTTTCTCGACAACAGATCTTAAATCAAGATTTCACCAAATCAAACTTGCGGAAAAAGATAGGGAGAAAACGGCTTTCTCAGTTAATAATGGAAAGTACGAGTTTTGTCGGCTCCTCTTTGGCCTTAAAAATGCCAATAGCATTTTCCAGAGGGCGATTGACGATGTCCTTAGAGAAGAAATTGGGAAAACGTGCCATGTTTACATAGACGACGTTATAATTTTCTCCCAAACTACCGAACAACACAGTAAGGTCATTGAGCAAATCCTGACAAAACTTTTCGATGCCAATATGCGCGTTTCCTTTGAGAAATCCAAATTCTTTCAGGCAAGTGTTGAATTTCTAGGCTTTACCGTTTCAAAGGAGAGAATCAAAACATGCCCCGACAAAGTCAAAGACATTTTAGAATTTTCTATCCCAAAATCGTTAAGAGCTTTGTGTTCATTCCTAGGATTAGCAGGATATTATCGACGGTTTATAAAGGACTATGCCTCGATTGCAAGACCTCTAACGAAGTACCTAAGGGGGGAAAACGGAAATATAGGCGCTAATCAGTCGAAGAAAATTCAAATTACTCTTGATGAAGAAGCACTTAATGCATTTAATAAGATTAAGAAAATCTTTGCATCAGAAGACGTATTGCTTCTTTATCCTGAGTACAAGCAAACATTTGATCTGACTACAGATGCCTCTTCTTATGCTATAGGCGCCGTTCTGTCACAGAATGGAAGACTTATCACGATGATTTCCAGGACCCTCTCTTCAACCGGAGAGAACTACGTTACCAATGAGAGAGAACTGCTGACAATAGTATGGGCGTAACTATTTGTATGGCGTAAAGAATTTGAATATTTACACCGACCACCAACCCCTCACATTCGCTTTATCCAATAAAAATCCGAACGTGAAAAAGAAAAGATGGCGTGCCTTTGTTGAAGAGGTTTCACCGCAGTTTCATTACAAGCCTGGTAAGGAAAACTTCGTCGCAGACGCCCTCTCCCGACAACGTATAAATGCATTAGACCACGACATGGACTCGGCAAGCATGGCCGCGAATAGCGAAGAGTCGCTGTCTCAAACAATCCCCACTGTAAAGAACCCCATAAATTGTTTTCGGAATCAAATGGTCCTTGAAGAAGGAAATTCCACAACGCTTAACTCGAAAATTATATTTAAGTCCCGAATGAAGCACCGAATATCGTTCAATAACGTAGGGTAACTGATGAAAACTATAAAACAATGCGTCAACCCAAATGTTGTGAACGGCTTGCAGTGTGAATTGCCCATCTTGGCAAAGATTCAATTGAGCTGGTCACGGCATATCCGGCCGCCAAATTCCGTCATACCACCAAACAGGTAATAGATGTCTTCAACAAAGATGACCAGCGCGAGATACTTCATATTGAACATAACCGAGCTCATCGGTCACTCCGCGAAAACCAGGAACAAGTCCTTGAAAGTTATTATTTTCCCGAAATACGGCAAATTTTAAGGGAAATAATTTCTAATTGCAAGATATGCCAGTATTAATACCAACGGCATCCCCCAAATATTAATGTTTCTCGGCATTAATTTTTAGAATAATTTTGTGCCTTACCTACCAAAAAACCTAATATTATGAACGCTCGTTGTATGTGTGCCTGTAATTATTTCCATTTTTTTTTAGAATGGAATTCTGTATTATTTTTTTTTTTATTTATGTGCACTACTTACTGTTGAATTATCCTAAATAATAAAACAAACAAAACTAAATAGTGTTTGACAGTCTGGAAGTATCGAGGGAAGTACCCCTCGTGAAATGTGAAACCATTTGTAGCATTTGCGCAATGCTGCCGTCGCTTCAGGTACCATTTCGCAAAGCATTGCAAGCAGCTAAACTCGATCTGCGCAAAATGTGGAATTATCCACGACAACATTATAAAGTGTAGCAAGGAACAATGCGTAAATTGCAAAGGGAACCATCAAGCTACAAACAAAGACTGCTCAGCAAGGATCAAGGCCTACGCAATTAAAAGGATAACCACCCTAGAAAACCTTACTATCAAAAAGGCACAAACAAAATATAAAAATATACTAGGAAACCGTTTCGAACTATTTAACAACAACGCTGTCCTTGACACGGAATTTCCCCAACTGCAAAAAAGGAGAAAGATACAAACATACAACAATACAGCAGAAGCTATGAAGTATATGCACCAACAATTCTCGTATGCCAAGGTCGCGAGAACGAACAACAATAAAACAGGAGAAGAAAAGAATGCACAAAAGACCATGGAAGAATGGAAACAAGCAACACTAGGAAATGCAATAACGTCGAATAATAAAATGCTAGCATACCCCACCAACCTAGATAAATACATATGTCGGCGCACCCTAATGGTGTGTGAATATTTGTATGCGAGTTATATATCATCTCTCTTAACAGCTTCGAATTGTTAGGTGATGTTCCTGGGAATATTCAGTTGCTCTCCTAATTGTTATAACTATGCTTTTAAAGGTCACCTTGGTCAACTGAATATTCCAGGCATTGTTCGGCTATCATTTTGTCACGTAGGCAAAATGCACCGGTAAAACGTTTGGGCTTGAGGAGAGCCAGGGCAGTCTTGATTAAGCTGATATGAGCTTCGGATCAACACGGGGTTATTGAATGCAGAAAGATATTGCTACATACCAAATAAACTTATAAATGTTATAATAAGAATAAAAAATCGTGTTTTATTTAAAAACTAATCAAGCGAAGAACAAAACTGGCGACGAGGATGGGATGATTGATATTAAAACAAACATCCAGTGTACGAACTATAAGCGTGAAGTTCCATCTAGTGAATTATTGTTCAAGACTATTAAAAAACATACGTTACTGTACACAAGATAAAGGTGTACAATTTATTATTTAAAAAAATATATATATGTATATATGGAACCATAATACAAAAACAATAAGGAACCGTTCTATAGTGGTTTGTGCTCCTGAGTGGTTTGTGTTTTGGATGACACACTCAGTTGCTGTTAAAGGCTTACAATAACATTGAAATAATAAGCTGTTACCGATTGATGTTATAATAGCGTTTTTAATCTACTCTCAAACATTTATCTTTTTGTTGTGCTACTTGACTTAATTAATAATCATGGCATTAACATTGTCTGAAAGCTTAAGAGAAGCACGAAATGTTCCGACTTTCTGTGGAACTGATAATTATAAACTATTAACATTTTTTCGTGATATGGAAACAATATTATCATTCACCTCACCAGAAAATATGGAAATTATAAGAAAAGTGATAAGAAATAAACTACGTGGTAAAGCTTTGCAGATGACAGAAACGCTGATTGAACCATCTTTTGAGGATATAATTTCAAAATTAAAAACCGAATTTGTGGTAAAGACAACGTATTTGAATCTTCGCAACGAAGCAATGAACGTGGACGCTGGAAATATCGAACAACTTCATTATAAGCTAAGTCAAATTTTATTTAAAACGAATAATAAATTTCATTAAGAAGGTTCAGTAGAACGTTTATATACTCGAAGGAATAATGAGGTATTGATTTTTGATGTGTAAGTTAGCACAGGTGACCAAACATTCGGCGAAATATCACTTGCACCGAATTCGTTGACGGCGCGTCTGCAACTTTACACGTTAATAAGAACTCAATACCGCATTAAGTATGCATCCGGCCTTTATGCTGATCGAACACTTTTAGCCTTGCGCGTGACAACAACAAAATAAACGCAAGACAGCAAAGAATTGGGTAAACAGTTGCTAGTGTAAGCAACTAAGAAGTCACGCGGCCAATAACGTGCAGTAACTAAAGCTAGGGCAAAGTAGTGTAGGTATTTAGACGCTAACGTCGCTCTTATGTAGCTAGTTATTTCAACTCTTCCGCTGAGACCGGCTGCCCTTGGGATTACCAAGGGAAATAAAATTTTCTAAAAACAAATTCTAAAGGAATTGTATTACTGGCGCCCAACGTGGGGCCAAACAAAAGAATCCTTATAAAAGGACACGCGAGTTTGGCCGTGGGTTCGGACCCACCTCCTTACTAGTTTAAATAAAAGCATGAGTGCCACCATAGAAGTGCCACCAAATATTATTTTAAAACCATCAGTGCCACCAAAGAAGTGCCACAATAAATAAACCGCCACGCATTGCGAGAAAATTGTTTAAGTGATCTCATCACTGCCACCATAAAAGTACTACAGTAAAAAACTACCAAAAAAAATTTTGTTTGGCGAAACCTGTAGATAAGAACGATAAGCACCACAATAAAATCATCAATAAATCATCAAGCCACGTAGAGGCGAAAGGTTTTTGAAAATTTCCAGGGTAGCTCTAGGCACTACCAAGTCGTGGGCATCATCAGGAATAAGGTGGTAGGCGCAGCAGATGGTGTTCTGTCGTCCTTCAACAGCATTTTAAATTTTCATGCAATTATTTCACGGCTAGACTTCGCCTACGCCGATAAGAGGCTTATCCATTTGATAGAGCAGGAACTCTCCACTTTGAGGCAGGGTAAACTTTCAGTGATAGGATTCTACGATGAGGTTAAAAGGAAGCTGACCCTAATAATTAACAAAACCATTATGACCCATGGTGGAAATGCCACCCTAATAGAATCACTCAATAATAAGTATCGCGAAGATGCTCTTCGTGTTTTTATCTCAGAACTCAATCGTCCTTTGTGCGAAATATTGTTTTCCTCCAGGCCTAGCAATCTCCCCTCTGCATTAGCTTTAGCACAGGAGCTTGAATCAAATCAAGCTAGGTCAATGTTTGCCCAGTCCTTTAACAGGCAAAAAATTCAGGCTCCCAACCAATTTTCATATTTACCACAATACCGAAAGATTCGGCCTGACCAACAGCGACAAGCTCAGGCACAAAGGGTCGTACCAATGGATGTAGATCCATCGCTCTCAAGGTTCAGACAAAATGGACCCCCACCAATAAACAGGAATGACGAGAGGGTCCATCAAGGAGCCTATCCAAGGGCTCCTCGTCCGGGTATTGGTAACCCCAGTGGCTTGTCCAACCTATCCAATCTAAAGGAATTGTATTACTTATATGAGTTCAACTAACGTTGTGCTGAGTCCACAGTCGCAAATTTAAGAACTATATAAATATAAGTAATTTTTAAAGAAAATTAGTTAGTAGTAAGCAGCAACCGAACTGTAAGTTGCACAATAAATAAAAATTTAAAAATTTAATCCTTCGTTCGGCTTTAATTAAAAAGTATCAATAAAGACGAACAGTCGTTCTGTTGTTAATAAATAAAAGTTTTATTTTTTTATATCAACAATAAAATCGTCGTAGCTAGTAAAATATACAGACAAGAATGTTGCAACTATAAGCAGAAATTCAATTCATCAATATTCTGTAAATAAACAATATCATTGTTGCTCAATAGGATCTATATGAAATCGGTTCGCCAAACACGACATACAAATCCATTTTGCGTTTGTTCTTCAAATACTGAATATGTGCGACAAGCAAGGGGAAAGTTCTTCGTCCGCGATCTTTCCTATTCGGCGAAACGAGAAAACCGAGATTTTGTGTGTACACAGTGCCCATACACGACGACATACAAGTTTTCACAGATAGCATAGCTAACAAAATATACAACAACAAAGTTGTCGTAGCTAGTAGAATATACTGACAAGAATGTTGCAACTATAAACAGAAATTCAATTCAGCAATATTCTGCAAATAAACAATATCATTGTTGCTCAATAAAGTTGATTTCCAAAATTTACAATAACAGCACATTTCGTCGGCACTAAACCAGAGCGGAAGCCGTGCCGCCGCAATGTAGGCCGTTTCTCGACCAAAGTGAGGTTTGCTATTTTGCTATAATTATTGCTTACATTATCATTATAGAGTATATATAAATAAGTGCTAGTAAGTAAGAATTCGTACATATGCAAGTTTATAGTAAATAAGCAAAATTTTGTGTAAAAGAAATGTATTCAATAAAGAAAAGGGAGTTCAACTTTACAATTCAAAAGAGCGAGTAATTAATTATTTGGTGGCAACCATTAACTGGCGCTTGGCTACACCAAAAGTATTAAAGTGAATCTGTACGCACAAATATCTAGAAGGATAAACGACGGAATTAGTTATATCGTCACATCAACCCCCACCAAAACCCAGAAGACACCAATAAAACAATAACAACAAATTATTAAATTTATTTTCTTATTGTACTTTATTATTTTTATTGACTCATCAAATTTAAAACATTGCAACAATTGTAATTGATACCTGCTTCCTGTTTACCAACTTTTATACAATTATTATTGTTTTACTGACTCATCAAATTTCTTTGCTTTTTTACCTTCATGTAAATTAATTTAAGAATAAAGATTATTTATTGGTGTAACTTTCAAGGAGACAAGGTGTTTTATTTAACGAAGGAACATTAGTAACATAACTGGCGCAGTCGAAAATCCTTGGACCACATAAGGGGCCAAATACCAAGAGCATATTGGTATAAGGCTACAAGGAGATAAGTGAACCGTTGGAAAAAGGACCTAAACCCCTTATGCATACAATTCTCATAGGGGCTCTGTAAGTAAATGAGCGGTTATTGAATAACAAAAAAAAAAAAAAAAAAATTTGAAGAAAAGTTAACATATGTACAAGTTAACTCGAAACGCAAACCACCAAAATACCAAGTCAGCATCGTCTGCCTAACATCCGTTTCAGGCAATGCTGAACATTAACACCACCCCAATCCATGACCAACGGCCCGAGTTATGATCCAACGACAAGCAACAACAAACGATACTCACAAGCTACCGTAGCCGTGGGATCCGCTGGCGCAGCACAAATATAGCGCAAACAAGCGACGACTTACACTACACGCAAGTCGGCGTAATCGTGGGATTCGCTGACACTGCAGCTGACAAAACATAGCAACGACAGCGACGACGGCAGCGGCAGTGAGGACGGCTTAGGCTTCGACTTAAGAGTAAGAATGTTTTAGAGTTTAGTTCTGATCGAGCCTAAATAAAGCGCACTAGTGCCTAAAAATAATTGGTGCCCAACCGGGTAAAGAAGATACGAAGGATTCTCCAGAAAGTAAAAATCACCAAGGTATTTTGCGGTGGAGTGTCTTTAATGACTTCAAAGGACCCAAGGACTCACAGAGAATAGCTACAATCTTTAAATACGTATACTACAAGAACTCCAAGGATCCGAGGATTCATCAGAAAGCAGTTTATAATAAAAAACATGTTTCGAGTATTGTAAGTAGAGTGCTTATTAAAATAAAAACATTATAATTTCTTTTGAATTAAAACTAAGTTTTCAAAATAGACGGAAAGGAATTTATTTTAGAAATATAAGAAGCTAATCACAAAATTTTGTGAAACAAATTTTCCAGAGTTTAATAAAAAAGAAACAGTGTAGTCTTTTCTCAAAAACATTGTGTTTAAAAACAGAATTTGTGAAGAAAATTGTAATAAATAACTGAAATTATCTAGTCATGTCAACAAAAGAGTGTGATTGATTGATTCGACTATAGGAACGGTTACAAGTTCTATTCAATTTTAATTTCTAAGTCTATGAGTGACTCAGAATTAGAAAACCTCTTAGAAAGAATTATTAAACTACAGGTGAACAGTAAAATGGATTCAAATCAGGTAACCGCAGTGGTTCAAGCAGCCGTCTCAAGCGCTCTTGAACAACAAAGACAGACTTTCGAGGTTAAGCTCCAACGATTAACAGAGCAAATGACTACATTGACCACTGGTCAAACGCCAAAAATATACCAACCGGTAAAAATATTACCGAACGTAAAGTGTGACGAACCCTTTGATCTGGTAAAATCATTACCAGAATTTGACGGGCAAATCAGTACATATGTGTCTTGGCGACAAGCTGCCCATACATCCTACGAAGTTTTCAGAAGTTACCAGGGAAGTTCTGGACACTACCAAGCAGTTGGTATAATTAGAAATAAAATGAAAGCTTCTGCTGATGCCATTTTGGCATCCTTCAACACTGTTTTAAATTTCGACGCAATAATCGCGAGACTAAACTTTACGTACGCAGACAAACGACCAATATATTTAATTGAACAACAATTATCCACCTTACGACAGGGTAACCTATCTGTGCTTCGATATTTCGACGAGGTTGAGAAAATATTAACTCTCCTCATGAATAAAACCATAATGACCCATGAGGGTCAAGTATCGGAATCAATTTGTGAAAAACATAGAGCGGACGCTTTAAGAATTTTTATATCAGAGATAGCAAGAACATTAGCTAAAGACAGGGCAGCCACAACGCAGCACGAAATATGTATATTCTGCAATACGCGAACACAATAGAACAATTCATTCGGTCACTCAAAGGAAACCAGTGGATTTATTTTTTTACCAAAATCTAGTGGAAAAAGAAGTGATAGAAAATATTAAACAAAGACAGGAGTTCATGCTAAATTATCACAATAAAAAAGAGCTCAAAAGGATTACGCTCCAAACAAATAATATACGAAAAAAGCAGTAGACGCGAAAAATATACGAAACGTTACATAAAACATATTGTGAAAGAAAACAGAGAAAATACTGTTTTAACCACGAAAAACAAATTAGTGCACAAAGATAACATTCGAAATGTATTGCCTAACGTTAATAATACTAACCCTAATCAACAAAACAATCCAATATGAGACAACGAAAATCAAGGATAGGAAGTTCGTTTTAACATATGTTTCATACTCAATCAGATTATCTATACCATATGGTAAACCTAACAAAAATACTTCAACACTACGCGGAATTACACTCATCGGCAACTTCAGCGAAAACCCAACATGCAGATCTCGCACTAATAAATAGAATAGAAGTATTAAAAAACCAATTATTAATTAGGAGACAGAAAAGAAGTATTAATTTTCTTGGATCAATACTTAGTTTTGTAACAGGGGTACCAGACCATGATGATGCGGGAGAGATTAAAACTCAAATCAACGACATAATAGAAATAATAATAAACAACGACTAATAAATACGCATTTTGAAAAACTTTTAGAAACCTTTAGCTATAAAACATTCCAATCTCAAACAATGCTTCAGGAGATCTATAAAGAATTACAAGACCTAACTTTAACGATTAACTTCACAAAAAACAAAAATTTCTATTCAGCATCACTGAATATGAAAGACATAGAACAAGTTATGAAATTGGAAAACAACGAAGTTCCGGTAATAAATATAATGGAATACGCAGATATTCATATTTGTAGAATAGGGGATACATTTATAATAGTATACAAATATCCTGTAATCAATAAAAAATGTGAAACATATGACAACACCAATTTCATGCAGACAGGGAAAAATTCAAATGGACAAACAAATAGCGAAATGTAGCCAACAAATCACACGAATAGACAAATGTAAAAAAATCATGTCAAAATTAATTTGTAAAGAAACACAACCAGATATGTGCACCCTTCCAATGTTATTAAATAATAAAGCACAATGCAACACGATAGAAGAAAAGAATGAAGATATATTAGAAATAAGTTCAGGTAATGTATTAGTAAACGTTAAGTCCGTTTACTAAGTACGGTAAATAATGAAACATTAAACGGAAATTATTTGATACAGTTTAAAGAAAATATAAAAATTAATGACATAATGTTCCACAATCAAGGTGAGGGATTAAAAAATACATTTTATCTCAAGGAAATCAAAATATAGAAATTTTGAACATACTAAGTTCAGAATCAAAATATAAATTCAATAACATAGAAAAACTGCACAAATTCATTATTCCATTCGAGGAACACCCGATAAGGAATACTTGCATAGCCATATTTACTCTCTGCATAATCATTGTACTGACATACTTAGGATTTAAGTTAACCTATGCCATATTAAAATGTAAAACACTTAAGTTAAAGGAAGAACAGCAGAAGAAATATGAACAAATCCTGAAATCACAAGGAATGGAACATCTAATAAAGAAAGATGCCATCACCGCAGTATGAAGGAAAAGATCAGGAGATCTTTTTCTTATTCGGTCAGCAACACAGTACGAAACTCGAAACCCAGCAATAGCTGACGTCGCATCAGTAATATTAGCGGCTTCATACGCGCATCCGATTAACTGCTGACTATAGGGAACGTGACCCGGTACAAGCGTAGGTTTAATTTAGACTTAAGGTAAAAATTGTATTCAGTCTTAAGACAACATTTTTATAATAAAGACGCGGACGCGAGTCCGCTATCCCTTTTTTAAAATTCAAAACCACAAACTAATGGTTTAATTTATATAATATATGTATAAGTTAACACAATATTTTATGAACTTCTACATAAATTCCATTCCCACATTATATGCTAGAAACATACAAACCGTTTGCATACTTTGGTGTCCTATTACAACCAAAAGTGCAACTGCGCTAAACGCGCATCCGCTAAATTCTTAAGTGAGCGAAACACGCGCAACCATGTCTTCTCCCCCAAAACCAAACAGCTGCAGGTGAGCACTACACGCGCAAACCCCTTTAGCTGACCAAGCATCTTTAGTCACGTAGGCCGGCTCAAGCATAGGTTAGATTATAAACTTTAAAGTTAAGTGTAGTCAGTCTTTTTTAAGTTACTAGACTCGACAGGCACATAGTGCCGCTAAAAAACATAACTAATTTTAAGATAATAAAATAGGCACATAGTGCCGACCTAATAAAATCAATTAATAAATAAACCTCCGTCTCGTTAATTTATATGTAACAATATCACCTAGCAACAGCATATCACGTACATACAACGTGAACAATCAAACAAAGGGAGATACAACCAATCACAGCACGCCACGCTACATCAGTATAAAGCTATAAATACAGTATATCGCGCGTACTATGTGTTTAATATAAACCTTAGATATAGTCAGATGTATAGTATAATACTTTTATATTAAATAAAGAGAAACCCAGGAGTAATATGCTGGTAAAATATATATTTTTTAGAATTGCTTAAATAGCATTCTTAATTCGGGCGACAATAAGATGATAGCAACAGGCAAAGGGGTTGTTAGATTAAAAACAAAGAAGTTTAACGTCACACTTGTTGATGTTCTCTTCGTACCCGGTTTGCAGTGCAACTTCATATCAGTTTCAAAAGCAGTAAGCAGCGGCTACATTGTGGAGTTCAGGCAAAATACAGCGAAAATTATGGACAAGCACGGGTCAATTATATTAAGAGCTACCAAGGTCAGTGATTTGTATTTACTTGAAACAAATAAAATCAAATTGTATTTTTCGAGGAAAACTATTGATAATGCGATGAAGTGGCATAAGTGTTTAGGTCACTTAAATTATGAAAGTCTACGGGAGCTGAATAACAAAAACATGGTGCTTGGTTTAAAGCTAAAATTATCAGCAGATGTGAAATGTACTTTGTGTATGTCTAGCAAATGCAGTCAACGGCCGTATCGAAGTGCACAAAATTCAGCAGCAGAAGTGCTGGGAGTGGTACATACCGATGTGTGCGGCCCTATCAACAAAACGTCTATCGCCGGTGCGCGATATTTTTTGACATTCACCGACGATAAAACTCGCTACATTTTTGTTTATTTTTTGCGACACAAAGACGAGGTGTTTGAGAAATTCAAAGCAATGGCAGAGTGCCAAACAGGCAAAAAATTGAAAGTGTTAAGAAGCGACAACGGAAAAGAGTTTGTCAACAGTGCTTTTGATGAGTTTTTGAAATCAAATGGGATATTACGTCAGCTGACGGTCCCCTATGCGCCACAACAAAATGGGTTAGCGGAGAGGCTAAACCGTACGCTTATCGAAATGGCACGATGTATGATGCTCGACGCTGGAGTTGAAGAATCATTGTGGGCCGAGGCAGTGCATACAGCAACATACTTGAGAAACCGATCACCAACTAAAGCGTTAGGCACGGTGACGCCATACGAAGCATGACATGGTCGCAAACCAACAGTGGCGCATTTACGGGCATTTGGGTCATATGCGGTGGCTCTTGATAACAACAACATGATAAATTCAAACCAAAGGGGAAGGAATATACAATGGTTGGCTGCGCAGATACAGCGAAGGCATACATATTGTATGATCGGAAATCAAAATGCCTAATTGTAAGCAGAGATGTATACTTTGTGAGAACTAAATATCTATACAGAATTTAGTCCACACAACTTATAAAGGCACACCCTATTGTTCATAACACAACGGGAAAACCACGCCACTTCTAGAAACACAAGAAGAATGAGAAACAGACATGCAGAAGAAATGACATCAAGAATGCACACGCAGCGGTGAAAACACGCCACGCAAACAATTCAGCGGGATAACCACGGAGACGGAGAAATCAGACAAGCAGACGAAACAACAACAAGCATGCATACGCAGCGGTAAAACCACGCCACTGCCAGCAACATACGCAGTCCCAGCAACACACGCCATCCCAACGCAACATGTTGCGAATGTGTTAGCACGCAGCACAGGCTTGGTGGGTAGTTAGATGGCAGATGATCAGGGAGTCAGCACGGGACTGTGACAGCGTACGCACGTTCGGCATCAGACTACGCAGTGAGTTTATCCTCTGGCTAGTCTTGGTACCCTGACTTGTGAACGCCGTCTGTTAAGGGTGAGCTTGGTAGTGAGTTTATCCTCTGACCAACTCAACCTTTAGCATCGCGGTCGCTAACGCAGTCTTTCGTGATCCGGGATCTTTACGCGGCAAAAGTGGTTAAAAAGGACCTCTCCGTAGCGTAGCAGAGGAGCATAAACATGGACACCAGGAGCCTACACGAGTGTCGGCAGAAGTAGTCGAGCGTAGTCGTCGTAGCACGCGAGTGTCAACGTGTACATCAGGGCAGCGTCATTGAAGCCTACACGAGCGCCGGCAGAAGTAGCGAGCGTCAACGTATACGCCAGGACATCGTCATCGAAGATTACAGGAGCGCCGGCAGAGATAGACGGGCGCAGTCGTCGTAGCAGAGGAGCATCAACGTGTACGCCAGGACACCTTTATTGAAGCCTACACGAGCGCCGTCAGAAATAGTCGAGCGTGGTCGTCGTAGCACGGGAGCGTCCACGCACGCCGAAGGATATTGTCAGCGAAGCCTACGCGAGCGTCACCAGAAGTAGCCGAGCGTGATCGTCGTGATATAGAGAAGCAAGTCAACTAGCACCCAGGAGCGCAGCAGAGCGGGAAACGGTATTGTCCTAACGGACCACACAGAACCGTTATCCTGAGACAGCACTTCCCTTGGGCGACGACAGTACAACGCGGGAGACAATTTTGTAACATTAACTAAAATATATGTAAGTTTAATTAAATAAAGTACGATTCGCAGAAGAGCCCCAATATGTACAAATTTATTGTAACGAACCCTGGACACGGCGAGTATACCTCAGCAATTTATACTTGTAAGAAGCAGGGGCAGCAAAAAGCTTCGTTACAACTTTGTAGAAAGGGTAGAACATACGCAACATTCAGACACAGCATTGATTGAGGGTATTGTTACAAATGCTGATGCAAGAGCGAATGATATCAGTGTTGAGATTTATGATACGCAGTCAAATAAAAATGTTGACCCTGTTGAAGTCGGTTCCGATGATTCATGGTCAGGGGAAGTAACGATGATTTTGAATCAGCACAAGAAGAGTTAGTTGCAGCGAAAAGGTTGCCAGGCAGGCCAAAGTTTATTCGTACTGGAAGTTGTGGTATGCCAAGAAAGGTATACAATTATTTAAGATTAATGACTCCAGACGAAGTTAAGATAACAAACACAGTCGATGAAGCGTTATCTAGTGAACATTCAGAACAGTGGTTTAACGCGATGAAAGACGAATATGATGCGCTGCTCAAGAATAAAACATGGGAGCTCATAGAACTGCCTAAAGAGCAAAAGGTTGTGCGAAATAAATGGGTATTATGTATTAAGAGGGATAAAGAAGGCAATATTCAGCGTTTTAAAGCTAGGCGGGTAGCGAAAGGGTGTTCGCAAATTTATGGCGTTAATTATACAGAAACATTCGCTCCTGTTGTTCGTTATAGTACTATTAGGTTGATATTTGCTGTTGCAGCAGAATATGAATTACATTTACACCAAATGGATGTCTCTACTGCTTATCTAAACAGCGAACTGAATGATGAAATTTTCATGTATCAACCAGAGATGTTTGTAGACCAGCGTTACCCAAACCATTGTTTAAAGTTAAAGAAAGCTCTTTACGGGCTTAAACAGTCAGGTCGGCAGTGGAATATGAAATTAAATTCCATATTAAAAGAAATTGGCTTCAAGCAATGTGAAAGTGAACCATGTGTATACATTAACCATCATAAAGACCAGATTAACATAATCGCAGTATATGTGGATGATCTGTTAATTGCCTGTTCCGATATCAGTTACATCCAGCATATTAAGCATTTGATTGCGGAAAAGGTGAAAGTAGTAGACAAGGGCCAAGTTCAACATTTTTTAAGCATGGAGATCGAAACATCGCGAAACTGGGGCAATAACTATATGCCAAAAAGGGCACATTAAAAGATTACTACGCGAACAAGTCATGGAAGATTGTAGACCCATCTCCATCCCATTAGACCCTGGGCATAAGGTTAGTTGCGAGGACAAAGCTTACCTCACAATACCAATCAATTATCAGTTCGCTTATGTAAGTTAAGCCAATAAATTATGATGGTCACCCACGTAACATATTTTGACTCAGGCGATTATTCCATCATTATATTTAAATAAATAGTTAACGGCTTCGCGAGCACTTGCAATGCAAAAGTACGTTGAATGCTGGGAGAGCGGTATGTGTTGCCGGCAGCGGAGACAGAGCGCCCGCTGGCCTTATGGCTAATCGTTCTAATTGGCATAAAATATTAGAGAGTGCGCAAGCGGTATCTTATTGGAGTATTGTCGGTTGAAAATACTATGGATTGCAGCGGAAATGGGCAACGGAAAATTAGCAGTGGTAGCTTTGGGGTATTCTAGTTAGAATTAAGTCTTTCTTTCTGTTTGCGGCAACTGGACTAATCAGATGTATCATCAATGCGCAAAGTGGTTATTGGTTAATAAATTTTTGTAAACCAAATAAAATTGTTTAATTTGTATAAGTTAACACCGGTAAACACGTATCCGGTCAACACTCCACTCCCACCGGTATTGCTGACGGTGCGTCGGCAGGTTTGAGTGTGGAAATAGCATAACAGCAACTCTCCCACCGATACTGATGACGAAGCGTCGACCAGGTAGCGCGTGACAACAACAACAACGCTACATCGGAAAAGCCAATAGCAAGAGGTGAATTGCCGAATTGCATTTTGCAAGACACACGGCAAAGCATGTGCAGCAACTGACAGGTAAAACAAAGAGTCAGGTATTTAGGCGTAGTCGTCGCAATATTTTAGTTAGCAAAGTAGTTGTAATAACTCGACCGATACAAACGGCTGCTCTTGTACAAACAAGAGAAATAAAACAACATTAAAACCCAACTAAGTGTTTTAATAATTTACAACACTACAGCAGAAGCTATGAAGCATATGCACCAACAATTCTCGTATGCCAAAGTCGCGAGAACGAACAACAATAAAACAAGATAAGAAAACAATGCACAAAATACCATGGTAGAATGGAAACAAGCAACACTAGAAAACGCAATAACATCGAATAATAAAATGCTAGCATACCCCACCAACCTAGATAAATACATATGTCGGCGCACCCTAATGGTGTGTGGATATTTGTATGCGAGTTATAATATCATCTCTCTTAACAGGTTCGAATTGTTAGGTGATGTTCCTGGCAATATTCAGTTGCTCTTCTAATTGTTATAACTATGCTTTTAAAGGTCACCTTGGTCAACTGAATATTCCAGGCATTGTTCGGCTATCATTTTGTCACGTAGGCAAAATGCACCGCTAAAACGTTTGGGCTTGAGGAGAGCCAGTGCAGTCTTGAATCAACGATTAAGCTGATATGAGTTCGGATCAACACGGGGTTATTGAATGCAGAAAGATATTGCTACATACCAAATAAACTTATAAATGTTATAATAAGAATAAAAAATCGTGTTTTATTTAAACTAATCAAGCGAAGAACAAAACTGGCGACGAGGATGGGATGATTGATATTAAAACAAACATCCAGTGTACGAACTATAAGCGTGAAGTTACGTCAAGTGACATAAGATAAAGGTCTACAATTTATTATTAAAAAAAAAAAAAAAATATATATATATATATATATATAAGTTACCACATGACTCCCACGCCATGACTTCCATTCTAAACATCATATCACTACGCTAAATCCATTCGCAGGGAACATGCGACATCAGCAGTTTTGGATGATTCCCATCAAACAAAGTCGGCAATAAAAGGAACCACAACGTATGAACAGCTGCGGTTCCAGTTTCTTACATGTTTTGTAATTCATAGAATTAAGTGCATAGAATAAGGTATGTGTGTTAGGTAGTTGTTAGTTCAATTTTAAGTTAAGCCACAAAATTATATTCTCAATAAAGCTAGTAAGTCTTTAACAGCCAAGCAATCAAGTTTGATTTTATTCAAAGTATACTTTAATAAGTTTTCAACCAACAACAACCCACTTGGAACTGTTTGAGCTTGTTCACCAAGTCGAGCGAAAAGCAAGTACAAACGCAACTGGCACCAAAGGCCTTATTCAACTGGCGCCCAATACAGCACAAAAGGACATAGAATCCTGGAAAAAAGGACACCATTCTGAAACTCTTAGTGTAAGAATTATAATTAGTAAAACAGTGAAAAGCTTGTTCAAAAAGCTTGTTAACAAAAGTGAATAGTTATTGTAGAGACCGGCACTAGTGTTGTGTGAGTGTGGGAGACACAGCGATTCAGAGTGATGAACATGAATATGAGTTAGTTGAATATTAAAAGTGAACTTGTAAAGTCGTACTCAATGAACTCAATAAAATATCATATTTCCATTGCATAGCATTACCGAGAATAATTGTATTTATTATCGCATTGTTTAGAAGTAAACAAGTAGGTGAAGTATTACAGTGGCGACGAGGATGGGATCAAATTGACTCGGAAAAAGTGTAATTCATAATGTGGAAAATTTCTGTATGCCACATTTTATAAGTGCAAAATGGCTACCATTCGTCTTCAATACTCGTCAATGTGATTCGGCGAGTTTAAAATCCACTCGTTCTGAGCTAAATAAAGAGTAAATGTTTCGTTTCAGATGTAATTCAACTAGTGGGCGAAACATTGGATTGTGTGGGGATACAGAATACACAAACAAGCCAAAAGGCATGTGAAAAGTAAAAGTAAAGGAATTGCATTAAATTGCGCATATAAGCCAGAAGATGTCGAATTCAATTTCGTTAGAATCAAGGTTATTAAATACGAAAGCGAGCGCAATTAATTGTGCCCATGTATCACAGCGTTACCAATTAAATTTTGTCAAAGCCACTATAAAGGCGCTATAAAGGCGCTATAAAAGTGTAACAAAAGCTAATTTCAGAACAGAGGGTGGCGAATTCAATTTTGTCAGTGGATAACACGTAAAGTGACAAATTTAATTTTGTCAATGCCACCAGGCGATTTGGAGACGTAACAAATTTGACAAAAGTGACAAATTCAAATTTTGCCGATAATATCAAGCGTAACACAGGTACAACAACGCACTCGTAGTAGAAATGGAGATTCGTCCATTCTTGTGCGACAACATAGATAAGGCCCTTGTTCGGTCAGAGTGGGAAAGGTGGTTTCGATCCTTCTCCTTATATCTTCAAGCCAAAGACATAAGTGATGTAGTGAAAAAGAAAAACAAATTACTGCACCTGGGGGGCCTTAGTCGAGGGAAGTAAGGAAGTGAAGTATTAGTAGCCAAACTTGATGAATACTTCTCGCCAAAGCGTAATTCTACTTTCGAAAGACACCTTTTTCGAAATTTATCCCCTGTTGAGGGGGAAAACTTCAACAAATACTTTCTACGACTCCGGCATCAAGTGTCGAAGTGCGAATTCGGGAAAACGGCCGCAGAAATAAATGAAATTTTCATCAAGGATAAAATAATAGACTCGTGGACTCCAGTCGACTTGAAGAAAAAGCTTCTAGAGAAAGAAAAGAGTTTAAAAGAGATAGTAGAAACCTGTCAAATTTATGAACAAATATCCAAACAATCGGGGTCTATGTGTACGAAGTAGGCCGACGAGTCTGTTAATCGAATTACTGCAAAGTCACGCGGGGCAAAGCAGAACAATGATGAGTGTAGCAGATGTGGCCAAAAGGGTTTAGTAACGTTCCAAAATGTCCGGCAAAGTCTGCGAAATGCAACAAATGCGGCTTGATTGGACATTTTGCTAGAAAATGTAGAACAAAGAAACGAAAGAGCGGCCACAATCAAAGTTCTCCCAAGAGGAAGCGCACAGAGTCATACAAAGTGCGAAATGTAGAAACGAACGAAGAAGAAAAGGTAAATTGTTTCAAGATATCTAATGACACGGGGGTAGACGAAAAACTGGTATATGGTATCGGTGGTTGCCCGATATCAATGGTAATTGATTCAGGCACGCGTCTCAACTTGGTAAGCGAAAGTGACTGGGGAATACTGCGTAAGAACAAGGCTGTGATATTCAATGAAAGGGAAGACCACACAACCCAGTTTAAAGCCTATGCGTCAAATAAAGTTCTGGACGTACTTCAAGTTTTCGAAGCACTTATATTGGTAAAGAACAAATTGGAGAAAATCGCTACCTTCTACGTAATAAAGAATGGGTGCCAGTCCTTATTGGGGCGCGACACAGCTATGCAGCTGGGAGTTTTAAAAGTAGGCCTAAGGGTAAATAGCGTGGAAATTGCACAACCTTTCCCAAAAATGCGAAGAGTTAAGATCAAATTATCAATCGACCCTACCGCAAAACACGTACAACAGCCGATGCGTCGCATACCGGTAGCCTTGGAAGAGCAGGTAGAGAAAAAATTAACCAAATGATTGCTCTCGATATTATCGAGGTGGTTTCAGGGCCCTCTTCATGGATATCTCCAATAGTCATTGTGTATAAGGAATGGGGAGAGATGAGGTTGTGTATAGATATGCGGCGAGCAGTGCTGCGCGAAAATCATCCGCTACCAACGTTTGAGATATTCATGACGAAGCTAAGAGGCACCAAGTACTTTTCTAGGATCGACTTGAAGTGGGCATATCACCAGCTAGAGCTGGATGAACTTAGTCGCGATATTACCACTTTCATTACGCATAAGAGTTTATTTAGGTATAAGAGCCTGATGTTTGGGATAAATTCAGCCCCAGAGATCTTCCAGCGAGTCACAGAAAAACTGTTATGCTCTTGCAAAAATGCGTTTAATTATATAGACGATATCATAATACTTGGTAAAACGGAGCCAGAACATGACGAAGCGGTAAAAAGAGTGGTAGACGTGTTTAGAGATAACAATTTAATGATGAACAAGAAGAAGTGCGTTTGGAAGGCACAAAAGCTAAAATTCTTGGGACACCTGTTATTTGAGGAGGGCATAGCACCTGACTCTGATAAGATTGAAACGATTACGGACTTCCGCCCACCACAGTCGAAGGAAGAGGTAAGGAGCTTCTTGGGTCTCGTTACATACGTGGGGAAATTCTTCCCGGGCCTCGCTGATACAACAGAACCGTTGAGAAAATTACTCAAATTAAACCAAAAGTTCATCTGGGATAAAAGCCAACAAGAATATTTTGACAAATTGAAAGAGGGCCTATCAAACGTACCAAACCTAGCATACTTTAACACGAAGAAAAGAACTCGTCTAATAGCAAATGCAAGCCCAGTAGCGCTAGGGGCGGTACTTTTACAGTTTGACGATCAGAATGAGCCACATATCATATCGTTTGCGAGCAAAAGTCTATCAGATACGGAAAAGAAATACTCTCAGACCGAGAAGGAGAGCCTTGCACTAGTTCGGGTGAAAGATACCACTTGAGACAATTTTCAAGCCCACGTCAAAACCTCCGGCGAGGATAGAGAGATGGCTTCTCAGGTTGCAGCCCCACAAGTTCAAAGTTGTATACCGTGCTGGTAAAGAAAACATAGCCGACTCGGTGTCTAGACTATCTAAAATCCAACGGACAAGCTCAATTGATGAAGGCTACAACCACTCAATCTTCCATATTGTTGAGAATGCGACACCCTCGGCAATGGGAATAAGGGCAGAGAGCGCAAAGGACAAAGAGTTAGTAGACGCGTTAAAAATGATTTATGGTCAGCCAATAAGGCAAACGTTTATTACCCGTTTCGGTACGAGCTATCAGCTGTTGGTGATATTTTGCTTAGAGGATCTCGCATTGTAATACCCAATACACTGAGGGAGACAATTTTGAGACTAGCGTACGAGGGACACCCGGGAGAGTCAGCGATGAAGCGTAGGCTACGGTCAAAGATGTGGTGGCCGTTGATAGACAGGGAGGCAGAAAATTTCGTAAAAAGATATGTCAATTGCTTACTAGTGTCCCAACCTAGTAAACCACCACCAATGCAAAGACATGTGTTCCCAAATGGTCTCTGGCGGTGTGTTGCTACGGATCTATTGGGTCCTCTTCTTAACAACGACTACATACTTGTCCTTATTGATTATTATTCCCGCTACCAAGAGGTAAAATTCCTAAAAAAAATCACGTCTGAAGCCATTATTTCCGTCATGCAAGAGGTGTTTAGTAGATTGGGCGTACCTAACTCTATAAGGGCGGATAATGACAGACAATTCACCAGCTCCGAATTTAAAAGCTTCTGCAATAATCACAACATCACTTTAATTACGACTTCCCCATATTGGCCGCAGGCGAATGGGGAAGTTGAAAATATGAACAAGTCGTTAGTAAAGAGGTTAATAATCGCGCACAACAACAAACGAGACTACAAGAAGGAGATCGAGGAATTTGCATTGATGTACAATGTCACGCCCCACAGTACAACAGGATCCTCACCCTCAGAGCTCATGTTTAATCGTGTCATTCGAGATAAAATCCCAGGTATTCAAGACTTAACAGACGACATGTTTGATTCGGCTGCCCGAGATTATGACATTATTAACAAATGGAAAGGGAAAGAGAAGGCGGACATGAGACGAAGGGCAAAAGAAAGCGACTTTGAGGTAGGGGATAAGGTCCTATTAAAGAACGTGGTATTCGCGCACAAACTTACTCCAAACTTCGATCCGACGGAGTACACAGTAAAGGAAAGGAGTGGCAATGAGGTGATAATAACAGCTAGGGAAAAAACGTTAACAAGAAACATTAGTCACATCAAAAGGCTACCAGCATCCGAAACAATCTCAGACAAAAAAGTAATCCTACGACTTCAAGACAATCCATGCAGAGCGGTCAGCCATCACAACAAATCTCAACTGCCCTCACTTCATCAACGGGAGCGCCGACGGCAGACCCAGAGGTCGAGGTAACAAAGATAAAAGGAAAACGAAAATAAGGAAGGGATGTTGAGACCCGCACTAGTGTTGTGTGAGTGTGGGAGACACAATGGTTCAGAGTGACGAACATGAATATGAGTTAGTTGAATATTGAGCGTGAACTTGTAAAGTCGTACTATCAATGAACTCAATAAAATATCATATTTCCATTGCATAGCATTACCGAGAATATATATATATACAGGTAAACAAGTGGTGAGGTATTACAGGCCCTATATGGACTTAAGCAGTCAGGGCGAAAATTGAATACAAGATTAAATGAAGTTTTAAAGAGAGTGAGTTTTCAATCATGTGTAAGCGAACAATGTGTATAAGTTAACACATCACAGTAGCCCACAACAACAAGTGCAGGTATGCCTGTGATTGCAACATAAGCAACGAGATCAAAAGTGCGAGACTTAAGACATTACAACGGAAACGCTTGCCAGTAGCAAACGACACCAACAGTCCCAAACCATGGGAATTGCCGAATCAGCATTATGGAATCATGCGGCAATTCACGTAAGGTGATGGCAAGTAGCTTTGAATGGGGTTAGGTATTCAGGTGCATCACCGAAAAGTTAGTTGTAATAACTACATAGTAGGGGAAAAAAAATAAATTAAACTAAACCTTGCACTTTATTTACTGGCGACCAACGTGGGGTCACGCGATAAAGGATAGACCGTGGGCTCGAAGAATCGTAAAAAAAGCTATTCCTGTGAAAAGAAAAACACTACAGACCAGCATAAAAGATCATATAAAATCAATTCATTGCTCATTACATAAAATTATATTTTGATTACGAAAAGTATAAAAAAAACATTAATTGATATTGATTATTATTGTAATAAAGCGACAAGAAAAAATTAAAAATATTAACTGCGGGAATATTATGAAAAAGTGACTAGGAGAATACAGAACTATTAATTGTAAACAGTACCTTGACGTACAATGGACGAAACCACAATTCGGACCTTAATGAGAGCCGCTATTCCAGCAACAACCGAACAGACGAGACGGGAATTCCAGGCAACAGGGAACTCACTGATCGATAGGCAGAAAGAAAGACCATCTCAAGTGAAGCAATATAATGAGTTACAATCGACCCGGCAGTTAGGTGCGATGAATCCTTGGACGTAGTCAAGTTTTTGCCAGAATTCGCTGGCGATCAGTTTTGATACGTCTCGGCATATAAAATTTTTGAAAACGCACAAGGCAGTTCTAAACATTATGAAGCTGTGGCCATCATAAGGAATAAAATAGTGCGATCTGCAGATTCGATCCTATCTTCTTTTAACACTATTCTAAATTTCGATGCAATTATAGCTAAGTTTGATTTTACTTATGCAGATAAGAAACCTGTTTACATACTGGAACATGAAATGTCTACCCTCCGTCAAGGAAGAAAGACAATAACAGAATTATATGATGAAGTCGAAAAGAAATTAATAGCCATAATTAATGTGGGGTTTGAGGAACACTGAAACCCTTTTTCGCAAGAAGCTCTTCTTCGAAAGTTTCGAACAACAAACCCCAAACCAGAAAATGCGAATGCTAGACGAACACTTGTCGAGAGAACGCGTAGCCGTGCGCATGTGACGAATCGATCTATAATCGGAGTATATCTTTTTAAATTTAACTGCTAAACCTTTTTGTCTTTTTATAAAAACTATGCGACGCTTGTGACGACTTAAATTATAATCAAAGTATCTTTTTCAAAAAATTTATTGTTAATCGTTTCGTTTTTGTCATACTCATTTTCCTTATTAAATAAAACTTTTACATTTTAAATTGTATAACAATATGAAATTGCAACATGTGAATTTGATTTAAATAAAAGGAAGTTGACTAGTAAGTGCGTGGGTATAATACAATTCCCACATTAATAAGACACTGATGACCTATCAAAATAAGAAGGATGTTTTAGAATCTATAAATTCGAAGTACCGCCATTACGAGTATTTATATCCGGACTTAACCGTCTATTTTGTGATATCTTCCTAGACAACAAAACGGACAACCTCAGCCACGACCAACACCCATGGATATAGATCAAAGTCTCTCCAGATTCCGAGTCACTCAAAGAAATTATCGGTCGAATGAATCTCGCTCCCCGCAAGTGACTTCATTTAATACCACTCCATCGAATCCTACTTCCTTTAATACCAGAGATTATCCTTTATATAGAACAGATTTCGGAATACCCAAGGAGCTCCGGTAAGCAAGTTAACATTGCCCACAGCCCAATAAACTAAACTGTAATAAGAAATCATAAAAGCTTTAATTGAATTAATAAGAAATAAATAAAGCTGATTCAGCTTCAATTTATAAACATTAATGGAGTTAAGAAATTCGAGTTCATTCCAATAAGGTCTGAATTGCGCAGTTAGTATTAAGTAAACAATATTGTAACTTATAAATAAGTACATCATGCCATAGAGACCACACACTCGATTGTAGTCAAGAGGAAGATAGTTTATTTTTAAAAAACGCTTTCCTCGCTACCGCAATGTTAATTTGCAAGTGACATATCCTAATGTTGCATTGGAGACTTTTGCCTTTATTCAGCAAAAGCGTCGAAACATCATTGCCAACGTGTTCAATTCAGCATTTTCGCCATTGAAAGCGGTCCCGTACAATAAGCGGCACCATTTGTTCAATCGCGCGAGTTACGTCGCCGTCGTTGCAAGCCAACTTGCTACCGACGTCGCCGTCACCCCACTTCCACATTGACTGGTCTGCATAAATGTAACCAAAGCACAAAATGCAACCAAAGCATATTTAAGCACAAGTAACACAATACCTACTAAATTTCATATTTTTGCATATCTCTTTCCTACGGTGGTCATGTTACGAAAATTGCAATAATGCTCTACATTATGAAGTGCCAACTAAACAAATTTCGTAAATGAGGAATTAGACTAAGAATTTTCAGTTTTATTCAATAAAAGTTTAGAAATAATTTGGACACTGAAGTGTACGGTTGTTTTAATCACGGAACCACAGCCCTAACGCTTATCGAAAAATATTCTAAAGAATATTAAGTGAACAATAATAAATAAATAAAAACAAACTCTTTTACAAATCAATTTAAGATATTAAGTTAAAAAAAAATAAATTAATAAAAACAAACTCTTTTACAAATCAATTTAAGATATTCGAAAAAATGAACAACCAAGAGCAACAACAACTCCCGGTCACGGAGCTAATCAAAGAAGCAGCGAGAGTATGGCGGATATACTTCGGAAGTGGGGAGAATGACTTAACATCATTCCTACGGGAGGTTGACCTAATACTTCCTCTATTCAATGACAACACAGCAATACAGCAATACCTCCTGGAAAGACACATCAAAACCAAAATACAGGGGGATGCACTCCGGGTTATCCAGACCCTGAGCGAGGCGGCAACGTGGAATCCTACATAATCTAAACCGATCAAAAACTTTGGAGTTCGAGAAACGTATAATCAACTCCTTCATCGAGCAATATCGATAAAGAACTATAAAGTGAAATGGATCCTAACCTCTTTGATGATACTACTGGCATTGACACCAATCCAACCTCATCTCACAATGGAAAAAATTGAAACTAATTTTGGATACATGGAAGTATGGATCGAAGACGTCCAACTTGCACAAACCTACGACACTATACTACATACATATAATAAATATAGAGGAAATATTAGGTATAATCGACACAATTCACAAAAATATAGAACATGCTGGTCCACAGGAAAAAACAGAAATGATGGTGATCAAAATTATTTAGCACTCTTTATCTGTGTCTTCGGTCATATAGGATGAGACGAAAGTATTCTATCTACTGTGTCAAAAAAACACTCAGAGGCGCTGCATTGGACGTGGTTAGACGAGAGCACCCACCAGATTGGATGACGCTGAGGCAGTTACTTATAGATGAATTCGGAGAACACACGGCAGTTTCAACACTAACTCTAGAGATAAGCAATATTAAACTTAAAAATTATGTTAAGCTACTATGCGAAGAGATTAATTAAGAAGTTTGCAAAGCAAAGGGTGTTATCAAACTAAAAAACGAAAGTTGCTCAACTAAAATATTTTTGTATAATGAATTATATCAGATAAGTTTGAAAACATTAAAAAACTATTTAACTGCGTTAATAAACGCAAATCTTGCTACCGACCTTAAGTCAACAATCAAAATATTAAAAGAAAACGATGTTTATGAAAATAATAAACAATTCTCTCAACAAAAAACAATTCAAAGAACTAACGCAAATTCAAAACTACCTAGTTATACGAGTATGTATAACAATAATAATAGTAATATAGAATATATTACAACAATTTTTAAAAAATTATCCATTTTCCGATCAAAATAATTATTATTAAAATAAACCATTTTTCAACGAACGTAGCAATCAACAATATACTTTACAAAACAATAATTTCCCACAAGTTAGGCATACACCTTTTAATTCTGAAAACATTTATACTAATAGAAACTTAAATAATTTAAAACAAGATAAGAATTTTGGGTCAAACCAATCTCGATTAAGACACTTTGGCTACCCTGAACCAATGGAACAAGATGAGGTAAATTTTCACTCAACAGCCTCGGAAGGCTCCCCAAAATTTAACTGAAATTTAATAAAAAAATATTATAAATTTTTAGTCGACACAGGTTCATCAGTAAGTTTAATAAAGCCTGGAATATTCAACGAAAATATTATTCATGTTCAGCCAATAACATTAACAGTTAAACATTAAACGTTTGTCTAAATGAAACCCAAGAATTGTTTACCGATGAAAAAATCAGCTTTCTCTACTCAGAGCGGACATTTTAAATTTTTAAGAATGCCATTTGGGCTTAAAAATGCGCCAGTAAACCTTTCCAGAGACTGATGAATACGGTTCCAGATAGTTTAATACGGAGAGACTGTATGATTTACTTAGACGACATTGTAGTATTCAGTGCGTCATTACAGGAACACATAAAATCTCTAGACAGAGTTTTTCGTAAATTAAACGAAGCAAATCTGAAAATTCAGATGGTTAAAAGCGAGTTTTTCAAAAGAGAAACCGAATTTCTTGGTCATATTATGACGCCAGAAGATATTAAGCCTAACCTAATGAAATCAAAGCAATTTTAAATTATTCCGTTCCTAAAACGGAAAAAGATATAAAACAATTTCTTGGTTTGGCGGGATTTTATCGTAAATTTATTCAAAACTTTTTTGAAATAAATAAACCTTTGACTAACTGTCTTAAAAAAGACAATAAAATAAAATGCTCACAGAGGAATTCGTTAAAGCTATAAACACTATAAAAGCTTTAAGTACTACTGATCCAATTCTGGCATATCCAAATTATGAGAAAATATTTACATTGACGACTGAGGCGTCAAATGTGGAATTAGGGGCAGTGTTAGGTCAACAGGGACATCCAATTTGTTTTGCTAGTCGCATTCTCAATGGACATGAACTGCACTAATCAACTACTGAGGAAGAACTTTTAGCCATGATTTGAGCTACCAAATATTTTAGATCATATTTATGCGGCAGGAAATTTTTATAAATAGTGATCATAGACCATTGCAATGGCTTAAAACTAAACTTAAAAACTTAAGAGAACCAAATTACAAGGATGGAAGATTGGACTTAATGAGTATCGTGTATTGTAATAATTCTATTTAAGAACTTTAATCTGTAAAAAAAGAAAAATTGCAATGAGGACATTGCATTATTTTCAGATTGGAGGAATGATCCTATCCTAATGTTGCATTGGAGACTTTTGCCTTTATTCAGCAAAATCATCGAAACATCGTGAAACCAACGTGTTCAATTCAACATTTTCGCCATTGAAAGCGGTCCCGTATAATAAGCGGCACCGTTCGTTCAATCGCGTTTGTCACCAGACATTCATATTTCACCATCCTTCTAGAAAAGGTGTGGTTCAAATATAACTATTGTAAATGTTGAAAATTAAATAGAACGATCATTTATACTTATTAAATGCAACTCTGCTCATATAAGCGGACATATTATTCTTTAATAAAATATACTTTACTTCCGTTTTAAGTTCACTTGAAGATGACGTGTTTTAGTTCGGCTTCCAGATAAAACTAAATTTACAACAGGTTATGGGCCTATAAGTCACGAAATAATATCGGTTCAAGTAGAAAAGCATGAAAAGTAAACTTTGAAAAAGGTTTCCGGCGCGGATTGATTACTGTGAGCTAGATAATTACGAATATAGATTTTGGCATGGCAACCAACGCGTTAACTTTTCCATTCGAAAAACTTAAAGGTCGCGAAAATTTCGATGTATGGAAGCGGCACGCGAAGTCATATTTAATCATTAAAAACTGCTGGAAGATAGTTGAAAATGGGCTATCGGCAGTGTCTATAGAAAAAGAACTGGATTCCGATCAACGTGCATTAGCAGAAATTACGCTGATGATAGAACCAAATAATTTCTCACACATCGCAACGGCAGAAAGCGCAAAGCAGGCGTGGACAGCGTTACTCTCTGCATACGAGGACACTGGTCTTACACGCAAGGTGGAGCTCCTGAAACAATTAGTTCAATGCCAACTCTCGGATTACGTATCCACACAAGAGTATGTCAACTCCATAGTAATGACGTCACTAAAAGTTCAAAATGCTGGACTGAACATTGACGAAGAGCTCACTGCATCATTGATGTTAGCAGGTCTACCAGACGATTTCCGTGCTCTAGTGCTGGCTGTTGAAAATTCAAAGGAAAAGCTGACGATCGATAGTGTTAAAACCCTATTACTGCAGGATGTAAAATTTGACCATAAATTTTCTGAAAATGTCCTATACTCTAAAGGGAAACCGAAAGAAAAAAATTTCGGTGCCACTCTTGTAAGCAATTAGGTCATTTTGCAAAACAATGCCCAAACAAATCGAAACGAGATGGCAGAACGTTTAATAAAACAAAAAATGTTCTTTTCGCTTCTCTCTTTACACATGACATTCATCAAGATGACTGGTTCATTGATTCTGGCGCAACTTCGCACATGACCAGAAATAATAACATAATGGTAAATGAAAAATCGGTACAAAATAAAAACATTCTAATCGCAAATAACAAAACTCTTTCAGTGAGATCAAAAGGTGATATAAACATGGTGTTGTTAACAAAACATTCAAAAAATGAAAGTGTTGTGAAAAACGTGGAATATGTGCCGGAGCTTTGTGCAAATTTGTTGTCGGTTCGACAAATGACCAAATACGGCAATAAAGTTGTTTTTGAGAATGATGATTGTAAAATCTACAACAATGAACAAAAGTTAATTGCCAGTGCATGTGAAGTAAATGGGCTATACCGGCTAAATTGTGAAATCTCGTCTAAAAATCAAATAAATAAAACATTCATTGCGCGACAACATGAATTATGGCACAGAAGAATGGGACATATATGCGACGAACATTTGCGTAAAGTAAAAAATGCATCGTACGGCGTAGAATTCGGAAAAATGAACGATGAAAAGTGCATTACATGCTTAAAAGGAAAGCAATCGCGAGCATCTTTTAAAATCAGTGAAACACGTGCTGAAGGTTTATTAGACATAATACATTCGGATGTTATGGGACCATTTTCGGTAAAATCGTTTTCTAACTCTCGTTATATAGTTACATTTATTGACGATTTTTCTCACAAAATTTTCTTAGTGTCAATAAAAAGTAAATCGGAAGTTTTTGCAGAATTCGTAAAGTTTAAAAATCTCGTAGAGAATCAGTTGTCGCGAAAAATTAAAGTGTTGCGTTCGGATAATGGAACCGAATACACCAACGAAAAATTTAAAAACTTATTAGCGCAAGCGGGTATAGTGCACCAAACCACGTCGCCCTATTCACCTGAACAAAATGGTGTAGCCGAAAGATTAAATCGAACAATAATTGAGAAAGTGCGTTGTATGCTAATAGACTCTGGTTTAAGTCATAAATTTTGGGCAGAAGCTGCAAACACTGCAGCTTATATATTAAATCGTGTACCCTTTAAATCTAATTCGAAAACTCCAGTGGAACTATGGACAAAAAAAAACCAAGTTTGAAACACATGAGAGTGTTTGGTTGTAAAGCTATGTGTCACATACCACGTGAAAAACGCAAAAAGCTAGATAGTAAGTCCGTCGAGTGTGTTATGTTGGGATATTGTGCGGCTACCAAAGCATACCGCTTGTACAATAATAAAACCAAAAAAATTGTAATAAGCCGTCATGTTAGCTTTATCGAAGCGCATAACAAAGACGAAAAAGGAACAACTACATTTTCGAAATTCCATCTGAAAATGATTCAGATGAACAGCAAAGTAATCATAGTGATGATATTGTGGTTAATCAAGTCAAGTCAAACAGCGATTCCCCTGAAAATAAATTACGCAACATTCATAATTCAGCAGAAGATAATGAAATTAATAAAAATCAGGAATTATCGAATGTAGATCAACAGCAAAAGAAGCACAGTGCAGATGTTGAAGTTAATCAAATTAAATTCAACAGCCATTCCCCTGTCCATGAAAACGCAAATGATTCTGAAACAGCAGAAGACGCGCAAGAAAATATGTTGAGGCGTTCTAAGAGAGTCGCAGGTAAGAGACAGGATTATAATTTTTCCGCAGTTGATTTTGTCTCGTGTGACCCCAATACTATACAAGAAGCGATGGGCAGTACTTATTCAGATGAATGGAAAGCAGCCGCTCAGGCAGAAATGGATTCCCTTCGAATTAATAAAACGTGGTGTTTGACTGAATTGCCACCTGGTAAAAAGGCCATTAAATGTAGATGGGTATTCAAAACTAAAGTGGATGCAAATGGTCAGTTTGTGCGTCGAAAGGCTAGACTGGTTGTAAAGGGATGCAATCAAAAGTATGGTGTCGACTATGAGGAAACATTTGCTCCTGTAGTCAGATATACGTCGCTAAGATTTTTGCTTGCACTGTCAGCTAAATACAATTTAATTATCCATCAAATGGATGCGATTACCGCATTTCTAAATACTGAATTATATGACGACATCTATATGACTCAGCCAGATGGATTCAACGATGGGTCAGGACGTGTATGCAAATTACAAAAATCACTCTATGGTCTGAAACAGTCAAGCCGGTTGTGGAACGACAAGTTCAATGACGCTTTATTAAGCATTGGTTTGACAAGAAGTGAGGTTGATCAGTGCGTGTACTATCGCATAAGAGGCGACGAAAAACTTTATCTGGCGTTATACGTTGACGACGTGCTTCTGTTTTCAAATAGAGCAGATTGTTTGAACAAATTGAAGGAAGAGTTGTCATCACGATTTAAAATGAAGGACCTTGGTGAAGTTGCATCAGTTCTTGGTATGCGGGTCCAAAGAAACAAGGTACGGGGTACAATTGAGGTTGACCAGCATCAATATATAGCAGACATGTTAAGGCGCTTTGAAATGTTCGACTGCAACTCTATGGCAACACCTATTGACATAAACCAAAAAATGAGCAGCGAAATGTCGCCAACTACTGACGTTGAAAAAGAGGAAATGGCGAAAGTACCCTACATGCAGGCTATTGGCTGTTTGTTATTCGCTTCGCAGATCACCCGTCCTGACATAAGCTTCGCAGTAAATTTATTAAGCCGATTCTCCTCAAACCCAGGTAAAGGCCATTGGACTGCTGTTAAACGCGTCATGAGGTACTTAAAAGGTACAATAAACAGTGGGCTTGTATTCAATGCAGTTACAAGCGACATTGTTGGATTCTGCGATGCAGATTGGGGTAGCGACTTAGTCGAAAGACGATCAACCACCGGCTATGTCTTCAAGCTACAAGGTGCTCCTATTTCTTGGTCCACTCGTCGCCAGCGAACAGTAGCGTTATCATCAACTGAAGCCGAATTTATGGCCATGACAGCAGCCATCCAAGAGGCAACGTGGCTCCAGCGACTGCAAGATGAATTGACACCAGAAGCATCAACCGTAATGGACTTACATTGTGACAACAAAAGTGCTATTCATGTCGCTTTAAACAATACGTACTCGCCTCGAACAAAACACGTTGATATAAAGGGTAAATTTATTAGGCAGAAGATAGAGAGCGGTAAAATAAGATTGTGCTACACACCAACAAACAACATGTTAGCAGACATCCTAACAAAAGGCGTACCTAAAGTCAAGCATTTGAACATAGCTAAAGCGATAGGTCTGTCAAATATAAGTTGATATTGTTTATCAGATATGAATTAATAACATTGTTTATTTTACTTAAGTACTGAAATACTTTGAATTAATTAATAATTTTGTTTATATTTCCTAAACATTGAAATGTTTTGAATGAATTAATATTTCTGTTTATTTCTACTAAATATTGAAATGTTTTGAATTTTTATCTCGTATTTAATGAATTATCGTTCAGGAGAAGTGTTGAAAATTAAATAGAACGATCATTTATACTTATTAAATGCAACTCTGCTCATATAAGCGGACATATTATTCTTTAATAAAATATACTTTACTTCCGTTTTAAGTTCACTTGAAGATGACGTGTTTTAGTTCGGCTTCCAGATAAAACTAAATTTACAACAGTAAACACACTATAATAATAAACATACTTTAATCCCACATTCCAAAACTTCCCATATTTCTATACACATTACACATATCCTAATTTCCATGTCCACACTTATCGCAGGCACCCACTTTCCACAATCCACATAGCATTTTTTGAACTTACCGACTTACTATGATTCTTTCATTTTATAGTCAGTCTTAAGATTGCATCAGAATAAAAATTATAACGAGGAGAATTTGATCTATCTGGTTTTATTTAATACTCTGTAGAATCAACCTAAGTTGAGTCCAAAAATATTAGTCGCGTGGTCGACTTCACCTTTTTTGCTTGACGCGTATCGATTAATTAAATATACTATATAGTATTTAACATAAGAAATGTAACATTAATTTTTAAGGTATGAAAGCATAAAAATATTATTGTAGAATGAACAAAAATATTACTTGGGATTTCATATTATGTGGCAAAAGATGGCGTAAATAGTGTGAGATTGTTGAATGAGCTCAAAAGCAATATAAATGCCTCGGAAGAAATCGGGCTTACAATCAAAACAATTGTGTGTGATCAAGGTCCTCAAAATATCAGATTGAGGTAACGATTCGGCGCAACACCAGAAAAGCCATACTTCTTTCATAATGAAAGGAAAATATATGTACATATATGATGTTTGATTATTGCCTTATAACAAAATGCATGCGCAATATGATTCTAAAACATGGAATTGAAACGCAAGATGGGTTAAAGTTATATATGCCATAGCCCAAGAAGTGTTAATTTTAAAATATGTCCAAAATTAACGTATTCGCATGTGTACCCCGGAAACATGGAAAATATGCCCAAATATTTAGCACTTCGTTCGCCGTGGCAATTAAGATAGCCATTAGAAAATTTGTTGGGCTCCGAAGAGCATTTAAAAAAAGGCAACCCAACTGCTGGTGAAACGGATGAATAATCATTTCGACGAATTGGATTGAAAGACGCTTTACAATCCAAATCCGCGAAGACAGCCAATACAAGGAGATTATATTGATAAAATCAACAGATTGAAAGATCACATCCTGTATATAAAAACCATAAAAAAGCCTACCAGCCAAATACTCGTATCGTGCCTCGATTCCTTTGTATTAACCATAAATGCATTGATTGCATTGAGCGGCGATATATTCAATGAATATTCGAATGTATCATTTATACTCTTAGGGAGGATGAACCAAGATGCCTTGGAAAACTTTTTTTTTTTTTAAATAAGAGCTTATTTAGGATGTAATAATCATCCGTCCGTCGCAACTTTTCACAAACTGGCAGCAATTGTGAAGAAGACGACGATATAAACCTTGACTGGAATATTGGCCAAGAAGACGACCTGAAAGAAAACTTAAAACCTTCTGAGCAACTCGCCATGGAACAAATATATATTCCAGATGAGCACTTCGTTGAGACTGAAAAAACAAGCGAGATACAGGTACGTCGCTACTACACAGGATATGCCATATACCAGAAGGTTTTCTATAGACTGAAGTGCGAAAATTATTTAATGAGAAAGAGTGATAACTCTATGGAAGCCTTATCGGAAGCCCTCATAAGGTTGAAAAATTGCAAAAACTCTGATGACATAAGGCTAGTTAATATCCATGATAGAGTTTTCGAAATAAGCCGTCTTCAAATGAGCTGTTATAAAGACCTCTTTATAAAAAATTCATGCGGAGTGGGTATAAAATCGACGATTTTAGCCCAGATTACTGCAATAACCAAACAAAAATACCCAGAATGGTAAAGCGAGGGTGGAGATTGCCTGGAACATAGGCATCAATTTTAAGATTTCCTTATAACGGTGTTACTCCAACACCAACAGGAAGAGCTTTTAAAAAATGAAGTGAGGGCGAGATACTACATTAAAAGGTAAAAATTAAAGAAACTGGTAACGTAGATTGTAAGCCATATTTAATTTTTCTAGCAACTTCCGTTTTATAAAATGTAAGAGAATTATATGAAATAAAAGTACATTAATCAAATTACTAAAACATATTTCTCTCTTTTTAAATTCAGATTCCTTAAAAAGTAATAATGTTCTTTTTATTTCTTTCAGGGTAGAATTAAGTTGTTAATAGTTTGTTTGTAGTAGTTTTAGTATTAGTTATTTTTAGTATTTATTTATTTAGTCTGTAGTACAAGTGAGCCAAGCTTTGAAAAAAAACCTATTTATTGATTAGGATGTCTGAGAATTTGTGGTTGTAGGTAGACAAATTCTGAAATTCGTGTATTATTAAAAATATATAGTCGTAATAGGCTTACATATGTATGTATATTTCTAATAAAATAAATTTACATGTATTTTCATTTTTATTTAATTTTCAATAAAATTTTTAAAAATTATTGCCATCACAATCTATTTTATTTTATTATGCATTTGAGTTGATTTTCCTATAGAAATTTGACATACATATATTACGTCGTTTGCATATTTGTTTGTATATTTGCGAAAGCAAATGTTCTATAAAAGCATATTTTTATACTTACAAAAAATTATTTGATTCATCGTATATATCTTTTATGCATAGCCAAACCTTAATTAGGATAACGCAGCCGAAGTGTCAATGGTGGTAAGCGCTTGAAAAGTCGCGATGAGTACACAGGTTCGAATCTTGACGTAATTTGTTTTTGACTAATTGCCTTTTATTCTTCCATGCGAATAAATTGTAAAATAAGATTTTTTCATATTTTTCTGATTTGTGTCCAGCTGCCGCCACTGTTGCGAAATTTCTTCTAATATTTTTGCCATCGTGACGAGAAATAGTTTATGGGCAGCGACGCTTGGGCGGGAAGATGTGTTGATACGTATGTTGTTGCTGTTTTTGCTTCATTCATTTTTTAAAACTTTTTGTAGCCACATTCACGTGTTTCTTTGTTTGTCTGTAGTCATATTTCAGTTGTTTTACATACATATCGTCACCTGAAATGCAAAATAACGTAACAACATTTTCGGAAATTTACAGTGGCATGAATGAAATTCGACATAAAATGGAACATGAGTGAAAAAAAATTAATATTGGTTAAAACTGGTTTATAATTTAGCACAGAACCTGAAAATGTTGAATATATCAATATTATGTATGTATGTAATTTGAAGAAGCGTAATCAACAAGACATTCAATATCGAATTTTTTGATGATACCTTATTTTGCATTTTAGGTGACGATATACTTTTGCCAGAGAACGTGCTCATTTCTGCTAAATAGCAGCGAAAATGCTGAATTCCTTAGTTCAAGTTCTTCAGCTCTGTTCGCCGTCCAATCGAACAATTCAAAATACAAATACAAAATTCAATTTGCACCTTCTCTATGTCTTTATGTTCTCTTGTCAACTAGTCCAGTAATCACTCGCCCCTGTGCTCTACATTTTTCATATACAGCGAAGGTCAGTAATTAACTCTGACTCCACAATGAGGGCTGTGATGAAAGTGGCTTTCCACCTACTGTATCGAGAAAATTACAGACGCAATTGAATGCTCTGGAACCGCAGCCAAACAAGTAGTATTATATATACCCACAAGTAGCTTTATATAGTCAGTTGTTACCAACAAACACATGCACAAAATATTAGGGGATTACAATTGATAAGAGACGCACTTAAAAATATCCAGTAAAAATAAAAAGAACTCAGCTAGGCTTACAGTTAGCGCAGCTATACTGACGTCTTAGGTCAAGATTCCGCTTCAGTCTGAAGAACAAGTTGAATCTAAAGTTGTTCACTGTTAAGGAAAAAAATGAGAAATTTAGCAGACGTTATCGCTTCCGTATGGAGCATCATGAATTAACACAAATAATAAAACAATTACAAGACAGCCCGAACGAAAATACTGTTTTTAGACAAATAAACAAACTAATAACTACTTAACCTGAAAGTAGAATGCTGACTATTACATTATCAAAACTGGGAATTTTGAATCCCTTTATTCAGATATAACAGAGATCAAAGAAATAATAAGCGAGGAAATAATTAATTTATCAGATTTTATTGATGTTTCATTATTTAAAATTGCACAAAAAATATTCTTTTAATAGTATTTGTATATTAAATATACAAAATATTTGTAAGTTATCACTAGAACGTTCAACTTCTTCTTCTGAAATATGTTTAATAAGCTAGAAATGTAATTGCTACTTTGAGTAAATAACAGAATAATGCATAAAAGGAAGTTAAATAAAGATATACCCGTTTAGTTACTTAACAGATCGGAAGCAATTCACTTGGTTTTTTTTAAACTTCCGCTCAGTGTTCGTCAATTATTTTATACATTTGTGTGGTTGTTTGTAAAAATTACTTAAGGCTAGTTAAGGAAATACTAGGTACTGTATTGTTAAGTTGTTAGATGCTTTGTTTCAAATAGTTTTAAACTTTGATAGCTGAGTAAAGCATTGAAAGTCAAAGCCTTTAGAAAGTCTGGTGTGAAGTTATTTTCTTAGATACACAGACTTCATTTTCATATATTAAAATTTTCCAAAAAGTGTGTTTTAAGATTTTCTGTACGAAATTTTAAACAATATTTTTATTGTAACTGATTATCTTTAAATAAAATTTTCTATACATTTGCTCAAACAATTTTTTCAAACATATTAATTCAAAGATATACATACATATAGTAGCATAATAAGCATATCATACCACTGTAAACTACAAAACCCGCTGACTAAACAATCTTTGCTTAGTAAACAAATTCCTTTATAAATGCACGCTGAAATATGAACGCGCGCATGATCGCTGTCAAATCAAAGCTTGTCATTCTCCCTCTTAAACTTTTCAGTACAATTTAGTCTTAAGCTGATAAATGAAACAAAGGATGGGTGTTCAGTAAATTCTCGAGTTTTATTAAAAACATTTACAGTGTTGACCTTAGGCTACATAGTACGTCATTTATTGGACTCAAGTGACAATACGTAAGTATATATATCTATATATATTAGGATGTATGTTATTTACCAAATTGATGTTTTTTTAAGCACTCTGTTTTTTTTTTTTGCAAACGCCTTCTTACTTTTCTTATGCATTTTTATTATTTTTTAATAATTTTAGCTCAAATCAAATAAATCTTTAACTTTAAAAGCAGTATATTCTAATACAAAATTAAAAATCATATACTTGGTACACCACGTCGGATGAGCAACGCATAATGTGGAAATCACTTGTGTGATTGCTTATGTCATTTAATATATATTATAATATTGAGAGCGTGTAACTTTTAAAGGAATGTTTTTATGGAAAAAAACATTAAAACCGTTTTGGTTTTCGAGCATTACTTTTTCAGATTTACTTGTTTAATGCAAAATTTCAAAAAGTATATTATGTTATATGCATGGACAATAAAGAGGGCAAAATCAGAACGTTTGGGAAATAACAGAAACCCCAATATATATATATGCACATATGTACATGTTCATGCATATCTGTCCTTTTTATATACATCTTGTATTCAAATTTATCAGCTGAAAGCTTTACAACTTATTTTATTTTTAACTAATCTAATTTAATATATGTATTAATGTTAGTTTTCTGATTGTTTTTACTTTTTGCTTTAAATTCAAGCTGCTCACGCTGCTTAGTCGATATTGATGTACAAATTTCTAGTATTATCTATAAATAACTACATTTCTGTTTGTGTAACAATATTAATGTGTAAACCCTGCAGTTTAATATTTTAAGTTTAAGATGTCTGAAAATATTTATGCGTAAAACAAATATAAATTTAGCTCAAAAACGCATGGCGGTTCCTGCAGGAACTATTACGATTTTGTAAAATTTTCATGTATGAACATAAATTTTTAATTACTATATCACTTCACATGTTGCTTTGATATATCCGTTGTCTTTTAGCTCAGTCGCCACTTGTGTGTGAGCTTTACAGTCATTTACGTTTTGACTTGAGTAAGAGTGCATCGAAATTATAATTTCAAGGAAAATTTTGTGTTTTCAAGTGACTATTGTGAAAGTAATAATAATTAATAGGTAATAATTTAATTTGATGTAATTGTGATAAAAATTTTACAAATTTAAATTTAAATTTTATGAAATAAAACTTAAATGGTCCCTTGAGGAACCATCAGCTGCCTCGAGGAACCGCCAGGCGTTTAGGGGTTAGCATAAAATTTGCCTTTGCGTTACGTTAATTATAATAACATTAGTTTTCTATAAAATTAGAATAAAATAAGATTTCGAGAGCTGGATTTATGGAGTTTATCATTTTACTAAAATAACTCAAAGGAGGTTGTCTATCTTTCTTGTCAATTGCTGGCATTTTATTACTAATGTCAAAAATTCATTTAAAGTATCTGTAATAAGTTGAATAACGTAGAAATGAGTTAAGGTCTGATTAGCGGAACAAAGCATTACAGCGAATAGCAAAGAAACTGTTACATAGAAATTCTGTTTGGGATTAGAAGAAGTCAGAATTTTCAAAATGTCTGAAACATTCTTTGACATTTGAAGTCCAACAAATTCTTTTCTAGTTATTCGATTATTTGCAATGGGTTTGGGGGCGCGTTAGAACATACGTGTAAAATGTCAAACACATTTTTCTTAAAATTATGTTTTGAATGGTGGTAGCTCGGCAACCGTCCAACAGATTTCAATGAAATCTACACAGCTTTTTTGTTGAAATTATAAGTTTAATGTGCAAGTAAAATGTTTCTTATAAGGAGTTTCTTGGAAATGTAGATAATAACATGAATAAGAATATTGTGGAAATGGGACGATATGGCAGCACAATAGAAGAAGAAGAAGTAAAAGAAGAGTGAAAAGTGTGAAAAGTGAAGAGTGCGCGACGTGCAACACATTCTTTACTCGGTCGGTGAAGAAAGCTTTCTTTAGGAAAAACTTCGTTTTTTTGCAAGCTCTGAAATTCTAATTATTTGGAATTTCCATCGGATGGATCATGGCTGCAAAACATCTCGAAATAAGGCAAAAGATCAGCGAGCTCCGCCGTTGTCAATTTCACACTAAATTCACGCGAGTTGTGTATGACTACCCTAGAAATTGTAATTTAAAGACAACCATGCCACAGCTGAAGGTGGCGGAATATCACGAGTCAGCATTTTTTGGAATTGTATCGTGTTAATACGTAGCTTAAGTGAGTTTTAAGTTTGTTCGAATAAAACAGTTGCTAAACAAACACCTTGGTGTGCAGTTATTTTGATAAGATCGTTAGAAGTTGTAACTCGCGAGTTATTTCTACTCCACCGATATATATACAATGTTGCGTCAACTCCATAGCCAGCATACATACAAGCCCTGAATTGGACACAATAAAAAAGTTAATTTAAACAAACTTGGCAGATGTCGAAAGTGATCGAACCAAACGAAATAGTAAATAATAAACGTTTTGTTCATTAATAAATATAAGTTTTATTAATTGGCACTCGAGTAGGGATCGATACGTGTTAAAAGCTAAAAAAAAATGGTAGACGGTCTCACGGCTTAACTAAATGTCGCGTACTCGGTAGTGTAACATCCGAAACACAAAGGACACATCGGTGGATATCACGTCCTGTAATACCAGTTCGCAGGCCACATCCAATAAAGTTTAATGATGCCTCATTAGCTATATTAAACAGGAATCACCAATTTTAACAAGAATGGTGACCTCATTAATAGTGGTAAGTTAGTTATAAGTTATTATAAGACACCATAGTCAACATTCTCACAATTACAATTTAGCAATGGAATATTTTTGATGTCAGCTTGAGGACAAGCAGAAATTAGAGAAGTAGGAGTTAACGACTAAATTTCTCAAATTTTTAACTTTACAAGAATTTCCGCAATTGTTGAACAAAATTCGGTCGCTCGCGGCAAAGTTGTTACAGTCTATGTAGGCAGAATAGATAGATTTGCAGTACTGTTTAATTACATCACTGCTTTCTACAATTAACAAAGTAAAATTATTGGTTTCTTTTACAATGAAATTTGTACTTTTTCTTTGAATTTGGATAGAAGTAAACGACAAATTTGCCCAATTTCAAGTGTTCGGAGCAGCTTCTTTTACGATGGAACTACCAATAATATGCAGTATCAATATTAAGCTATAATTTATACTTAATTTAACTGAATTTACGTACACACATATACTCGATACAGCCGTCTGTGCACTTTGTTTATATTGCAACATTCTGCTGACGCATAAGTTTGTTGTCCAACAACTGCGGCCAACAGCGGTAACCCGACACTTGCCTATGTCGCAAGCGACTGTGTTAGCGTATGCTGATTGCATTCTTATTGACCGTGAAAGGACAATAACATAGTCGTCAGAGGAAACTACATTATTTACATACATACATGTGGGAACAATTCAGCTTAGCTTCGCCTAAGTCTATCGTTATAGTTCTAGTTCGCTTTTTATATTCGATACCTGCAGACGCATTATTTTCTAGTTCGTTTCTTACATTCGCTACCTGCAGACGCAAGGACATTTCACCTGGTAAACCTCCAGCCACGGAACTTTATACTCGCTGTATTATATATGTATGTTTATATTAATAAATTCTTTTGTAAATATATATCATCGTTGTTTTACATCGCGATTCGAAGCTATCGAAAAACTTGGTAGCTCAACATCAACAAATGCTGACTTTGCGTCTGCACGACTCACACAGGGATTTCCGTGGCTGAAATTCATAAATGGCATGTTGTGTGATTTGAATGAAAATTTCACAGTTTGTTACTAACTATTTATACATTATTTTCCCAAAGTATTAGGATTCTATCTGTATTAGTTTTTTGTCCAGAACTGCCCAAAGTTGGTGAATGTGGAGAACATCAAAATTAGCAAAAAATTTACTCAAAAGTCAAATCATTGATACAACACTATTGAAATTCAACTTTATTATTATTTTTCATTTATAATATATGTATATCAAAGAAAAAATTTGCATCAAAATCCATTGAAAAAAATAATGCATAAAAAATTTTGTGGAACAACATAATTTGGACGTCAAAATTTCAAAGTTCTTCAAATTCAAAGTGGTGCATCTTTTTAGCGCTGTCTACCGCTGTCGACAGATATACCGAATTAAAGTCTGAAGTCTCAGCTAAACGATAAAAAAAAATTCAGCTGCCCCAAATTGCCCCCCTTGAAAAAAACAATGAGATACTCTAAAATGGCAAGTTACCGCCCAAAAGTATGCAATATATAGCGTACTTTATAAACATTTGCCTTTGAATACAATTGTTTTTGGCACTAATTTCTTAACATTTCTTGATAGTTTTTCCGTAATATTGAATATTGTTGAACAACAATATTGATCAAATTACATTAATTTGCGAAGTGTGAACGTGATTAGGGGTCAAGTGATATCAAGTGCTGCAATGGAAAGTGTTGAACATGACCACTGTAAATCTAATGTAAGAAGGAATAGGCAAAAGTCTCCAATGATGAAATTAACTGGAGAGAATACACATACATATATGTGTACATATGCATAAGTGTGTGTAATTGCCTGGTATGCCGCGATCGGCATCTGTCTTCCTTATTAGTTTTTGTTAGTGGGCGAGCGTGTGCAGACGTAAAGTGAAAATAAATTAATATCTATTTGAATTTTGAATTTAATATTCCAAGGAGTATTTTATTTAATTGTCTATGGGTTTGCTGCAATTATATAATATATTTATATAAAACAATATCAAGGTTCGCCATTATCCGTCACTCTTTTTCTAGTTGCCTTTGACAGGCTGAGTAGAGTAATAAATGAAAACAAGATCCTCAAACATGTCTTATACGCAGATGACTTATGTATATACGGCAGAGTTCAAAATTTAACGGTCTTCCAAACCGAATTTAATAACCTCCTCGTAGAGATAATAAAGTGGCGCAACGCTAGCGGAGCTAAGATATCCATAGCCAAATCTAATTATCTGCACATTTGCAACAAACATACTTGCCAAAATTTTACTTTAAACCCAGGCGACACCTACATAAAAAATGTTACATCACTCAACATACTTGGCATATTATTTAATAAAAAATACAACTGGAATGACCACATTACCTATTTACAAAAATCACTAAAAAGTAGACTCAATATAATAAAATGCCTAAGTAACATCAAGCTGAAAAGTAGCACAAACTCACTTCTAAACATTGTGAAAGCCATTATACTTGGAAAAATCGATTATGGCCTGCCATTTTATAGCACCACGTCACCAGCAAATCTATCTAAAATATCATCTGTATACCATTCTGCAGGTCGCTTGGCGTTGGGTGCTTTTCGCACCACTTCCACTCTCAACCTTCTCACCGAAGCGGGACTTCCACTCCTCAAAGATAGGATAAATTATATTACCGGTTGTATGGCAATTAAACTTACACAAAACAATGACTCAGTGCTGAAATCATTAGTGAAAAAGTGGCTGAAACGAAAACGCAAAACACATAAGGAACCAACAATAGAAAGACTAATTGAGACAGCAAAATACCATGACATGCCACTGGATCATAATGCAAATATTCAAAATTTACCATGGGCACTCCCTACAAACTGCATATTACTGCAGTTAACAAAATTCAAAAAAGAAATCACTCCAATTTTAATGTATCTCCAGCACTTTCATTATATACGCAGCAAATACCACGTCTGGTCTACCTTATATACTGACGGCTCCAAATATAAGGACATAACCGCATATAGCGTCGTTAACGAGAACGAAACACTATCCACCTCTATACTGCCATCATACGCATCTGTATATACTGCAGAAGCAACTGCAGTCTACCACGCTTGTAAAATAGCAAAGAAAAGCAAAGGGAAATGGCTTATCTTTAGCGACTCACTCTCAACTCTGCTATCGGTAAAAAACATTAACAATAACGATACCGTGATATCCCAAATCAGAGATATATTAACTTCCAATGCTACAAAAATTAAGTTTATGTGGATTCCCAGCCACATCGATATAATGGGCAACACCTCGGCAGACGCAGCGGCAAAATTTGCCCCCAACTCACCGTTACACATAACAATCAGCTTTAACAAGAAAGACCTAAAAAACACAATCAATAAAGTAAATCGGAAACTTATGGTTGAACATTGGCAAAATAAAAACCACGACTACAAATGCATAAGCCCAAACTTGGTTCCTCCAATCTTTCCAACAACAATTTCAAGACGAAACATCATAATATACACTCGCTTTCGCCTAGGGCACACACGGATAACGCACAAGTATCTTTTTCAAAGAGGCAGCCCACAAACTTGTCAATTCTGCAACGATGAGATACTTACTATCGTCAAAAGCTGAACTGCAGTAAACTCAATAAGAGAATCTACAACAAACCGCACAATAGAAGAACTTCTTACAGAAGTAAACGAAGAAAACATAAAGAGATTTATATACATTATAAGCAAAATTAGATTGTACTTTGAAATATAAATGTTTTACTAATATCAAAACCATAATAACGTTGAGCTGATGGCTTAACCGCTAGTGCTATATATATATAAATTGTAATTAATTACCTTTTTCAATTTTATTAAAATAAAAAAAAGGACATAAAGGACCTGGGCATCATTATAGACAGCAAGCTGACATTTACGAAGCACATCAGTAAAATAACTTTACAAGCACACAAGATGTTGGGCTTCATTACCAGAACTTGCACAGATTTTGCTGATCCTCGATCACTTCTCAATTTATACTACTCACTAGTCCAACCAATCCTGGAATACGGCTCAGTTGTTTGGTCTCCATATACAGATATTCTGATCAGTAGAGTTGAGAAAGTCCAGAGAAAAATGTGTAAGACATTAATTTATCATCGTGCCCAGCCAACGCGGAACATCACTATGGAGGAAATCTGCTGTCAGTACAAAAATACAGTTCCTATCGTGAATTCAATGAGTGTGGTCATAGACAAAACTCAGTGAGTGCAATCATAGGCAGAACTTTTGATTTCATTTGGAAAAGTGCACTTGCATTATTTTAGTAAACAAAAAATCGTGTGAAATAAAACGCGAAAAATCAGCACAAGCAAAACCTCTACCTAATGGATGGGGAGGACGTTGTGGCGGGCGGAATGTGTGATAACAGCGGAGGCTGGCAAAGCACATACCAGCATAAAGCAGTGAAGCGCAAAACTATTGAATCTCCAAAAGTATTAAAAAAGCAACTAAAGACAAACATTACTCTAAACACATCAAACCGGTTTTCAGTCTTGGTCACAAACACACAAAGCGACATCAATATCAGTGATAACAACAATGAGCAACAAATAGAGACAACTACGAGTGTTTACAAAACACCACCAATTTTCATACCACAAGTTAACGACATAAATAAAATGATTATTAGTTTCTCAGCTCTAATTGGCAGAGAAAATTTTTCGTACAAGTCCTGTAGAGACGGACAAGCCAGAGTTATGCCTGCAAACAGTGACTCTTATAGAAAGCTTGTTAATTATTTAGACTCTGAAAATAAAATTTTTCACACTTATCTGCTAAAAGAAGATAAGCCCTATAGAATTGTTATAAAAAATATTCATTTTTCCACATCGATAGATGACATTAAACTTGGCTTAGCTCAACAAGGCCACATTGTGAGAAACATTGTTAATGCAAAAAGTAAAGCAACAAAAATGCCAATGTCAATATTTTTTGCTGACCTAGAGCCATCAGCAAACAACAAAAGTGCATTCGACATTAATCGCTTATGTAATGCAGTAGTCAAAATTGAGCCTCCTCGAAAATTTAATGACTTAGTTCAGTGCCATCGTTGTCAGGAGTTTGAACATACTAAACGCTATTGTAAAAAGCCATTCAGGTGTGTGAAGTGCGGTCTAGACCATTCCACCGCTCAATGCGAAAAAGACGTCGGTACTCCACCAAAATGTGTACACTGCTTGCAAAATCATACTGCCAATTACAAGGGTTGTCAAGTCTATCAAGCACTTGTATGCAAAAGAGATCCAACTAAGTCGACTAATAATAATCCAAGGCCTAAAGTCGGTACTAGTTTAAATACCGAGCAACCACTTTACAACAACTTAAGCTACGCAGATATCACAAGAGGACAACAAAGCACTGCTGCATGCAGTCACAATAATTTAGAAAAGCTAGAAGCTCTGATCTCTAAACAAATTGAGCTGACCTCGGCGCTATTAACCATGATGTCTTCCCTTGTTGCAAAATTATGCAATTAAGTCTAAAGATGGCTATCTGGAACGCCAATGAACTAAGTAATCATAGATTAGAAGTCGAACATTTCATTGTAACTAAAAACATAGATATACTTATGATATCCGAAACTCATTTCTCTATCAAGTCTTTTTTTAAAATTAATGGTTACGACCTTATTACTTGCAACCATCCTGATGGTAAACCACATGGTGGATCTGCTATTATTGTTAAGTCCGCTTTAAAATATAAGATACTAGAACCAATCTCGTTGCCTTCAGTTTAAGCAGCCTCTGTTGAAATCACAAGCGCTAATGGAGGAATCGTCATAACCGCACTTTATCTACCTCCGCGTTTCAAAATAGATAAAAAGTCATTTATTACGTTTTTCAACAAACTGGGCAGTCGATTTCTGGCTGGTGGTGATTTCAATGCCAAACATCCATGGTGGGGATCTCGTCTTACTAATCCGAAAGGTCGCGAACTATACAAACGTATAACAGAATAAAATCTTAACGTTCTTTCTACCGGCAGGCCCACTTACTGGCCCACTTATCGTAACAAGACACCTGATTTAATCGATTTTGCTGTTCACTTAGGAATTGATTCCAATCTCCTCGAAATAATCAATGATGACGATCTTAGCTCAGATCATTCCGCACTCATTATTAATTTTAATTCGCCTGCTTTAGTCACTGCTCAGAAGCAGCGTATATTAAATAAGAGATCTGACATAAAACTTTTTCAAACCCGACTTGAGTCCAATATTAATCTCAACATGGAGATTAACTCAACAAGAGATTTAGATGATGCTGTGGAAATATTTACCAACAAAATGCACGAAGTCGCCTTTTTAGCGTCAACGAACAGTTGTAAAAAACCTTGTCGAACACAAAGAAATAGGCAACCATATTCTGATGAAGTCTCTGAATTGGTTAAACACAAGAGGCGACTTCGAAGGATTTGGCACAACAGCAGGAATCCAAATGACAAAACAGCCCTTAACAAAGCAATCAAGGAGCTTTAAACTAAGTTGGCTGAACTTAAAGAAGAATCGATAGGACCTCATACCTCAAAAATGTTGATCCAAACAAGGACGGGGACTATAGTATATGGAAGGCCACCAAATACCTAAAACAGCCCACCGTAAGACAGGTTCCGGTAAAAGATGCCAACAATTCTTGGTGTAGATCAAACACAAGCAAAGCTCATGCTTTTGCCAACCATCTTAAAGCTTCATTTGAGCCATTTAACTTCAACAGTACCAGCCTACGCCGGGACGTTTAAGAATACATCGACAGTCCATGCCCAATGGATAAACCTCTAACAAGCGTAAGACTCTCAGAAGTTCAGTCGGAAATTTCGCGGATAAAAAATTCAAAGTCTCCAGGTCACGACAATATCGACGCATGGACAATCAAAAATCTTCCCAAGAAATACCTGTTAATTTTAGTGTTGCTTTTTAACTGTAGCTTCAGGCTAAGTCATTTCCCTACGCAGTGGAAATGTGCTGAAATAACTATGATACCAAAGCCAAACAAGCCGGAAAATGAGTTATCTTCATATAGACCAATAAGCCTACTGACAATATTCTCGAAAATACTCGAAAGAATATTTCTTTGAAGATTACTGCCACAGCTGGAAAGGCAATCGATCATCCCAGATCATCAATTTTCAGACAAAATGCACGGTACACCGGAACAATGCCATCGTATTGTGAAATCTATACTTTGTAGCCTGGAAGAGAAGAAGTATTGTTGTGCGATTTTCCTAGACATTCAGCAGGCATTTGACAGAGTCTGGCACTCAGGCCTACTGTACAAAATTAAAAAGATACTACCTACCCCGCTCTATCTCTTCCTCAGATCCTATCTGAGTTTCAGGCATTTCTACGTTAAAGTTCAAGACGAAATCTCGGACATACACGAGATAAAAGCAGGAGTCCCCCAAGATAGTGTTCTGGGACCAACGCTCTACACAGTTTTTACCACAGACATGCCAATATTAGAAGACGATAAATTAATAGTTGCCACCTACGCAGACGACACTGCTATACTTTCATCCTCCTACTCGACTAGTGAAGCTGCTGAAACCGCACAAGCACAGCTAGATCAATTGCAATCCTGGCTTAGAAACTGGAACATCTCGGTAAACGCCTCAAAATCTGCTCAAATCACCTTCACATTGGGAAAAGAAGAGTGCCCCAGCGTATATCTTAATGGAGTCATAATTCCTAAATCCAATAGTGTAAGATACCTCGGATTACATTTAGATAAAAGACTTACTTGGCGTGAACATATCAGAGCCAAGAGAACACAGCTCAAAATTAAAACAAGAAAAATATATTGGTTGCTTGGCCCCAAGTCTAAACTTATTCTGAAAAACAAAATGCTTCTCTTCAAAGCTGTGTTAAAACCTGTGTGGTCTTATGGCATTCAAATTTGGGGTACTGCAAGTAAATTCAATATAAATATTATTCAAAGATACCGGTCAAAAACTCTTAGACTGATTGCTAAGGCTCCGTGGTATATCAAAATATCCATCTCCACAAGGATCTGAACACATCTACGGTAATTGACGAAATAAAAAGATACAGCTCTAAATACATCACAAGACTAAATTATTTCCATCCCAACACACACGCCATAAACTTATTAGACAAGAGTGAAGACACTCGATGACTTCAAAGACTGCATCCTCTAGACCTGCCCTTTAGATCGTAAGAACTAATTAAGTAGTTAATGCAAAAATAATCATACGATACATTTACTGATCACCCTTACTTTAAGGCCATATTGCACTTAATGCATCAGTGTGAATTATATCAGTCAATTACATTCACTTATTGTTTTACGACAGATTGTAAATAAAGATATGCAATATAAAAAAAAAGTACAAAATTAATAGTCTTAGGTCACGCCGTCAATTTGCTGATCTGGCCTTTTTCTATAAAGTGGTGAATGGACTCATTGATGCACCTTAGATCAACAGTAGTTTCGAATTTGCACCTGTAAATTTAACACTAAGACGCAAACGTATGCTTAAAACCACTAAAAACTATGTTGTGAATGGACCGCTCAATCGCATTGCAAACCTTGTCAACTCGCTACATAACGACCTGGATTTCTACGGAGGAACATATAGTAACTTCATCACAGCCACGAAGAACAATCTACTCAACTACCATTGATTAATCAAACTTGAATTTTATAACTAATATTATTACCCTTGTCTTGTTGTATTTTCCCTTACATTAAATATTAATTATTCAAATGTATATTGCCGATTGGCGTTGGTTTAATTAAATAAATAAATAAATATTCATGGGCCTAATTTTCGGGAAGAAGCTTCTGATCAAGCAAAAAGAAGATGAACCCAACAAACTCTCACAACCGGCAATAGAAGGACTCAACCAAATTTTCAATACACCTAAAGATTCAAACGAGGACGTTTGAATTTCAAGGGGGGACTAGTTAGCACCCCATACATTCAAAAGTATCATATGATGCATTAATATCATATGATACAAAGTAATATAATATGACACCGCTAAATCGCTGAGAGTGCGGCACGTGTAGTGGCAACCTGTGGGAAGCGCAACGTCAGCAAACTCCGTACCCGTTGCAGCGGCAAACATAGGTCTAGAGTTAAGTATAATTAATTGTAAACTTTAGTTCTTAAGTGGAATTCAATAAAGGTGCATAGCTCCTAGGTAACATTTTTTTTAATAAAGATAACAAAACGTTTTTTAACTTATATTCTCGCAGATTGCAAAAATAATAATATTTGTAAGACGGGTGTATATTCCCGCATTAAAACCGATCATCAATAAATAGGAGAAGTGTTGCGGACAAAGTCATGGGTGTAAACAGGAACAAAATTCTTGATGCCCAAGCGGATTTATCCGAAACGATGTTGCACACGTCCAACACTTTTCCAACAAAGTCAGACATGCCAAATAAATACAAATCAGAATCATTTGATTTTAGTGTTGAAATCTTCATATTTAAGTAATGGAAGATCTCCACAAAATCACTGCAATAAAATGTGATGATCAGGGCTGATAAAAATATGGTTTTGCTTGAAAAAGCTTATTTCGCTTATTTCAGACAACGGTGCATATTTTTAGGCATATTGCTTATTTTGCTTGTTTTTACAAGAGTTATGGCATGTTCTTGCTGAGGGCTATTGCAGCTTTGAGCTCGTTTAGCTCTTATTGCAACTCTTATTGTTGCTTTAAGCCATACAAGATTCTCTACCTAAAAGCAAATAAAAGCAAACATTTTTTTTGCAATAAGGAAGTAATTGCAGAAATCAACTCTGAAATCTCCGAAATCTCTCTGATTTGTGGAGGATTTACTGAAAAAAGAGTGGCAGCATTTATTTGCATTTTTATTTGCCATTTCTTGAATATGGCAACAACACTGTATTATTTGGTTTTTTTTCGGGGATGAAACCAGCTTAACCAGTTTAAACATGCCAAAAGAAAAAGAAACTAGTAGTGAATTTCTAACAAGAATGGCACAACTATACAAAGGTATGCTTCGTACCGATAAAACGGTACTATTTTGTATAGTGTGCAATTGTAAGCTAACAGCTAACAAAATATTCGGTGTAAAACAACATTTTGAAAGTGCGAAACATAAAGCGTGTGCGGAAAGACAAAATAAGAATTCTGTGCAAACATTAATGGCAGATCATGGCATGGAAATACAAATATTTTCAATATGGATTTATGCCAAATGTTTCTATCGGCAAATATTCCTATAAATAAAATAAGCCACCCAGCAGTAATAGGGTTTATGGAAGTTATCGTGAATTAACTCTCACGATGACCATTCAGTCGACGACACATCCGTCGACGCAACCTTCACTCAGGTCGCTCACACTAATGTTATCCGATACCTTACACGAGCCGCTGAGGCAGCATATTTATGCTCAAATATTCCATGTGAACCGCTGTGTCAACATAACAGCGTTCATACGGTGAACGACTAAACATTTCACACGAGCCGCTATGTCAGCAGAATAGGATTCGCACAGGCTGAGCGGTAGCAGAACAGCAGCAGCGCAGCGCGACGCGATAGTTAGTTGTAGGCTAATTGTAGGCTAAGAAATTATTGTAAACTTCAGTTTAAAGACTCATGTCACCAGAACAGCTAGTGAGCTGCATTAAATAAAGAATCATATTAAAGATAAATCGTTTAATTGGCGCCCAACGTGGGGCTCGCGAAAATTAAGTCGAAAAAAGTTTAATAAACGGTAGTGTAACGAATTTTCCTTGGGCAGCGAAACTCAGTTAAGGACACTCCAGCCTTAGCGAAGAAGGTTTAAGTCACCAAGGAACGAATTTTCCTTGGGCAGCGAAACTCAGTTAAGGACACTCCAGCCTTAGTGAAGAAGGTTTAAGTCACCAAGGAACGAATTTTCCTTGGGCAGCGAAACTCAGTTAAGGACACTCCAGCCTTAGTGAAGAAGGTTTAAGCCACCAAGGAACAAATTTTCCTTGGGCAGCGTTATCCAAGCCAAAGCAGCGTGTGGAACGAAATCACCAGCGATCCTGGGAATTTTTCGGCACCGCTACCTGATGGATTAGACGTGAAACAGCTGGAATCCTGCAATAACTATAAGGATATTTCAAGGATGGAAAGGTGAGTGAAGTGCTTATCTCGTTCTAATTAAAAAAAAAAAAATAATAATAAACAAAAAGTGAAATAAGGAGGTGAAACTACAACTTTTGCGAATTGTGAATGGATGAATAACTTTTAATAAAATAAAGTGAAATTGAATTACAAACTTTTACGGGAAGTAGATGAATAGGGAGTTAGAAGACTTGTTCAGAAAACTTAATTTGGAGAATACAGAAGAACAAAACATGAACGCTGAACAAGTAGGTGAGTTGGTTAGAGCAGAGGTGGGCAGGGCATTAGCTGCCCAAAAACTAGAATTCGATAGGAAATTAGTTGCAATTCAGAACCAGGTTGCTCTGACAAAGCCAAAAATTGAAAAATTCACAAAGGTGGCCATCATACCTACGATAACTTGTGAAATTACACTTGATGCAATAAAATCTCTTCCAGATTTTTGGGTCACCCAGGCACCTATGTGTCCTGGCGTGAAGCAGCACACAATGCATACGAGTTATTTAAAAGATATGATGGCAGCGAACGTCATTACCAAGCGGTTACTATTCTTAGAAATAAAGTACGAGGTGCAGCCGATGCAGTACTTTCGTCTTTTAACACGGTACTGAATTTTAATGCAATAATATCCCGCCTCGACTTTACCTACGCGGACAAGCGACCCATATACCTCATCGAGCAGGAGCTATCCACACTGAGGCAAGGTTCAATGTCGTGCTTAGAATTCTACGACGAGGTAGAAAAAAGCTAACTCTGTTAGCAAACAAAACTATTATGTCCTACGAAAGCGGTGTGGCGGACACCATAAATGAAAAGTATAGGGCCGATGCACTCAGGGTATTCATATCAGGTTTAAGGAAGCCTCTTTGCGATATCCTTTTCGCGTCGAGACCATCAGATCTTCCATCTGCCCTGGCCTTGGCACAGGAGGTAGACGCTAATAATGAACGCTACGCTTTTGCGACGAATTTTGCGAATAGATCACATGAAGGTTCGTACAACAAAAAAACTGGCACTATTCAGAACTCCAGTAATCAAAAGACTTTTAACTCTGAGTCCAGTGCGGGTCATAAAAATCCACATTATTCAGTCGCTAAGCAAACCAGGCAGGCCAATCACACACAGAATTCGGTTAGTAACTTGAAATCTTATACCAATAATAACTATTCGGGTCAAAGGCGCGTCGAGCCTATGGAAGTAGATCCTTCCATATCCCAATATAAACACCTATCTAATAGTCCTACCCAAAATCAAAATAGCAGGTCGCAGGGAAATTTGCAGAAACGTACAGCGAATTCGGGACGATACACCGGACCTAAGTTACAACGAATAAATCATCTAAATGACGAAGTTGATTTACTTAACGAAGCCACATACGATAAAGAAGCAGAACAAGCTGCCGATAACATTGAAAATGATGAGCTGAATTTTTTAGAGCAAAGTCCCTCCTTCCCTGGATTTCAAGGACAATAGGGGGAAGGAAGTCAAACTCCTTGTCGATACTGGGGCATCAAAGAGTTATATCAAACCCCTACCGGAGTTAAAAGGAATACAATCGGTCCAGAATCCATTTTCGGTCAAATCAATTCACGGAGTTACCCCTATCAATCAAAAATGCCAAGTTAAAATTTTCGGAGTAGTAACAGAATTTTTTATATTACCCAATCTGACATCGTTCGATGGTGTGATTGGTCTGGATTTATTGAACAGGGTACACGCGAATATAAACTTAAAGACAAACACGATTAAACATGACTTTGGCAAGGAGGTTATTTTATTCATCAATAGTCAGGACATAAGTCATTTACAGCTACAGGTCAAGTCAATTCCTAAGCATTTAGAAAAGGCGTTCGTCAAAGTAATTGGCGGTGTAAATGGGGTATTTGCGGATCCCAATGAAGCACTGCCATACAATACTAATGTAGTTGCAACGATTCGCACAGAAAACGAGGAACCGGTATACTCAAGGTTATACCCATATCCACTGGGCGTTTCGGATTTCGTAAATAACGAAATTCAAGACCTTTTGGTGAATGGCATCATTCGACCTTCTAGGTCCCCATATAACAACCCTATATGGGTGGTGAAGAAGAAAGGACTTGATGAAAATGGCTTCGAGAAAAAACGATTAGTTATAGATTTTCGTAAACTGAACGAGAAAACTATCAGTGACAAGTACCCGATCCCCGATATTACAGGAATATTGTCCAACCTGGGCGGGAGCAAATTTTTTACCACTCTAGATCTAAAGTCAGGTTTCCACCAGATTAAACTATCGGAGCGCGATAGAGAGAAGACTGCCTTCTCCGTAAAGAACGGAAAATATGAATTCTGCAGGCTGCCTTTTGGCCTGAAGAATGCTCCCGGTATTTTTCAGAGGGCTATAGACGACGTGTTGAGGGAACACATAGGAAAAAACTGTTTCGTGTACGTGGACGATGTCATTATATTCTCGAAGGATGAACAACAACACTTGAAAGATGTTGAAGCAATATTAAGAAGTTTATTCGAAGCCAATATGAGAGTTTCGGCAGAAAAGTCCAAATTTTTTAAAAGCGAAGTTGAATACTTAGGATTTTTGGTTTCGCAAGGGGAATTAAAACGTGTCCAGACAAGGTCGACACAATTCGAAATTTCCCTCAGCCCACCACTTTAAGGGGGCTTAGATCATTTTTGGGATTGGCGGGGTACTACCGCTGTTTTATAAAAGATTTCGCCAAGATAGCAAAACCCCTGTCGAATATTTTGAGGGGCGAATACGGTCGAGTTACTGCGTCACAATCAAAAAAAATTAAAATAGATTTAACTGACGAACAGGAAAAGGCCTTCAATACATTAAAGGAAATTTTAGCATCTGAGGATGTAACATTAACTTATCCAGATTTTAGTAAATCATTCGATTTGACTACGGATGCATCCTCACACGCCATAGGTGCCGTCCTTTCGCAGGAGGGCCAACCTATTACCATGATTTCTCGCACCTTGTCCAGTAGCGAGGAGCATTACGCGACCAATGAGCGGGAATTACTAGCCATTGTATGGGCATTAAAAACGCTCAGAAACTACCTTTACGGAGTTCCCAAGCTTAGAGTGTTTACAGACCACCAGCCGCTAACCTTTGCGGTTTCCGACAGAAATCCAAACTCAAAAATTAAGAGATGGAAAGCTTTCATTGATGAATGCAACGCGAAGCTCATCTACAAACCGGGTAAAGAAAATGTGGTTGCAGACGCACTATCTAGGCAGCACATAAACGCCCTAGATAGTGCAAGTGTTGAAACAATTCACAGTGAAGAGTCGTCAACCAATACAATCGAAAAAACCGTTAAGCCGGTAAATTGCTTCCGCAACCAGATCCTTATAGAAGAGGGTGTAGAGCCACAGAGAAGATCTTTCATAATTTTTGGAAAAAAACACGACACCTCATTTCATATCAAACAACGGACGATTTAGTGCAACTCCTACAGGAGGCTGTGAAAGTTGGCGTGGTTAACGCAATTTACAGCAATCTGCATATTTTAGCACAGGTTCAGCATAAACTAGTTGAACTGTTTCCAACCGTAAAATTTAGACATACAGAGAAGTTCGTCATTGATATTACAGATATAAATGAACAACAAGAAATCATTGCGGCCGAGCATAATCGAGCGCATCGAGCGGCACAAGAGAATACAAAGCAGATACTAGAAGACTATTTTTTTCCAAAAATGGAAAAGAAGGCTAAGCAGTTTGCTGCGAACTGCCGTGTGTGCTCTCAAGCAAAGTATGACCGCCACCCAAAAAAGCAACTTATTGCTCAGACACCCATACCAAAATATTGTGGAGAAATCCTCCACATTGATATATTTTCCACCGGATCAAAGTACTTCCTAACTTGCATCGACAAATTTTCAAAATTTGCGATAGTACAGTCACTTAGGTCTAGAACGATAGTGGATGTGAAACCACAGCTTTTACAGTTACTAAACATGTTTTCAAGTACGAAAACCATTTATTGTGACAACGAAAAGTCCCTAAATTCGCACAGCATTAAGGCCATTCTAAAAAATCATTTCGACATCGACATCGCGAATGCCCCACCCTTACACAGTACATCAAACGGCCAGGTAGAGCGATTCCACAGCACACTGATGGAAATATCGCGATGCCTTAAACTTGATCAAAAACTGGACGATATCGAAGAAATAGTCCTTCTTGCCACAATAAAATATAATAACTCTATTCATACGGTGACTGGGGAGAAACCCATTAACATTTTTCGTTCGGCAAAAGACAACACACAGATATCATCTCGCCTGAAAAACGCACAAGATAAGGAATTAATAAACCAAAATAAACAGAGACAGGATAGAGAGTTTCAGATGGGGGACAAAGTGCTGGTCAGAAACAATAGGCGACTAGGCAATAAATTGACTCCTCTCTATACCGAAGAAAACGTTGAAAGAGACTTAGGCACAACGGTACTCATAAAAGGGAGGAGGGTCCATAAGGACAACCTTCGCTGAAATTAGATAAACAAAAAATTTTAATATTCTTTCAGGATCATTTATTAGATTAAAAATTCATATGCTTTTAGGATTACTTTAGAATTGGTTATAGCCATATTAGTATCGGCATCGACGGGACGGATAATAGACTACTCCAAGGCAAAGTACATTCCGGTTGTTGAAGGGGAACTTGTAATCTGGGAGAACTTCGGACACATCAAACACGTTACTAACCTGATTGACTCAGAGGACCGACAGTTTACCATTAACACCGAAATACAAAAGGAAATAAACAGCCTAACAGTTACAGTAAATAAAATCTTGAAAGCAACAAAGCAAAGAGAAATAGACACAGGTCATCTTTATGACGTACTTATGGCCAGAAATAGAGCAATAATAACTGAACTAGATAACCTAATTACATCCATTACTTTCGCAAAAATTGGTACTTTGAACCCAATCCTTTTGGATAGTAATGAAGTAAATTCCATAATAGGAAATGAGCACTTCACAAACCTGACTGTAGCCGATGTTATAGCTGTAGCTAGGATTAAAATTTTACAATATAATAATGTAATATATTTTTTAATAAGATACCCTATCCCTAAGTTTAGATGTAAGAAAATAACTATTTTACCAGTAGCTCGCGGCCATCAAATCCTGCACCTACAAGAATCTACCTTAGCCACGTGCCACAATCACACGCTGGCGGTAAGAAACTGCAGCGATACTACACCATCGTTCTGCCTAGCATCATCAGTGACGTCATGCGCTTTACAACTTATGACACGCAACACCGCCAACTGCAGCACAACATTTAATAACCTCCCACCGATCGCACCACTAAGTGATGGTTTGGTAATCGTTAACGATCAGCTGGTTACCATAGAGGAAAATAACGAGGCTCCGATCACAGTAAACGGTACCTACCTAGTTGTCTTCAAGGATCGTGTAAAGATTAATGACACAATATTTTACAATGAAAACGCCACGGCGACTCTTAAGCCTGAAACGCCATGGGCCCCCACAATCAACTTAACTCAACACACCGAGATATTGAGTGCGCCTTACCTCCACCATGTAAACCAACAGAATCTTCAACATATAAAACATCTGCAACGAAGTGTTGAGCAAGGTCATATAATAAGTGTGACAGCTCTTGGTGTCCTCCTCCTTGCGGGACTGGTCGCCTTCGTACTACGGCGTATGGCCATGTCCAGGAGGAGAATTTCCATAACCAAAGCAGTAGAAGTGGCTATCAAAAACGCAGCTACGAGGACCGGGGACGTTCCCCACCTAGAAGGGGAGGAGTTATCGTGAATTAACTCTCACGATGACCATTCAGTCGACGACACATCCGTCGACGCAACCTTCACTCAGGTCGCTCACACTAATGTTATCCGATACCTTACACGAGCCGCTGAGGCAGCATATTTATGCTCAAATATTCCATGTGAACCGCTGTGTCAACATAACAGCGTTCATACGGTGAACGACTAAACATTTCACACGAGCCGCTATGTCAGCAGAATAGGATTCGCACAGGCTGAGCGGTAGCAGAACAGCAGCAGCGCAGCGCGACGCGATAGTTAGTTGTAGGCTAATTGTAGGCTAAGAAATTATTGTAAACTTCAGTTTAAAGACTCATGTCACCAGAACAGCTAGTGAGCTGCATTAAATAAAGAATCATATTAAAGATAAATCGTTTAATTTGGATAAACATACGAAGAATACAACACCCAGACAATCAACACTTAGGAATATGTTCCTATTCTATATGACAGCTGCATTGAAAAATTGCGCCAAAAAGCAAAGAATGAATATATTTGGATAAGTATAGATGAGACTACTGATATTGAGCAGCGATTAATTGCTAATGCTATATTTGGAGTGTTGGATGATAGTGCAAAAGAAAGAGGCAAATCCTATTTATTAAACGTAACAGAAATTGAAAGAGCAAATGCAAGTAGCATGGCTGGATTTTTAAACGATTCGCTTCAAATATTATGGCCAGAAAATGAGTGCTTACAGTGTTTCTTTCATACAAATTATTGCAATTTTATTTTTAAGAATTGAATATGAAAAACTCCTTCTTGTGGTAACAGATGCTGCCGCTTACATGTTCGCTGCAATGAGGTTTTTAAGTGTTTTATACCCAAAAATGCTGCACGTAACCTGTTTTGCTCATGGGCTCCACAGATTAGCAGAGTTTATTCGGTTCCAGTTTCCAAATGTAAACAAACTGATATCAACAAGTAAGGCTATTTATTCAAAGGTAAACATGGGCATATATTTTCTCTTCTTTTCTCAAGATAAAATTATTTTAGGCTCTTTGTCGTCGTCACGAGTTTAAAAGAGTTTTACCTGATGTTAAACTCCCTCTGCAGCCGTGTACAATTCGCTGGGACACATGGCTAAGTGCTGCAGAGTATTATTGTGATTTCTTTGAAGAAGTTCGCTCTGTTGTCGATGATTTAAACCGTGAAGAATCAGAGGTTATAGTTCAATCAAAAGCAGCGTTTGCCAAGAGTTAGCATACATAAAGAACACCTTCTCTTGTATTGGAACAAACATTGAAAAGTTAGAGACAAAATGATTGCCTTTGAATAAAAGTGTAGGAATTATTGAAGACATTGAACTTCAATCAGATGAACTTAATGAAAAAAACTATAAAAAAATGATGATATTTTAAAAAGAAATGGACGTTTTAAATCTACTACGAATCTTTCAAATATTTTATTTCAAAATGGAGACAAAACGGATGAATATGTTAAAAAATTATCTGCAAAAGAAATAAGTTATTTTAAGTATGCCCATACAACATCAACAGATGTTGAAAGAAGTTTTTCCTCTTATGTCACTTTACTTAATGACAACCGAAGACCATTTACAGTCGACAATATTAAAAAACATTTAATTGTCGAAATAAATTATGAAATTCTTTCATAAATAAAAATTAAAAAAATTATTTTTCGTTTATTTTTTTTTTGCATATTTGAAAGCTTATTTTGCATATTTATCAAGCATCTTATAGCGCTTAAAAAATTTTTTTTCGTGCATATTTTTATCAGCCCTGGTGATGACATTAAACATTTAAAAATTGAGTTTCTTCAAATGCACAATTTTCACACAAAGTACATTTCAAAAATTTTCCTTGAAGTTGAAAATTTGTATTTTGAAATAACGACGGAGTGTTTCCAAAATCTCAAACTTTGTAAAGCGAGATTACAAGAAGGAGAGCCCGAAATAACTTACAGTTCTCTTCAGCGAGATGTGCTGCTAGAAGATTTTACGATAGAAGAACCAGAAATTTTGTACCGTTTTGACTCGGATTTAAAATGTACAAAAGTTCCAATCTTTTATCTACCTTGTATAAGTTAACATAGCAGCTAGTTTCCCACCCTGCAAGACGGAGGTAACAGATTGCACAAACACATTGAAACATTTTCAGCTGTTCACTAACACTGTTACATTTTCTGGAATTTTCAATTAAATGGGAGATACGTAAGTAAGATAGAGAAAAATTATCGACATTCTAAACATATTGTAATGTTAACTTGCTAGAGTAGGAAAGACGAATACCCAATTTTTCAAGGAGAAGAAAACGAAAAGCGCAGTTTATTTTGGATTTTAAAGAGGTAAGTTCATTGCTTGACAATTTGATATTTTATAATTAATTTCTATTATATACATACATATATATGTGGGTGATAAAGGGTTAAACGACAGCCGTCGCACACAGTAAATAAGAAGAAGCATCGACATCCACCATCCACCGACGCCTTGAAAGAAGAAGAATTCTACGAGCTTACAACATGTAGAGTTTGAATAAAACGACGGACGCGAAACGACGTGGCATAAAAGACGACGCGCATCAACTCTCCTCATCACGCATAATAAAATCCCACATAAATGGGGGCTCAACCTAAAAAATAAAGTGCAAACTGAAAGTGTAAATTAACGTGACAAAAAAAAAAATCAAAAACACAAAAAAAGCATAGCCGTAATGGCATGTCTCAACGATTTCATGCAGTACAGCCTGCGCAATAGCAGCAAGCCTAAAATTGCGACGTTACATAAATACATCTTTGAAAGCGAAGGCGACAGAAGTAACCGCCGACGCCTCAGAGAATTTTCTGGATTCACATACGACGAAGGCAGCGCTGAATACAACCAGAAAGCAGATTACATAAATACGAATCTAAACGAAAGCGACCTAGTAACAATATGCAACATGTTAGAAATCGACTACAATGTAGCTGACATAAAGCTGCACATTTTCAAAAACTTACGACGTAACCACTTGTTGGCCGATCGAAACAGAGACGAAGCTGATATAATTGAAGACGAAGACGAAGACGACGAAAACAACGACGCCGAAATTGACGACAACGAGAGTAATAACGATGCAGAGAGCAAGCTTAGCGTAAATAAGGGTGAAATTACAAACTACTACAGTTTCCCTACAGGTGCAACTGAAAGAGATGATGATGAACAAGACACGAACCAAACAAACGCGAGAAACAACGATATACGCATGAGCAATAGTGTTTCAAAACATATACCAAAATTTGCAATATCAACGCGCGACGTAGAGGACTCAATTAGAATTTTCGATGGTTCTGATAAGATTCCAATAGAACTATGGGTAGAAGAATTCGAAGAACAAGCACTCGTGATGCAATGGGACAATTTACAAAAACTGGTATTCGCAAAAAAATCGATACACGGTATAGCTAAACAATTTGTGTTAAGTGAAAGAGGCCTAAATTCGTGGCAAAAACTGAAAGACGTTCTGATAAGTGAATTTAAATCAACAACAAATAGTGCAGTGTTACACAAGCGACTATGTGAACGTAAAATACGAGAAAACGAAAGTGTGCAAGAATATTTCTACACTATGAAAGAAATTGCCTCGCAAGGTAATATCGAAAATGATGCGTTAATGCAATATATAATTGATGGCATTACTGACTTAAGTGTAAACAAAGCGATGTTATATGGTGGCAAAAATTTAAAAGATTTTAAAGAAAAGTTGAAATTCTATGAAATTATGTGCAAACGCAATACGAATAAACAAGGTATAACCACAATAAAAAAGAGTATACAAAGTAATGTAAAAAAAGAAATCAACTGTTTTAACTGCGGTGAAAAAGGACATTTGTCTAACAACTGCAAGAGTAAGGAAAGAGGCAGAAAGTGTTTCAAATGTAATCAATTCGGACACATTTCGGTTAACTGTGAACAAAAGAGAAAAGAGACAAATGCAAATACTCGCCAAATCGTATCAAGTCGTGATTTAACTAATAAAAACGTCAAAATCGGTGATAAATACTACATATCATTGTTCGACACTGGTAGCAAATTTAATATAGTAACAAAAGCGGTGTATAACAATTTACACAAAACAAAATTACGTGCATGTAATATATCATTAATCGGGTTTGGTGGAAATATGAAAGAAAATAAAATCAAACCAGACGGTTACTTCGATCACGATATACAAATAGACGGTCAAATATTTCATTTAACGTTCTACGTTGTTCCAACCAAGTGTATGGATATCGATGTGGTCCTGGGCGAAGATTTATGTTTAAAAGCAGAAATAACAATTAGCCGAGAAGGTTTAACAATTAAAAAGATCCAAGCGGACAACGAAAATAATGAAGAAGTGCCATTTATGAAGATAGATGCGTTGATTGACAATTTTGAACTAGATATTGGTAATGACGCGAGTGCAATCACCAAACAAAAAGTACGCGAATTAATATACAATTATGAACCCAAAAAGATTGCTACAACTGATGTAGAAATGCGAATTGTACTTAGTGATGAATCGCCAATTTATTGTAGACCACGCCGGGTACCTTTCTCGCAAGTAGCTATCGTTAATAATCAAATCGATGAATGGCTTAAAGACGGTATAATCGAAGAATCAAACTCTGACTTTACAAGTCCAGTTGTGTTAGTTAAAAAAAGAGACGGGTCACATAGACTTTGCGTTGATTATCGACAAATTAACAAAGTAATTATTAAAGATCGATACCCACTTCCACTTATAGACGACCAATTAGATCGATTACAAGATGCAACAATTTTTAGTACCATAGACCTTAAAAATGGATTTTTCCACGTTCCGGTAGCAGAATGCAGTAAAAAATACACATCGTTTGTAACACAAAATGGTCAATACCAATTTAATAAAGTACCGTTTGGATTATCGAATTCTCCGGGAGCTTTTCAAAGGCACATAAACGCAATCTTCAGAAATTTTACACGACAAGGTATTGCATTGCCATACATCGACGACATCATAATCCCAGGTAAAAACGAAGAACACGCAGTAAGTAATCTAGAGAAAGTAATCAACACATGCAGAGACTACGGGTTGCAGTTAAACATTAAAAAATGTCAGTTCTTGAAAAAGAAAGTCACATTTCTCGGATACGTTATAGAAAATCAGACGCTACGGGCATCACCAGAGAAAATAGAAGCTGTTTTAAACTATAAAACACCACAGACGACAAAACAACTTCTTAGTTTTTTAGGATTGGCAGGTCATTTTAGAAAGTTCATACCAAATTATTCTATTATTACCAAACCATTAACAGACATGACTAAACAAAATTGTTCATTTAAAATCGGACATGAAGAAGAAACAGCTTTCGATTTACTCAAGAAAGCTCTAGTCGAAAATCCCGTACTTGGTATTTATAATCAGAAGTACGAAACGGAGCTTCATACTGACGCTTCTATAGACGGTTTCGGGGCTATGCTATTACAGAAGTCTCCAAACGACGGACAACTTCATCCAATTTACTACATGAGTAGAAAAACGACTGATGATCAGAGAAAATTCACAAGCTATGAACTTGAAATACTTGCGGTGGTAGAAGCGCTAACAAAGTTTAGAGTGTACTTATTGGGTATAAAATTTAAATTAGTTACGGACTGTAACGCATTCACGAAGACGCTAGAAAAGAAAAACCTGTGTACACGTGTAGCAAGATGGTTACTATTGTTACAAGAATTCGACTATGTGGTTGAACACAGAAGTGGCAATCGTATGAAACATGTCGACGCTCTTAGCCGGTACGCAATTATGATGATACACTACGATGACTTAACCATTAGAATAAGCCAAGCACAACAACAAGACGAAAAATTAATCGCAATCCGAGAATTACTCAACAGTAATAAAAGTTCCTATGATGACTATTTTCTTAGATCGAATATTTTATACAAAATCTATAATGGTAATGAATTAATAGTAGTCCCGGAATGCATGCAAAATCAAATTATTGCACGTGCTCATGACAGAGGCCATTTCGCCGTTAAGAAGACAAAAGATCTCATCATTCAAGAATATTTCATACAAAACGTCGACGATAAAATTAAGAAATACATTAGTTGTTGCATACCTTGTATACTAAGCAATCGTAAACATGGCAAACAAGAAGGCTTACTACATCCGCTGAACAAAGAGGAAACACCACTACATACTTTTCATATAGATTTTCTGGGTCCGCTAGAGTCAACAAATAAAAACTACAAGCATATTTTGGCAGTGGTTGACTCATTTACTAAGTTTTGTTGGCTGTATCCCTCTAAATCGACTACTACGTCCGAAGTAATATCGAAACTACAAAATCAGAGCATGATTTTCGGTAATCCAGCAAATATTATCTGCGACAGAGGTGCTGCTTTTTCCTCAAATGACTTCCAAAAATACTGTGACAATGAAAACATAAAGATGTTCCAGATAACAACAGGACTACCTCGAGTAAACGGACAAGTCGAAAGGCTGAACGCTATCATTATTTCAGTCTTATCGAAACTCAGCATAGACGACCCCTCGAAATGGTACAGATACGTGGACAGAGTTCAACAAGCAGTTAATTCAACGTATTCAAGAAGTATAAAAACTACGCCTTTTGAATTATTAATCGGCACGAAGATGCGAACAAAGGATGACCCTCAAATACACGATCTCATCCAGCAAGAGATTACAGAATTATTCAACAACGAACGCTGTGAACAACGTAAGCAAGCAAAATTACAAATACTTAAAATTCAGAGCGAGAACAAGAAGACGTACAACCTGAGACGCAAACAAGCACAGCAGTATAAAATCAATGACTTGGTGGCAATCAAGCGCACGCAATTTGGTAGCAGTCTTAAACTAAAATCTAAATTTTTAGGACCCTATCAAATAACTAAAATCAAAAATAATAACTCATACGACGTACGAAAACTTACAAACGCAGAAGGTCCCATCAACACAACAACTACAGCTGAATATATGAAGCCATGGGCGAAAGACAACGACGCAACATTCGGGTCGAATGTACAACAGGATGGCCGAATGTGGGTGATAAAGGGTTAAACGACAGCCGGCATCAACTCTCCTCATCACGCATAATAAAATCCCACATAGATGATAAGATAAATTAAACTAAATAATATTTGAATCCTTTTTATAGATCAAACATAATAAAATCCCACATATATATGTATTATTAATTTCTTTTATATAGGGAAAACGAAAAAGCTTGGAGAAAAAGATAAGCATTGAATTGAATCATCACAAATTGTGGTACCGTCACCATCGCCGGAACGCACGTGCGCTTCGTGGAAGACAATCTTTCACAAAAGGAAAGCACGGATGCTATAGTAAATATTTCGTTTTTAAATATTATGCGATCGTATTTTAATTTACTGTAATTTGTTATTTTACAGATGCGGCTAATATTGAAATCAAAGGGCGCAAAAGGCAGTGTGGACAGTATGTTTTCTGACGATCTAATATACCACAACAATTTAGAGGGGCGCAAGGAGAAGGAATCCCTACTAACGCTAAAGTGCATAGGATTAGTTTTTGTTAGGTCTTTTTACTGATATATATTTGAATTCCTTAACTTACAACTTTTCATTTTGGAAATATTTCCTGACAAGGACAAAAACACTATCTGTGGGGAGCTCTGGAGATTTGTGACCTTAAGCCACCATCGTAATAAATTAATATAAGTTTTCTTATTATTAATTACATATACATATGTATTAGCTTTAAGTTGTAAATACTAGTTTTAAGTTGAACATTAGTTCTAAGTTGTAGGTATTAGTTTTAAGTTGATGTTTCTAATATCACTTTTAAAAATATGAATTATTATAATTTTAATTTTTATACTAAAATAACCTTAATCTTATGTTTAAGTAAATGTTTATTTATAAATAAAACGAAATAATAAAAAAAGTGAATTTTATTTAAAAGAATTAAATTTGCTAGAAATAACAAATGGGTAATAGATAATCTTGTTACTGCTTGTTCTTTCTAACATGTTTTTATGTTATAGATAGCAAACTGATAACGAAAATAATAACACTAACAGATATTCGGGTAACAAATACTTTTCGTTATCCATAAAACATAGGTAAGCTATGCGCTAACAAAATAATTTGTTACCCGTAACATACTGTGAAGAGATTTGCTAACAAATGTGTGTATTCTGTTAGAACAAGGCAGCATGCGATATTTGCCATTGGTTAGAGCGAGATAACCATTGAACATCAAATAGCTATGTGTTACTTTTTTCCCACTCTCTGAACAAAAGTAACAAATATTTTAACGAATGCAAAAGTGAACAATAACAAGTCGCTTACACGTTTGCTAACAGCTACCCGTCTTGCAGGGCATATGCTGCTACTCTTGAAATATGTGCTGGGTTAATTTGTATAACTAGAGCGCTAATAATCATTAAATGAAATGTTTTTGATAACAGAGTATCAAAACCGGCTTAGCACTTTATTTGTTTTTACTTGTGCGGGCGGTTTAAAACAATGGGACTTTGCTAAGGAATACGGAATTACGGTACATCAATAGCATGATGTGTAATAATAGGTTAGAGTTAGAAGCATTTAATATTAAGAGATTAGTTGTTAAGTTGGAGTTGAAAAAGCGAGTCATATCGCAGTAAATAAAAGACCCAATAACAAAACAATTTGTAACTTACATAGTATATATGTCTTCTGCTGAGAAAAAAAAGCAGAAGTAATAGAGACAGACTAAAATAGTTCTCACAGAGCAAGACTTGCCTATCATTTATTCTCCCCCACCAGTGGTAAGAAATATTTGAGAAAGCTAGTCTTTTGTTCATTTTTGGTTCTTCGAGCCGGATAAAGAGCTCGGCCAAATTAAAAAGTCCTGTATTTACAAAACAGGCAATATACAAAAAAGCCCTGTTCAAAACACAGGAAAATTAAAACAAAAATAATTGTAAGACGGGTGTATATTCCCGCATATTAGCAACATAAAACAAATCAAACATTTTTGATTCCAAGATCCAAATCAAATGTATGTGATTTGTCTTTAGTAGAATTTCGGCTTTGCTGATAAGTAAGCATGTTCAATGATATTTGAACACTGTGAAACCAGGCATAACTGCATTCGAGACGAGCACAAACGGAACTGAGAACACAGTGAGCATGGGCTTACCCATGGCAGCCGACGTTGACAATGAGGCCGAGGGCGACGTATAAATGCCATCAGTGACCCATCCAATCCATCACTACTAAGACGTACTTTTAAGCCAGCCTATACATGTACAACCGAATTAGTAAAAGAACAACTTTTACTTCAAAAAGAATTTCAAAAAACGATAAGTTGGACGATCTTTTATCAGGTAGGCGGCGATTAGGTGGAGCATTTGAAAAGCAAAACGTCTTAAATAAAACAGAAGTGGAAGAAATTGCATCACACAGCTATGAAGAATTTGATTGCTGCTAAGGATTCAATTAAACAGCAAATGTTGGTTCACAGTGGGCGCGATCACTTATTACAAAATCCTAAAATTATATGAATTTGTGGAAAAAAGCGTGCGAAAATAATTTTTCAAGCGATTAGAGCGCCGGCGTAACTAGTGAACGAAAGAAGAAGAAATTATTTCTAATGCCAGTTAGAAATTATCAGAATCAACGAGTACATCAAACATTTCAATGCCAACAGGAAACGTAAATTGTCAACGGGCAAAAAGTGAACGTAATTCATTGCAAACGGTTCTATACGTTTTAAGAGAATATCGCAAAGGGACACAGCAGAGAGTTATAGAGCAAAACACGAGTACAACGAGTAATCGAAGTAAGCTTTGAAAAAAAAAAAAAAAAAAAAAGTCATCTAGTTTCTTTTTTTAATTGTAATAACGTTTGAGAATTAAAAAAAAAAAACTGTAGATAGAATTGTCAGCAGCATATTCAATTTTTAGGAGTCGGCGAATAAAGTTCAAACGGCACGAAAGTGACGGCATGTTTTAACGAAGGCAATCGAAATTCATCACTTTTCAACGTTTGTGACAAGTGTATGACAGTTATAGGCAATAAAGCGGTGAAGGTGAAAGTTTTGGAGCTGATTGAGATATACGTTTCTATGCAAAAGCAAATTCGTGATATGATTGTGGGGCTGGCCAAGTCTGTAAGTGATCTTGTGGCAGATCAGGTGAGGCATACATCTTTAGCGCCAAGTACAACAACTGTTCCGGCCAATGTAAGTAGCTACGATATTTCGTCTAATGACACACTCTCTGGTAAGGCGGAAATGCGTACGACTCCATAACATGAAAGTAATAACACACCGACGGTAATAGGATTATCCACTTTGGTAATCCCGACAAAACGTCCTTGGAAACGAAGTACAGTAAGTTAACTTTGGAGCACTTGAAAAGGTAACGCAACTACAACAGGCATATGGTTGGTGTGAGCAAAAAGTTTTGTTGGCCGCTCAGTCTAAGTTAAAATGCAAGAGCAAATAATGTCTTGATGCACAAAATGTGTTCCAACGATGGTCTGTTTTCATGGAAGCATTCCAACATGATTTTCCAATTACAATGAGCGCTGCAGAAGCACACACGGACATATTGAAGCGCAAACGACGTGTAAATGAGACATTAACGCAATATTATTTTGCAATGTTAAATATTAGTAGATGAGCTAATGTTGATAAAGGATCAATAAATGCATCCATTATTGGAGAGTTAAACGAAAGTAATTTAAAGTAAATTCTTATGACAATGAGATTACCAACGTGCAATGATTTGTGGCGGTCACTTGAGGGTTTGTTGAATTTACCATGGTCATCAAAGAATATAGAGAGTCTTAAGAGTTTCAATGATTGTTCTGAGTGAAATATGATTACGAACAAGAGTTCGCCTAAATGTTTCAATTGCAATGAATTTGAGCATTTCGCAGCAACGTAAAAGTAGGTGCAGTAAGTGCATAACGGTGGGGCACAAAGCAAAGTCCTGGCGTTTCGAGAAGCCAACCATTGCGAAAGTTTAAAGTGAGAATGTAAGTTATCACAGCATAGCTAACAAAATATACAACTACAAAGTTGTTGTAGCTAACAAAATACAAGTTAACGCCTAAATTTCTAAATTCCTAAATTTACAAGAAATTCTACAATTTCCGCAACAATGTGCGAGTAATGTCAACTTTCCATTCTAATGATTCGTTCAACTCGCTTCCAATAAATTGGGGCAAATGATAAACAAACACTTTCAGTTGTTTACACAACGAAACTACAGATCGATCAAATTCATTGATTTTCGAATTTACAAACTCAATTGTTTGCTTGCACAGCAACTTTGCACAATAAGCAAATTCATTTTGTTTTTTATACAACAACCAAAACTGATTGATCACTGCAATTTTAATTTTGTTTATTTTAATAATTTTGTGCAACGATCGATTTCGTTGACTTAATCGATTTTACAAACATACATATGTATATATGAGTTCAACTAGCGTTGTGCTGAGTCCACAGTCGCAAATTTAAGAACTATATAAATATAAGCAATTTTTAAAGAAAGTTTGTTAGTTCTTAAGCAGCAACCGAACTGTAAGTTACACAATAAATAAGAATTTTAAAATTTAATCCTTCGTTCGGCTTTAATTACGAAAGTGGCGCAGTCGGAAATCCACGCAGAAATCAAAAGATTACGTCGGTTTTAATCCAAAGATTAATAAGTCTAAGACTACATCGGTACACTAAATATTAATTTAAAAATTTTTTTATAAATTAAGAAGTGAACCAAGTGAAAAAAGAGCCATGGCGATTGAATCCAACCAACCCATTCATTTAACAGGTTCAGAACTAATAAAATAAGATTTGTCATCTTTTATAAGGGAGGTAGAACTAATTCTCCCCCTTTTCAAAAACAATTTGCCATTACAACGATTCATCTTTGAGAGGTAAAATCATTATTGACGATTACAACACTAATGACATTTCTGATAATGAGCAACGCAACCCTGATGGTGGAAAACGTTGATGGTACAAACGGTTTTGCTAAAATTTCTCTTGAAAACGCCAATTTAACAGTCAATTACAGCACAATACTACATGTAGAGACCCGCACTAGTGTTTTGTGAGTGTGGGAGACACAACGATTCAGAGTGACGAACATGAATATGAGTTAGCTGAATATTGAGCGTGAACTTGTAAAGTCGTACTTTCAATGAACTCAATAAAATATCATATTTCCATTGCATAGCATTACCGAGAATAATTGTATTTATTATCGGATTGTTTAGAAGTAAACAAGTAGGTGAGGTATTACAGTGGCGACGAGGATAGGATCAAATTCACTCGGAAAAAGTGTAATTCATAATGTGGAAAATTTCTGTATGCCACATTTTATAAATACAAAATGGCCGCCATTTGTCTTCAATACTCGTCAATGTGATTCGGCGAGTTTAAAATCCACTCGTTCTGAGCTAAATAAAGAGTACATGTTTCGTTTCAGATGTAATTCAACTAATGGGCGAAACATTGGATTGTGTGGGGATACAGAATACACAAACAAGCCAAAAGGCGTGTGAAAAGTACGTAAAGGAATTGCATTAAATTGCGCATGTAAGCCAGAAGGTGTCGAATTCAATTTCGTTAGAATCAAGGGTATTAAATACGAAAGCGAGCGCAATTAATTGTGCCCATGTATCACAGAGTGACCAATTAAATTTTGTCAAAAAAACTATAAAGGTGTAACAAAATCTGAACAGAGGGTGACGAATTCAATTTTGTCAGTGGATAACACGTAAAGTGACAAATTTAATTTTGTCAATGCCATCAGGCGATTTGTACTTATAACAAATTCGACAAAAGTGACAAATTAAAATTCTGCCAATAATATCAAGCGTAACACAGGTACAACAACGCACTCGTAGTAGAAATGGAGATTCGTCCATTCTTGTGCGGCAACATAGATATGGCCCTTGCTTGGTCAGAGTGGCAAAGGTGGTTTCGATCCTTCTCCTTATATATTCAAGCCGAAGACATAAGTGATATAGTGAAAAAGAAAAACAATTTACTGCACCTGGGGGGCTCCCAACTGCAGGAAGTAGCTTTTAACATTCCTGGTGCCTTAGTCGAGGAAAGTAAGGAAGTGAACTCCTTCGAAGTATTAGTAGCCAAACTTGATGAATACTTCTCGCCAAAGCGTAATTCTACTTTCGAAAGACACCTTTTTCGAAATTTATCTCCTGTTGAGGAGGAAAACTTCAACAAATACTTACCACGACTCCGGCATCAAGTGTCGAAGTGCGAATTCGGGAAGACGGCCGCAGAAATAAATGAAATTTGCATCAAAGATAAAATAATAGACTCGTGGGCTCCAGTCGACTTGAAGAAAAAGCTTCTAGAGAAAGAACAGAGTTTAAAAGAGATAGCAGAAACCTGTCAAATTTATGAACAAATATCCAAACAATCGGGGTCTATGTTTACGAAGTCGACCGACGAGTCTGTTAATCGAATTACTGCAAAGTCACGCGGGGCAAAGCAGGACAATGATGAGAGTGGCAGATGTGGCCAAAAGAGACATTTTAGTAACGATCCAAAATGTCCGGCAAAGTCTGCGAAATGCAACAAATGCGGCTTGATTGGACATTTTGCTAGAAAATGTAGAACAAAGAAGCGAAAGAGCGACCACAATCAAAGTTCTCCCAAGAGGAAGCGCACAGAGTCACACAAAGTGCGAAATGTAGAAACGAACGAAGAAGAAGAGGTAAATTGTTTCAAGATATCTAATGACACGGGGGTAGACGAAAAACTGGTATGTGGTATGGGTGGTTGCCCGATATCAATGGTAATTGATTCAGGCACGCTTCTCAACTTGGTAAGCGAAAGTGACTGGGGAATACTGCGTAAGAACAAGGCTGTGATATTCAATGAACGGGAAGTCCACACAACCCAGTTTAAGGCCTATGCGTCAAATAAAGTTCTGGACGTACTTCAAGTTTTCGAAGCACCTATATCGAAGCATCTATATTGGAGAAAATCGCTACCTTCTACGTAATAAAGAATGGGTGCCAGTCCTTATTGGGGCGCGACACAGCTATGCAGCTGGGAGTTTTAAAAGTAGGCCTAGGGGTAAATAGCGTGGAAATTGCACAATCTTTCCCAAAAATGATAGGAGTTAAGATCAAATTATCAATCGACCCTATCGTAAAACCCGTACAACAGCCGATGCGTCGCATATCGATAGCCTTGGAAGAGCAGGTAGAGGAAAAAATTAACCAAATGATTGCTCTCGACATTATCGAGCCGGTTTCAGGGCCCTCTTCATGGATATCACCAATAGTCACTGTGTATAAGGAAGAGGGAGAGATGAGGTTCTGTATAGATTGCGGCGAGCAAACCAAGCAGTGCTGCGCGGAAATCATCCGCTACCAACTTTTGAGATATTCATGACGAAGCTAAGAGGCGCCAAGTACTTTTCTAGGATCGACTTGAAGTGGGCATATCACCAGTTAGAGCTGGATGAATTCAGTCGCGATATTACCACTTTCATTACGCATAAGGGTTTATTTAGGTATAAGAGGTTGATGATTGGGATAAATTCAGCCCCAGAGATCTTCCAGCTAGTCATAAAAAACTGTTATGCTCTTGCAAAAATGCGTTTAATTATATAGACGATATCATAATATTTGGTAAAACGGAGCCAGAACGTGACGAAGCGGTAAAAAGAGTGGTAGACGTCTTTAGAGATAACAATTTAATGATGAACGAGCAGAAGTGCGTTTGGAAGGCACAAAAGCTAAAATTCTTGGGACACCTGTTATCTGAGGAGGGCATAGCACCTGACTCTGATAAGATTGAAACGATTAGGGACTTCCGCCCACCACAGTCGAAGGAAGAGGTAATGAGATTCTTGGGTCTCGTGACATACGTGGGAAAATTCCTCCCGGATCTCGCTGATACAACAGAATCGTTGAGAAAATTACTCAAGTTAAACTAAAAGTTTATCTGGGATAAACGCCCTACAAGTTCAAAGTTGTATACCGTGCTGGTAAAGAAAGCATAGCCGACTCGGTGTCTAGACTATCTAAAATCCAACGGACGAGCTCATTTGATGACGGCTACAACCACTCAATCATCCATACTGTTGAGAATGCGACACCCTCAGCGATGGGAATAAGCGAAATCGTGGCAGAGAGCGCAAAGGACAAAGAGTTAGTAGACACTATAACATACGTTAAAAATGATCTATGGTCAGCCAATAAGGCAAACGTTTATTACCCGTTTAGGTACGAGCTATCAGATGTTGGTGATATTTTGCTTAGAGGATCTCGCATTGTAATACCCAAGACACTGACTGAGGGAGACAATTTTGAGACTAGCCCAAGAGCGACACCCGGCTGAGTCAGCGATGAAGCGTAGGCTACGATGAAAGGTGTGGTGGCCGTTGATAGACAGGGAGGCAGAAAATTTCGTAAAAAGATGTGTCAATTGCTTACTAGTGTCCCAACCTAGTAAACCACCACCAATGCAAAGACATGTGTTCCCAAATGGTCCCTGGCAGTGTGTTGCTACCGATCTATTGGGTCCTCTTCTTAACAACGGCTACATACTTGTGCTTATTGATTATTATTCCCGCTACCAAGAGGTAAAATTCCTAAAAAAAATCACGTCTGAAGCCATTATTTCCGTCATGCAAGAGGTGTTCACCTTACCTAATTCAATAAGGGCGGATAATGGCAGACAATTCACCAGCTCCGAATTTAAAAGCTTCTGCAATAATCACAGCATCACTTTATTTACGACTTCCCCATATTGGCCGCAGGCGAATGGGGAAGTTGAAAATATGAACAAGTCGTTAGTAAAGAGGTTAATAATCGCGCACAACAACAAACGAGACCACAAGAAGGAGATCGAGGAATTTGCATTGATGTACAATGTCACGCCCCACGATACAACAGGATCCTCACCCTCAGAGCTCATGTTTAATTGTGTCATTCGAGATAAAATCCCAGGTATTCAAGACTTAACAGACGACATGTTGGACTCGGCTGCCCGAGATTATGACATTATTAACAAATGGAAAGGGAAAGAGAAGGCGGACATGAGACGAAGGGCAAAAGAAAGCGACACTGAGGTAGGGGATAAGATCTTATTAAAGAACGTGGTATTCGCGCACAAACTTACTCCAAACTTCAATCCGACGGAGTACACAGTAAAGGAAAGGAGTGGCAATGAGGTGATAATAACAGCTGGGGAAAAAACGTTAAGAAGAAACATTAGTCACATCAAAAGACTACCAGCATACGAAACAATCTCAGACAACGAAAGTAATCCTACGACTTCAGGACAATCCATGCAGTGCGGTCAACCATCACAACAAATCTCAACTGACGCCACTTCATCAACGGGAGCGCCGGCGGCAGACCCAGAGGCTAAACAAAGATAAAAGAAAGACGAAAATAAGGAAGGGATGTAGAGACTCGCACTAGTGTTGTGTGAGTGTGGGAGACACAACGATTAAGAGTTGTTGAATATTGAGCGTGAACTTGTAAAGTCGTACTATCAATGAACTCAATAAAATATCATATTTCCATTGCATAGCATTACCGAGAATAATTGAATTTATTTTTGGATTGTTTAGAAGTAAACAAATAGGTGAGGTATTACAATTATTATTGAAATAAATTGGAAATTAATATAAAAAAATCAAACGTTACGATTTTTGTAAACAGCCAGACACTGAAATAATTAAACTCGAAAATTGCATGATTTCAACCAAAATTACGGAATTATTTCCGACATTTGCATAAAATTTGTTAACACTTTTAAACAATTTACTCATTCTCTGAACCGTAATTAAATTGATAATTGCGTGGTTATTTTATGGCCAATCCAAACAACCTAATCAGGCCTTCAAGACTTAGCGCTTCCGCAATACAAAACATAAGTGAAATTATAGCGCAGCAATTACCAGGATTATTATGGCGACAGAATTCACCGGAGGAATTCGCCAATGTAGCCGATCATGTGATCGCCCCAGAACATATCAGGAATCTAGGTGACTTAGATAGGGTACCAGACATAGTGAAAACAATACGTGAGTTTTCAGGTGACCCATTAGAATTCAGTTCATTGAAAAAGGGAGTAGAGGCATATAGTGCTTATCAAGGCACACCTAAATACTATGGTTGCACACCATACGGAATAAGATAATAATGCCGATATGGCATTGGAATCCTATAATACCCCACTTAATTGGTTAGCCATTTCCAAATTCCTGACATTACATTATGCGGACAAAGGTCATATAAATACTTTAGAATACCAAATGACTATGTTAGTCCAAGCCTCTAACCAATCAGTAGAGGAATTCTACCAGGCATCTTATCCTTATTTTGAATAAAATTGGTCTTATGGGGTTAGGTAGAGAAGCAGAACAACTAATGACAAAAATGTACAGAGACAAAGCTCTAGATACTTTTGTACGAGGGTTGCGAAGTGACTTACCTCGCCTATTAGGAATTAAAGAACCAGTAGATTTACCTTCAACACTACATTTGTGTTTGAAGTTGGAAAACCAAACTTTTCGTGCAAACCACGCAGCAAACAAAGGACAAACAAGCAACTTTCCATTTACAAATAGACAACAATCAGTCCCATCGAGAGCCTACCAATACCAACAAAATGGACAACAACCTCCAGTCCCACCAAGACTTTACCAATATCAACAGTATGGACTACAACCACCAATCGCACAACCAAGACTTTAACAATTTCCAATCTGCTGTCGCACCTCGATAACCATTCTCAAATAGACAATACCAATACCAGACCCCACCTAGGCCTACGACACAAAAACCACTGCCTTGTCCAGAACCTATGGACGTGGAAGTTAACACCCATCCATACACGTATGACTCACATTACCTACAATTACACATATATACAGCATAGCAACAGCAGACCACGTGAACAAAGAATGAACACAAGGCATCACATCATCGATAAAGAATGTACTGGAACAAGCGATTGCCGCATAAACGATATCACATCACCCGTAACAACCAATCAAAAGCCAACACTAGTTACTCACACATCTATAAAAGAACGACGCGCAAGCAACTCTTGTCCTCAGTTTGAATATAGATTTAAACATAGTCAGTTATGATATTTTGTGTATACAAATATTAAATATTCAAATAAAGGAACCTTCGAGGAATCGAAGGAAAATATGTTTTTAATGAATAATTAAAGACTATTCATAATTAGCGCCCAAGCAGGGACCGGTCAATAAAAGGATTCGGTAAAAAAAACCTTCGCGACTAAGAAATAGTAGTGAATTCAGAAATAAAATTCCAGTTTATTTCAAAACGGTTAACAAATTAAAAAAAAATAAAATGGCACAACAAGCAGCAGTGATCCAAGCACTCCAAGCGATAGTACTTGATTTGCAGAGAAAATTCGCCGAAATCCAAATTGGTACAACACCAGTAATCGAGGCACAGAACGAAGTCTGTACGTACAGAGATCCCAAGGAAGTCGACTTAGGACTCTTTAAGTCAGCCCTAACGAACTTTTTTTCCGCTAGAGGGCTACCAAATAGACATACATGGTTTTTTCGCTCGTGATATTTTATTATTAATTAAAATAATTTTTGTAAATTAATTAACTCTGACTGACTAAATTAATAGAGTAAAATAACGTGTTGTGAATACATACATTTTTTACTACTGTTAATGTGTCAATCTGATTATCAACATGCCACCTAAAAAGCTAATTGTAAACAACACATGTGGTAGCTGTTCTGAAAACGTGAGAAAAACCACCAAAGGATTGAGATGCTCTCTGTGCCAGAAGTGGTTTCATTCCAGATGTCTGAACCTCAGTAATGTTGAATTTGACGCAATAGCAACAATCATCAAGGTAAATCGTATCTTATGGAGGTGTCTGGAATGCAATGTTTTGGAGGTTAGTGTAAGACATTCTGATGACTCGGAGGATGAAATTGAGAATGACAACGTTGATAGACTTGAAAAATTCCTAAATAGATAATTTGAAGAATGTGCCAAAAAATTGTATGACAATCTTGAAAACTTTAAATCATCTATTAGTGAAAGTATTACCGGGTTAAAAAAAGAAGTTAAAGCGCTCGCCAAGCAACATGCCATCACCGATAAAAAAATGCACGAGTCTGAGTGACCGTATTACAACTATTGAAAAGAATTTATGCTCCTACAAAATCTCATCATCATCACCATCTTCTCCTGAGGACATCATTAAATAAATTAATGAGAAGCGTGAGCCAAACGTCATCGCTCTTGGAATTTCAGAGTCAACCAAAGCTACCGGCATCGACCGACTGGAAGATGATAAAGTATCACTCTCAGCTGTATTATCGGATGAATTATCCGCTAAGTTAACTGGATTCAAAATCCGAAGACTTGGACGTCAGACACCTAACCGTACACGTCCTCTGCTTATAGAGAGCCAGTCGGTTGCTGATGCCAGAGAAGTCCTTAAACTAAACCAGAGTGAGAACTCTCAGGTTAGATTGAAACCAGAGCTAACCCGTGCACAACAGACTCACCTTAACAAAAATTTTCGGCCGCTCAGTGAAAAGGAAGAAACTCGAAGCTGTTCAAGTGTACTATCAAAACACGTGGGGGCTCCGAACAAAACTACACAAATTTTTCACAGCGTCTATCGTCAGTAATATCGACCTCATTTGTATTACTAAATCCTGGTTACACCCATCGATTCACGATGGCGAGCTAATCGACGGCACTTACACATTTTTAAGGCACGATAGGGATCCAGTTTTGTCCGGTCTAGAACAAGGTGGTGGAGTATTCATCACAGTCAAACGCCACTTTCAAGCTGAACTAATACAAATTGATCAACATACCCTTGAGCTCGTCTTCGTCAACGTAAAAGGTGCTTCCCATGATATCATTGTTGGCTGTGTCTACATGCCACCTCTCTCAAACTTTGATTCCTATGCTAGTCTACTCACTCTGCTCTCTTTTATAAATGATAAATTTAAAAATGCTAAACTATTACTTGTAAGCGACTTCAATTTGCCTAGTAGTGTCCCCCGAGTGGACTGTGAAAGGATTCTCCAAGATGGTTTAGCTTTACTTGATTGCACTCAAGTAAACAACACAAGCAACTGTGATAACACCTTTCTGGATCTCTGTTACAGTAATATTGAAATTAGTGTTGATAAAATCCTACCATTTGTGGAAGAGGACAAATATCATCCGGCTCTCTCTATCAGTCTTAATTTTCGACCTAATCTTACATCACCGAGTTCACCTACATACTCCTTCAAGAAAGCCGATTATCATAATCTCAACTTTTTTATCACCAGGTTAACTGGGTAGGAATGTATGAAACAGACACTATCGACAATGAAATTGCTTGGTTTTATAACAAGCTAGAGGAAGGCATTACCCTATAAGTATGTGCCAGTATATAAGAATTATGTCAGTAATTACCCTAATTGGTTCTCTTTTGAGCTTATCAACAGAATTAAGCTCAAAAATGCGGCTCACTCACAATACAAGAACTCTAATAATCAACGAGATTACGCTCGCTTCAGCATGTTAAGGCGTGATTGCAAAACTTTAAGTATTGAATGCTACAGAAAATATGTTGACAAAATAGAGAACATGGTTCAGTCTGACACAAGTGCGTTCTGGAAGTTCATCAAGGATAAGAAGTACAATAGTGTGAACATTCCATCCGACATGTCATGGCTCGATCAAATAACATTCACTGATGATAACAATAATGATCGAATTAACAAAAATACAGTGATCAATGACTCAAAAACCAACCTCGATAATCTGGAAATCAAATGTGAAGATGTTCTCAAACAATTACTCAAGCTGAACCCTAACAAAGGTGCTGGACCTGACGGTATACCAAATGTTTTTCTTAGAAACTGCGCTACTGTGCTCTATGAGCCTATCACTCACATATTCAATAGATCTTTGTAGCTTGGCACCTTCCCTAGCGCATGGAAGCTGTTGTATGTCAGTCCAATCTTCAAAAGTGGCCAGAGAACTGATGTTTCCAACTACAGGCCTATATAAGTTAACACATGACTCCCACGCCATGACTTCCACTCTAAACATCACATAACTACGCTAAATCCATTCGCAGGGAACATGCGACATCAGCAGTTTTGGATGATTACCATCAACCTTGAAGTCATTATGCTCCCACGCCAGTTGGCAGCGCTCGCAATCAGATGCTAGCTGCCAATAGACTAAACAAACAAAGTCGGCAATAATTGGAACCACAACGTATGAACAGCTGCGGTTCCAGTTTCCTATATGTTTTGTAATTCATAGAATTAAGTACATAGAATAAGGTATGTATGTGAACTAACACATAGGTAGCTGTTAGTTCAATTTTAAGTTAAGCCACAAAATTATATTCTCAATAAAGCTAGTAAGTCTTTAGCAGCCAAGAAATCAAGTTTGATTTTATTCAAGGTATACTTAAATAAGTTTTCAACCAACAACAACCCACTTGGAACTGTTTGAGCTTGTTCACCAAATCGAGCAAATAGCAAGTACAAACGCAACTGGCACCAAAGGACTTATTCAACTGGCGCCCAACACAGCACAAAAGGACATAGAATCCTGGAGAAAAGGACACCACCCCACCTACAAAAGGACATGGAATTCTGGAAAAAGGACACCATGCTGAAACTCTTGGTGTAAGAATTATAATTAGTAAAACAGTGAAAAGCTTGTTCAAAAAGCTTGTTAACAAAATAGAATAGTTATTATTAAACGTTTTATCATAAAAAAAGGTGAAATAAGTTCAAAATGAACGAAGCACAAATTAGGGAACTATTTGATGCCTTTGCAAGTAAAGTTACGCAATCGGTACAAGCAAACATAAATGAGATAACGAAAAGAGTGAGCCAGTTAGAAATACCAAATCAAGTAAAAGAATACGAATCAATTTCTGTAGTTAGTGGTGTGACTTGCGAAGAGTCTTTAGACATTGTCAAATCATTACCTGAATTTAACGGGGACGAGACACATTATGTTTCGTGGAGGCAAGCGGCATTTGCTGCTCACAAACTATTTGCGCCCTATGGAGGTAGCTCTAAATATTATCAAGCCGTTGCAATTGTAAGAAACAAAGTTGTAGGTCGTGCTGATGCCACGTTGGCCTCCTTTAACACGGTATTAAATTTTCAAGCCAGACTTGACTTCGCGTTCGCAGATAAGCGACCAATTTACCTAATAGAACAGGAGTTATCGACTTTAAGACAAGGCCCCCCCAGTGTCAGCAAATTTTTTGAGCAGGTAGAGAAAAAAAACTATCATCAACCCCCACCAAAACCAGAAGACACCAATAAAACAATAACAACAAATTATTAAATTTATTTTCTTATTGTACTTTATTTTTTTTATTGACTCATCAAGTTTAAAACATTGCAACAATTGTAATTGATACTTACTTCCTGTTTACCAACTTTTATACAATTATTATTGTTTTACTGACTCATCAAATTTCTTTGCTTATTTACCTTCATGTAAAATTAATTTAAGAATAAAGATTATTTATTGGTGTAACTTTCAAGGAGACAAGGTGCTTTATTTAACGAAGGAACATTAGTAACATAACTGGCGCAGTCGAAAAGCCAACGGTTCGGGTTGAAACTAAAAGTGCTAACAAAATAAAACTTTGTTAATCCTTGGACCACATAAGTGGCCGCCTGTTCAAAAATCCGAAGGAATATCGGACGGAAAACAAATACCAAGAGCATATTGGTATAAGGCTACAAGGAGATAAGTGAACCGTTGGAAAAAGGACCTAAACCCCTCATGCATACAATTCTCATAGGAGATCTGTAAGTAAATGATCAATAACCGCTCATCTACTTACAGATCCCCTATGAGAATTGTATGCATGAGGGGTTTAGGTCCTTTTTTTAACAAAAAATAAAAACAAAAAAAAATTTTTGAAGAAAAGTTAACATATGTACATACAAGTTAGCAACAATAACATTTAAAGCAATCAAAAGACACGCGCATCCGTTCTACTCGTAAAAGTGCTGACGATACGTCTAGCGCAGTGTGGCGTGATTCTCTGGAAATCCAGCGGAACTTGGGAACCGACGTCAGCAGAACTGCAAGCGCATTAAGTTACCATAAGAATTATAAAATTTGTTAAGTTTAGAGTTAAGCGAGCGTTTGAACAGTAAAGGTCGTAAGACCAGAAAAAGAAGATAATTTTTACTTTCGACAAGTAAACCCATAACTGGTGCCCGAGAAAAAATAAGCTCCTACGTCCCGAAGGAAAACAAAAGGCGTTAAGAATCCTTCTTCGGAGAACGTGGAGTGATAATAAAAACAACTGTGCTAGTGTGAGATCAGGCCTCTTAGTAGCAGAGCAAAAAGGACGCGTTGGACGCAAGCTAACTCATCAGCACCTATCAACATTAACAACCAACAATATCAAGAGGCAAAGAATGAAAGTCGTTATTGTGTTGTAAGTTAAGTGATAATTACTAATTAAGAACATTAAGTGAAACCCAGATTGCGAAATTTTTTTTTACCAAACTAAAATTGAAATAAAACCTTTAAGCATTAATTTGTAAGTGCAAAAACTGAAACGTTACTGAAGTAGAAAAGAAACCGATACGTAAAGAGTAGTGGACAGTGAGAAAAAATATAAAACGAACTCTTTAACAGACACAACAAAATAAACAATGTCGAACCCAAATAATCTGGTTCGTCCACCAGTAATCAGGGCGAATTATCCTGCAGGAAATTCAGGATCAGCTAACGTTACAATAAACGAAGATGACCTCGTAAACCTAATAGGAAGGGTAGCTTTAGACGTGGTAAACAGGCAGGGGCCCAGCATAGTTAGGGTAACCCTTAACCCGAGTGCGGGCTTAGCAGACACTTGCGACCAAACCATCAATATAGAACATGCAAGCAACTTATCAGATTTAGACAAGATACCTGATGTGGTAAAATGTTCACGCGAATTCTCGGAAATCCCGCCGAATTCAATTCGTGGAAAAAAAGTGTAAATCGAATATTAAATATTTACGAAGCGAGTAAGGGCACACCCAAATTCTACGGAATCCTTAACGTGATAAGAAATAAAATCGTCGGCAACGCGGATGCTGCCCTTGAGTCATACAATACACCCTTAGACTGGGGTGCTATTTGTAAGTGTCTAACTTTACATTACGCCGACAAGCGTGATGTATCCACCCTAGAATACCAAATGACTTCTTTGGTTCAGGGAAATAGGTCAATTGAAGAATTTTACCAGGCCGTTTATTCCAATTTATCTTTAATACTTAATAAGCTAGGCTGTATGGAGGTGGGTAGCGAGGCTCGTAATCTTCTTACTCACACATACAGAAACAAGGCGCTAGATACGTTTGTGCGCGGCCTCAACGGCGACTTGCCTAAACTATTGGGCATGAAGGAACCAATGGATCTGCCCCAAGCATTACACTTGTGCTTGAAGTTGGAAAATCAGGGATTCCACACATGGTACGCACACAACACCAATATGGATCGTAGAGGGATGCAGCGAAACACCGCACCACCTTTACCTTCAAGAAATTTTCGGAGGCAAGTAAACCAACAAAATTTCTTCCCCGAAATTGCTTACTTACCACAGCCACAACCACAAATTATTTCACAAAATCCTTCTAATCAAAGACCTAATCAGAATTTAAATGTACAAACACAATTTAACCATCCACAACTTATTCCACATAACTTTCCAAATCAAAGATTTGATCGGAACTTAAATGCACAAACACACTTTAACAAACCGCCTATGCGCCCCCCAAAACCGCCGGTGCCTATGGAGATAGATGAAACTTTGCGCTCGCGCCGCATTAACTATATGAACCGGCCACAAAATAATCAATTATTCGGCAAAAGGCCACCACAGACCACTTCTGAAAGAAATCTCAAGCCACAAAAGGCACAACGCAATTTTCATATAAGTAATACTCCAAGCGCTACCTCAAACACTGGCTCAGAAGATAATCTGAATGATTATTTGGGTGTGGCGGACGACACTATAAGTTAACGCAACATACGCCGAAATTGGCTTACATAGCTTTTACAAATAACCAACCACTAAAAGCTTACGTAAGCATGCGACTTGGACAGCGGTCGCTATCCCACGGTTAAACGACACCACACGCGCATCCAGAGTAAATGATGATACAACAACAACGACTTCAATGAACCTGTACGTGCAACGTGACTTGCTAGCATAAATTAGGCGTAAGAAGATTTTTGTAATTAATTCTAAGTTTGGTTTTCCACAATAAACACACGGCTCGCTGCCAAATAATAATTGTGTTTTAAATGTGAACAAATAAATAAATAACTGGCGCCCAACGTGCTAGTCGCGACTGAATAAGTTAATCGAGTAAAGGCCCTTAAGAAGTGCCTCGCGCTGCGGCTCAAACTACTAAACAGGACGTGACAGCAGAATCAAAAAGGGACAACTTCGGTGGAAGAAAGCCCGCACTCAACGAAGAGTGCGCAACGTTGGACCCCAAGTAGCCCCAGCAAAAAGGAAAAATCCAATGCGCCGTTGGACTTTAATGTAAGAACGTAAATTAAGAATTTAAGTGAATAGAAATAAGAGTTTCATTCAATAAAAATTAATGAAACAGTAAATTTTTTAGTGAAATTTAGTTGAGAGAAACTTATAATAAATTAAGCAACTTATTAAACAGAAGTGCATTGTTAGCGTAGATCTAGGAAAAAAATACAAAACAGATTTTTTTCAATTTAAACTATAACGAAAAGCTTGTACAGCTTATAATAAAATAAAATAAAGAACCTGGATCAGTTCTAGTTCTTATAACACTAAAAACAACTCTGCGATTTACCACCAAAGGGACCCTCCAGAGATTGATAAATCCAATAAAAACAAAACGTAGTTACAAATTGGTAACATAAGAATAAAACATAATTTCAATTTTAATTTTTATGTACATTTTTTGATCATTCTCAAGCCTTCATCAAATTTTTCGAGTTAAAAAACTTCAAAATGAGCAATCCCGAATCCATTATCAGACCCCCCATTCTTAATACCAATGTACCACCACCATCCACTAACCCCCAGGCAACCCCAGAATTAGCCAATATAATTCGCAATATAGTATACCAGGTGATTTCGGCAGAAGCACCATCATTGATTCAGAATATTATCCACCCAACAAGCACAATAGTAACGGATCAAACAATAGACCCCAGACTCGCAGGAAACTTGACAGGACTCGATAGGATACCAGACGTTGTAAGGTTCTTAAGAGACTTTTTTGGTGATCCAAGAGAGTTCGCTTCTTGGAAAAAAAGTGTCGAGAGAATCCTGAAAATATACAATAGCGAAAAAGGTACTCCACGTTATTTCGGCATCTTAAATGTCATACGAAATAAAATCACGGGGAATGCCGACGTCGCTTTGGAATCCTACAACACTCCTCTAAACTGGGAGGCCATTTCGAAATGCCTCAACACACACTACGCCGACAAACGCGACATCAGCTCTTTAGAATACCAAATGTCATCTTTATATCAAGGCAATAAAACAATAAACGAATTTTACCAAGATGTGTTCTCACATCTTTCCTTAATTTTAAACAAAATTGCTTGCCTCGAAATAGGACCAGAGTCCGTAAACATACCGACGAAAACCTACCGCGATAAAGCATTGGATAAATTTGTTAGGGGATTAAACGGCGAACTTCCAAAATTACTTGGAATTAAAGAGCCGACCGATCTACCCCAAGCACTCCAGTTGTGTATGAGATTGGAGAACCAAAACTTCAGAACTCAGCACGCCTTCGGGAACCAACCCACATTCCGCAAATCACACCCACCACCACTTCCACCAAGGAAGCAAAAGCACTTAACGCAAGCCTTTTACCCAAGCCTTGCCCACATACCACATCCAATGCCTCTCATGCAACAAACAGCATATAAAACTTTACAGCCCCAATATCAACAGTATCCTCAATACCAACGATACCTAACCTACCCGCAAAATCAACCACCAAGACCCAATCAATACCAAAATCCGCCACCTAGACCCAATTACCAACAGAACCTACCACCAAGACCAATTCAACCCAAACCCCCAATTCCAATGGAAATAGATGATTCGCAAAGGACAAAACAAGTAAATTACATGAACAGACCGAACAATAACGGCTTCGTCGGAAAGCGACCGAACACGATTTCAAACCAAGTACACCAACCATACAAACAGCACAGAATTAACCATATTGAACCCGTTGACAATACTCTTAATGATCCAGAACAGCAGAACGAAGAGCAAGACGGACAACCATGGGAAGATTACTATAATCAGTACACTTCACACGACAATACCCCGGCAGAAGATTCTAGCGAATTCCCCGACATTCATTTTTTAGGTTAACAAATTCAACGTTACCCTACTTTCAATGTAAAGATGGTAACGGAGAAATCCTGAAATTCTTAATAGACACAGGTTCTAACAAGAACTATATTCAACCCCAACTTGCCAAAACCCCCTTTTAAAACACCGAAAATTTCTATGCCAGCTCAGTGGGAGGGATCACACTTTTCTTAACCTTTTTGGACTTAACGACGAAAATCTAAAATTTTTCATTCTACCTACCCTTAAATCCTTTCATGGAATTCTAGGTAATGACAGCCTTAAGCAGTTAGAAGCAATAATTTTCACTTCAAAAAATTATATGCTATTAAAAAATAACATAAAAGTCGTCATCAAACAGCAAACAGCAAAATCAATAAATAATATCGAAATTAGAACGGAACATCTCACACTTGGACAGACAGAAAAACTTCGAAATTTAAGTAATAGATACCTGCAACTTTTTTCCGACCCAGACGAAAAATTAACGTACACTACCGTTGTAAGGGTCGAAATTAAGACGACCACTCAAGATCCAGTATATTCCAGATATTACCCTTATCCCATGTCCCTTAAGGATGAAGTCGAAAAACAATTGACAAAATTACTCGAGGATGGTATAATAAGGCCTTCTCGATCTCCCTATAGCTCCCCAATCTGGATAGTACCGAAAAAAGTTGATGCATCTAGCACAAAGAAGTACGGAATGGTAATTGACTACCGCAAATTTCCTATCCCAGATGCAAATGAGGTACTCTCTCAACTCGGACAAAACAAATTCTTTACAGTTCTTGACCTGAAAAGTGGCTTCCATCAGATTCCATTAGTTGAATCGGATATTGCGAAGACAGCTTTCTCAGTCAACAATGGTAAATATGAATTTACCAGACTTCCCTTCGGCCTAAAAAACGCACCCTCAATTTTTCAAAGAGCATTAGACGATATACTCAGAGAATATATCGGCAAAATATGCTTCGTTTACATAGACGACATAATCATTTTTGGCAAAGACGAAGACTCCCATCTAAAAAATGTTGAAACAATTTTCCGAACTCTACAAAAAGCTAACATGAAAATCCAGATTGACAAATGCGAGTTCTTAAGGACGGAAGTTGAGTTTTTAGGATTTGTCATTTCTCAAAACGGAATAAAAACAAATCCAACAAAAGTAAAAGCAATTTTAGACTTCCCATCCCCACAAACTTTAAAAGAACTCCGATCTTTTCTAGGACTATCTGGTTATTACCGCTGTTTTATTAAAGATTATGCAAAACTTGCCAAACCTCTAACCGTACTTTTGAGAGGGGAAGAGGGACGTATGTCCAAAAATCTTTCATCCAAAATTAAAATTACTCTCGATAATAAAGCAATAGAAGCATTTAATAAATTAAAAAAATCACTACTATCTTCTGACGTCATGTTACAATACCCAGACTTCGAAAAAGAATTTCACTTGACAACCGACGCATCAAACCACGCAATAGGAGCAGTCCTAGAGCAGGACGGCAAACCCATAACGTTCATTTCCAGAACACTGACAAAGACTGAAGAAAACTACGCGACTAACGAAAAAGAACTTTTAGCCATAATATGGGCTTTAAAAACTTTTAGGAATTACCTTTATGGATCAACCACAGTAAAAATTTTCACAGATCATAAACCGTTAACACATACACTCAGTAACAAAAATACCAACAATAAGCTGAAAAGATGGAAATCGATATTAGAAGAGTATAATTATGAGATTAAATACAAACCTGGCAGTAACAATATTGTGGCAGACGCACTTTCTAGACCACCACAGCACAGATCCATGTCAGCAACACAACACAGTGACGAAAGTTCAGCTCAAACCTTAATTCCATATACTGACGCCCCAATCAATGCCTTTAAAAATCAAATCTTTATTTCAACAGGTGAATCATCTTCATACCAATTTAAATAAAATCAGTTTTTAAGTAAATTCATTACGAGAAGGTCGTACTGACCAAAAAACGATTTTTTTCTTTGAACTAGTAAGAATATCGTTAAGTGGCGCCCAACGTGGGGCCTAGTTGTAGTGAATCGTGAGTGAATTGCAGGAAAAAAGGACACGGTAAAGTCCTTACCGTGAACCAAGAAGGACTTAAAAATTAAAAGTCTACAAGGAAACCGGCTCACCACGGACTTCAGGTCCATAACGTCGCAACAAACGCCAGGACAAAGGAACATCAGCACTAGGCCCCAGAACCCGGTGACCAAAGTCACCATCCCAGGACAAAAAGTGTGCAGGAAAGGGCCCCTCAGTAGGAAACAAACAGGAGATGCTAGACATCAGCCGCCGCAACATTATTTTAAGAATTCTAATGTAAGTCATCTATTATAATTAAGATAAGTGAATTTAATATTGAAAATGAATTAAAAAAGTGAAACTAAATAAAAATTAACAAGCTTTTGAAAATATAAGGAAAAATATATATAATATATAAGGAAAAATATTTTTAGTGAAACTATCTCAAAAATTATTTTAATTGGAATTGTAAAACGAAAGTGACAAGTGAAATTTAAAAAAAAAGAAAATTAATTTAAAAAAAAAAATTAAAAATTGGAAAAGAACGTTTAATTGCGTAAAAAAATTCCAGGGTCAGTTTTTTTTAAAAAAAAGAGAACTTAAACTTAAATATATACAACTTATTAGTTTTAGACATCCTAGTTTTAATATACATAAATACGTATATATCTAAACAAAGCTTGTACAGCCAATAACTTACTAAAACTAAACCATATAATATAGCTTATATAGAAAACCCCTCCTTCCCAGAAGGAGTAATAAAAAGCAATAATAATCCTATTCATAAATAAGGGCTCGCACAGCCGATAACTTAATACACATCAAATATAATATTTGCTTAATCCTGCGAATCCCACTGGACCCTCCAGGGTAGAAAAGTCCTCCTTCTTAGAAGGAGTAACTAAAATAAAATAAATTAGATTCGTAAGATCAGTCAAAATTCAAGCCAAACTTTTAAACATATTTAAGAAATATGGCTAATCCTTCAAACCTCGACCGACCACCCGTGCTCAGCACACTCCCTCCTCAACCAGCTCCTACCACCTCGAACACATTTAACATGGACCAACTGACGAATATAATAACAGGGGTTGTAAAAAACATTTTTAAACAAGAAGGGCGAAACTTAGTTCAAGCCGCCCTCAATCCAAATGCAAATTTCTCAGATTTTTCCGATATTTCAATTGACTCTAACTTCGCAAATAACGTTAGCGAATTAGACAAGATACCGGACGTAGTGAGATGTCTCCGGGAATTCTCGGGAAACCCAGGGGAGTTCAACTCCTGGAAGAAGAGCGTAGATCGGATCCTTCAGATCTACGAACCACAAAGAGGAACCCCCAAATATTATGGGATCCTCAATGTCATTCGCAATAAGATTGTAGGCAATGCCGACATTGCTTTGGAGTCGTATAATACTCCGCTCGACTGGAAGGCCATCACCAGATGCCTGACGCTTCACTACGCAGATAAGCGCGATTTGGGTACACTGGAGTACCAAATGACTTCACTTGTGCAAGGTAACCTCACAATCCAGGAATTCTACCAGCGAGTGTACTCTCACCTTTCTCTGATCCTTAACAAATTAGGATGCATGGAAGCCGGCGCCGAAGCCGTACATTTGTTAACGCACACATGTAGGGATAAAGCCCTTGATACCTTCATTCGTGGGTTAAGAGGAGACTTACCCAGACTACTTGGCATGAAGGAGCCAGCGGATCTCCCCCAGGCTCTCCATTTATGTTTAAAACTAGAAAATCAGAACTACCGTTCACTCTACGCCTTAAACAGCAATACCCAAGCTAAAAAAGGCATGGACATTCGTCCACCCCTTCCCCCCAGAAGGGTTAACAGCGAATTCTACCCAGAATTGGCATACATTCCCCAGCAAAGGTTGAATCCAACAATGCCCTATAGAACGCCAAACCGAAGTATCAATACCAGCAACAGCTAACACCATACACGCAACAACCGAATAATCCACCACCGCGACCTTTACAAAAACCCTTACCGCGACCAGAACCGATGGATGTCGATCCATCGCAGCGTACCAGAAATATCAATTACATGAATAGACCACGTCCCGTTGACCCAACCAACAAAGAACTCCGACTGGTAACCCGCCAGTACCAAACAAAATACAGCGGAATTACCACATAAATCCAGACGCCGTGCAAAGCCCAAATCAAGAGGAATATCCTCAGACGCCAACTGACCAACACACAGATAATGACTTTGACTATTACGATGAGGAAAGACAGGACGACAACTATATTGACACTACAGATTTACATTTTTTAGAATGAATCACTCTTCGCTGCCTTACTTCCAATGCAGGTTGAAGAGTGGAAATATAGTGAAATTTCTAATAGATACTGGATCAACGAAAAATTACATACAACCTTCTATCGTGCCCAATCCTATTAAAAATGAAACAAATTTCTTCGCCAAATCAATACCAGGAGACATTGAAATAAAGGAACACACTTTTATAAATCTTTTTAACGCAGACACCAAATTGAAATTTTACCTTCTTCCATCTTTGCGCTCGTTTCATGATATCCTTGGAAATGACAGTCTTAAAGATCTCGAAGCTGTTATTCATGTCAAAGGAAATTTCATGGTAATAAAAGGTAATACTACAGTAAAGATCAATCAGCTTGTATCAAAGTCAGTAAACGCAATTAATATCGAAAAGGATCACAAGACATCAAATCAACGGACCAAAATCAATAACTTAGTGGAAAAATTTTCACAACTCTTTGCAGAAACTAATGATAGACTCACTTATACTACAAAAGTCATAAGCGAAATTAGAACAAATAAGGACACCCCAGTATATACAAGATATTATCCCTATCCAATGGCGTTAAGCGAAGTAGAATCTCAAATTAAGAAAATGTTAGATGATGGTATTATTCGGCCATCAAGGTCACCGTATAACTCACACGTTTGGGTTGTAGCAAAAAACCCGACTCCCAAGGCAATAAACAGTATAGAATCGTAATCGATTACCGCAAGCTTAACGCAATTACTGTAGCAGATCGCTACCCAATACCCCAAATTAACGAAGTACTGTCTCAACTTGGACACAATAAATACTTTTCCGTGTTACATTTAAAAAGCGGATTTCACCAAATCCCACTCAAGGAATCCGATACTGAGAAGACCGCCTTCTCAATAAATAATGGTAAATACGAATTTACGAAATTACCATTCGGACTCAAAAATGCCCCTTCAATATTCCAACGCGCTCTAGATGACATCCTTCGTCATATATTGCCAAGATATGCTACGTGTATATTGACGACATAGTCGTATTCAGCAACTCCGAACAGGAGCACGCCCTCCATCTACAACAAATCTTTAAAACGCTTGAAGAAGACAACATGAAGATACAGTTGGACAAATGCCATTTTTTTAAGGACTCAGTCGAATTCTTAGGTTTTATTATCTCATCAAAGGGAATAACAAAAAACTCTGCAAAGGTGGAAGCGATAGCTAAGATAACTTACCCCGAAACCATCAAGCAACTCCGCTCATTTTTAGGTCTTTCCGGCTATTACCGCCGCTTTATAAAGGATTACGCCAAGTTGGCCAAACCTTTTACGTTACTCTTAAGAGGGGAAGAGGGACGTAAGTATATCCAAAAACAAATCCGCTAAAATAAATATTGAATTGGATGATGAAGCAAAATATGCCTTCAACAAAATTAAAAAATCCCTTATGTCCGATGATGTTATACTCTCATACCCTGACTTCAGTAAGGAATTCCATTTGACTACCGATGCTTCAAATTATGCCATCGGTGCAGTCCTTTCACAGGATAAAAAACCTGTTGCCTTCATTTCCAGAACTCTCAATAAAACAGAAGAATCATACGCTACAAATGAAAAGGAATTTCTGGCCATAATATGGGCCTTAAACAAATTTAGAAACTACCTTTATGGCTCAGCCAAAGTGAAGCCTTAACGCAAGCACTTAGTAACAAAAACAATAATGCGAAGATGAAACGCTGGAAACCCATTCTAGAGGAATATAATCATGAACTCCACTACAAACCAGGTACAACTAATGTTGTCGCCGACGCTCTATCAAGAATGCCACCACCCGAACCAATAAACTCCTTATCCATAACCCAAAACAGCGACGAGAGTTCTTCTGACAATTTAATTTCTCATGTAGAAACTCCTATAAACGTTTTTAAAAACCAACTATTTTTAAACATAGGTACAACTTCAATCTACCAGTTTAAAATAGTATTCCCTACGTACCACAGACACATTTTAGTAGAATCAGGATACGATTCAGAAATACTAATAAACCGCCTCAAAAGATACCTTAATCCCTCTGTAGTTAACTGTATAAAAACAGATGAACGCATCATGTGGAAAATTCAAGAAATATACCCAATACACTTTAGCAAATTACAAAATCCGATTCACACAGCTCCAAGTTCAGGACGTGACAAACGAACAAGAACAGGATGAATCAAATCAAAGATTCCCCAAATGATCAGCCAACATACATAAATTTCAACAACTTACCATATTTTTGACAACGCTCGAGGACGAACGCTTCTAAGAGGGGAAGTGTTAACATGGCATATGTTAACTTTGCCAAAATAATAAACTAATTCGTCAGCAATACTTACTAATGCAGGTAGAGCGGATATGGAACTCAAGTTACACAATGTTTCCCACAGCACAGCCCAGACGCACTGTCAGCACACGCGCCACCTAAATTAGCGAATTCGTGGAATTTAAATATGTTTTTCCCGGTGCATTTAGTTAAGCTTTTAGATTAAGAACATTGTAAAAATCAGTTTTAAAAATAAAGTTATAACGAGAAGGTCGTGCTGACCAAACAACGATTTTTTTTCTTTCAATCAGTAGGAAAATCGTTAAGTTACATTCATATCAACAATAATGATGAGAGAAAGTATCTGCTCTTACTTTGGTTTCTCTAAAAAAACGGATATTCTCTTAACGTGTCGAAACCTCCCCCTTCTACCCTACTGCCACTGAAACAAAATATCTCTAAACAAATAAATAATATTCAAGAAAACCCCTATGAACATGAAGTTAAGGAAATGATAAATAAATATTCGGAACTTTTCGGGCCAGTCTCCGACAGTGGGACAATCGACACAACTGTATTAGCAGAAATTAGAACAAGAAGTGAAGAACCGATATATACAAAATCATATCCCTACCCAACCAACCTACGGAGCGAAGTAGAAAAACAAGTAAAAGAACTTCTAAACAATGGTGTAATAAGGCCTTCAAGAGTCCACTCTGAACGGTTGTGTACGGTTATACCTGAAATCCGTTTAAGATCATTGGTCAAGTTTGTGATAAATTGCACATTTTAGTACAAAAAGTGTTAATTAAATATAGTTCAATCCCGAAACTTAAAAAAAAAATCAAACAAAAACATGAAACATAAAATGGATACAGAGGCTGAGAAGCCCGAGGGCTCCTGGGCTTATAATGTGAGAGAAATGGCAAAAAAAGCAAAATATGGCAATGGTAAAATTAATATTGAAAGTAATATTATTATAAAACCACTTTCAACAGCAAACACACCAAGCAGATTCAAACCTCAAAAAATTGCGTACGATGTAGATCACCAAGGTCCATTCATTGTATACACAGATACAAAAAATTGAGGAAATGAACGAAGTGCTATAAATGCGATCGCGATCGCTGGTTTAATAAAAAAACTAAAATATGGATACGACGACATTAATGAAATAAATCTCGTTATGGGAGAGTCAAGGTACTATGCAAGACTGCAAGAGTTGCAAACGATCTATAAGTTAACATCGGTAAACACGTATCCGGTCAACACTCCACTCCCACCGATATTGCTGACGGTGCGTCGGCAGGTTTGAGTGTGAAAATAGCATAACAACAACTCTCCCACCGATACTGATGACGAAGCGTTGACCAGGTAGCGCGTGACAACAACAACATCGATACATCGGAAAAGCCAATAGCAAGGGGTAAATTGCCTAATTGCATTTTGCAAGTCACACGGCAAAACATGTACAGCAACTGACTGGTAAAACAAAGAGTCAGGTATTTAGGCGTAGTCGTCGCAATATTTCAGTTAGCAAATCAGCAGTAATAACTCGACCGATACAAACGGCTGCTCTTGTGCAAACAAAAGAAATAAAACAACATTAAAACCCAATTAAGTGCTTTAATAATTGGCGCCCAACGTGGGGCCATAGTGCAGTTCTTGTGTTATCTTTATAAAGGACCAATCCCGTACGTGGCCGTGGTTCGAATCCACCCGACAGTCGCGGAAAAACGTTTAACTTAATTAACACTACATAAATAGTGAGAGCTACAAACAATTTTCTATTTTGAAAAATTTTAACCGCAAATTAATACACTACGTAGAGATGGTGTAAACCGCAAACATTTCATTAAACTCTTATTGCATTAAATATATTATTTTGTGAAAATTAAACACTACCTAACTGTGGGAGAAAGTGTGGAGCCAATGCTGTAAGAAATAAAGCATCGTAATCCTGTCTTCCTGCTGCTGGATCATAACCCCAGGAATCATCGTGCTGCTGCCTTATCATACCTTATTTAGTGACATAGCTTATCGAGATATGGAAAATTTCATGTGAGTAGAGTGATTTAGCAGCTAACTTTGTTAAAAAAAAAAAAATATATATATATATACATAAGTGACATATGCAAGTATGTACTAATTATTTATACATACTGTTTATGTACCTTCTCTGCTTAGAGCTAAGATTTCGACTCGCTGTCCTGAGCGAAGCTCAAGTTAGTCGTTAGTCAATAGCCGACATTATAAAACATTAATAAATTGGTTACTAAATAAAAATAAATGTGTAAAATATTACTGGCGCAGTCCCCTTAAAGAACCTACGTACGGCTTTCTAAATAAGTATACAAGTTAACACAATATAAATTCATATAAACTCGCTGACAACAATGTCTGCACCAGAGAGCTGCAACGAGTATGATAAAATCAGAACAAACAGTCGTGCCAAAAACACAATCAAATCAATTCAGTTCAGCATAGACAACATTGTTAATCAATTCGTGTATCTGCCAGCGTCAACTGAGCTGATGCAACACGAGCAATCTGTTCTTCGGCAATCACGATCGTGTAAATGTATGGCTGGCTTTGGTTTCAATCATATCAGTCAGTTCATAGCGTTGCGACGATTGTTTGAATTGATGTGAAACTTTGGGTAAACTATAAGTAAATCTACGAGTAAATCTTTGGATAAATCTATAAGTATAGCAAACAACAACAATTTTCTGCTGGACTGATTTGAATCATGTGTGCTAAAAAATGTATCAGTTTGAATATGTGCGCATGTTACAAATTTTCGATGCGTAAACAATGGAATTTCCATCAAGTACGCACATACATACATATATACATAAGTTAACGCCAAATACGTTAACAGTGCCAAAGGCACCTCACTTCCGCCCCCGAACTTTCGCTGACGCAGCACACGCGCCGACGTTTGCTTGCAACACCCAGACTTCACTTCCGCTCCCAAGCTTTTGCTAACGCAGCACACGCGCCAACGTTCTGGCAGCGATCAGAAGGGAGTTCTAGGAATCCGATCACCAGGCAAGACAGGTGACCGGATTAGTTAAGGCTAGTTTAAGCTTACATTTAAGTTTGATAATTGTAATTATTTCAGTCCGTTTTGAGAGTCGAATAAAGACGGCCGGAGCTCGTGCTCTGGCCAAAATAAAAATACATTTTTTTTATTATTTCCCGCGTAGGAGAAATTAACTCATACATTTCTTGTATGTATGTACTTTATGGAATTTCCATTATACAAGTTACCACAGTGGTTCACACCGTCAGCTAATTCCCACCGTTGGTCAATAGCTGGAAACTTTAAACCACCCAATTGCTGACACTGCATCAGCAATATTAGTTAGTGACTCCACACGCGCGTCCGTTCAACTACTGACGCCGCAACTGTTGGCAACGTGACCAGGTACAGGCTTAGGTTTAATTTAGACTTAAGAAATAATTTGTAATTAGTTTTTAGACAGCAATTAATAAAGAAAGACCGCGGACGCGAGTCCGCTAGTTTTTAAAAATTAAATCAATAAAATAAAAACTTAATTTATATTTGCCATTAATAGTTAATAATACATGGTAGGCCATTTAAAGTTGACCCATCTGGCAACGCTGTAACTTTTAACAGCGCTGACAAATCGGCTAATGTCATACCGCGTTAGAAGCGTCATTCGAAGACAATTTATACCATGGAACAGTACACTCCAAAAGAACGCGCTGAAATTGTTCAGCTTTATATTCAAAATAACTTTTCAATTGTGTTAACTCAACGTGCGTTTCGCAAAAAAAATAAAGTGAAAAGTGCTCCAGTTAAGAACACAATTAAGTCTTTATACGCAAAATTTGTGAACACCGGTAATCTCAGTAATGCCAGTCATGCATCCAGACAACGCACAAGACGTTCTGATAAAAATATCGAAGCTGTACGAGCCAGTATTGAGGAGACTCCATCGACATCGAGTTATCGCCGCTCTCAGGAATTAGACATCTCTCGCACCACTCTCCGACGCATAATTCATAAAGATTTGAAGATGTTTCCATATAAAATTCAAATGGCACAAAAACTAAACCCAGCTGATTATCCGCGACGCCTTAATTTTAGCAAATGGGCCATCGAAATGGCTGAAAACGAACTTGACTTTTGGCGAAAACTCATCATGTCAGACGAGGCACATTTCTCGTTGAATGGAGGCGTAAACAAGCAAAATTGCCGATTTTATGCCACCGAAAATCCTCAATTAATTGAAGAACAGCCTCTTTACGACCAAAAAGTAACAGTTTGATGCGGTGTTTGCGCGAATATGATCATCGGACCGTATTTTTTCGAAGACGATGATGGAGCCACGACAACAGTCAATGGTGAGCGTTATCGAGCCATGATAACGGATTTTGTGATACCCATTATTCGCGAAAATGACATGGATAACTTCTGGTTTCAACAGGGCGGGGCTACATGCCATACAGCTCGACCAACAATCAATTTATTGCGACCATTTTTCCCCGGGCGATTGATATCGAAAAATGGTGAGGTTGACTGGCCACCGAGATCACCAGATTTGATTT